>JACMZG010001908.1:34136064-34162166 GCA_018340805.1 Microvelia longipes
CAAAAATGGAATAATGTTAACGTGTGTATGGACGGATCTTATGTGTTTTTTTGTAATCACATGAACAGATCAATTAGCTTGACTAAATTAGATTACACTTAATACAATAATCAAGAATGGTTATATTCGGGGTAAAATCTAACTTGGCCTCTCAGCATGGCGTTCATTAATTTCATTTCATTAAATTTTACAAATTAAAATAAATAATTTGTGATAATAATAATTCTTTTTAAATCAAAAAGTCTTTTGAGTCTAACATGATCATAATCGCATCTGGGGCTAATCAAGTTTACGAGGTATCATAATGTCGTTCTTTTATATGATGTTTATTTATTTATTTTATTTATTTATATTTTGAAGAGCCCCTAAACAGATAAACCACAAGTAGGGAACTCAGATTATAATTATAAAAAAATTAAAAATTAAGAATAAAATTAAACTGAACCTAAGATGACTAGACAGCGTACTTTTAATTAGAAAAATGGTTTCATATGTTTAACATATGATATTGTAGATTACATGGTAAAAGTTACAACTGATTAAATCACAAAAGTAACCATATCTCAACATTTTATTTTCCTCATTTCTACCGTAGGCATATGGCATAGGATTGTGTTGGCAAATAAATTCTAAACCGGGATGTCACCTGAATTATTTTTTAAAATGTATAGGCATTAAAATTCAAGTGGTTTTCTCAAATGTCTCTGTCTGTATGTGTGTGTGTGTGTGTCTGTTGTCATAACTCCCAGTGTATTTATGCCAGAGAGAACCTTCGTAAATCAGTCTACAGGTGTAGTTGTGCTATCCTGAAAATAATTGTTTATGACGTCATGAACCCGCAATAAGGAAAAATGTTGCGATCGGATTAGGATTTGGCACGCATGTAGCCATGAATAAGTCTAACAAATGTGGCAAGTTTCGTCTCATTATCAGCATTAGTTCTTGAATTTTTATTAAATGACGTGTGTAATTTTTTTTTAAATCAGAAAATAATCCAATTTTTTTTAATTAATCAAAATTTACTTATTACGTAAATAAATTAGTTCACGAAATTTCGTTTTAGTACAACATAAGTATTTCCATGATTTTTGTTAAGCCATAAAAGTTACGCAGCATCGGGCGAGGTCAGTGCCTGGACGGACACCCGCTAGGAATGAAAAGGATGTATATTCTATTCTATTTTCTATGAGGACGAGCGAAGTGAGTCCGAAGACGTATTGCAGTATAAATTTAACGAATTATATATTCTGAGGCGAAGCGAGTCCAAAGCAGGGGATGAGCCTAGCATATCCTATGTGTTGAGGAAAAGTGCCAATGTACCTCGTAGCCGAATTTTCACTAGTTTTATAACTGGACATTTAAACTTAACTTAATGTTTTGTCCATTACTTTTGTCGAGTTTTTAAATAAAGATTAGCTTTGAAGATGTATAGATGGCTAGTTCCTATAGTATAATCACACGGTTATAATCCGTTGACAGCGTAGAAAAATAGTGTTGAGGAACCAATGAGGTTGGCCCGATATGAAAGTGTGGGCGTGGTTTAAAATTCAGAACTAACCTATTTGCTCTCTTGCATTATTTTCCCATCCTGTCAACATAGTTATAGTATAGTAATAATTGGCTATAAAGTACCCGCTTCGCAATATTTTTGTAATCAAATAAGCTATTTTTAATCATTCATTATAATTGTAGACTTACTTATGACTGTTGACTGTTAGTATTATAAATTAGATTTAAATTAAAAAAAATGCTCTTCATAATTTACAAATGAAAAGCTAACAAATTTTCATGTTTGCTTAATAATTTGTACGGTTTTACGTTTTTATATTCTATTTATTAGTTTTTGTTGTTCCTTTTTTAATTGTGTAGCTAATTCTTCGGCTTAATTTAAATAAGGGTGATTCTCTTTTAAAATCACCCTTAATAATATTTCTATTACTAATTTTTTATTAATTCTAATAGAATTTGATGTTTTATGTTTTAGGTATGTACATCTTTATTCTTCTAAAAACTAAGGTAATTAATAAAAAACAAATTTCATGATGGCAAATCATGAAAATTAAATTAAAAATTAAATTTAAGTACATAAAGTATTCTTGCTAAAACATTTTATAATTAATTCAGGATTCATTATAAATTCATAATTCTAATAATGATTATAATTTGCATGTATGAAAAGTATATCCATTTTAATATGTGTCTATTTTTAACTTTTTAATTTTTAACATTATTACTTTATTATTTTTACATTATTATTTAACATTATAACGCGTTAGTAAAAGGTTAAAATATTCAAATTAATAATTTTAATTTCTGTAATTAATGCAATACTTTCTTCGTCCAGAAGTATACCTTTGAGAAAAGTCAGATAGGACTAAATTTACAATACTTACCTGATTTACGTGTTTAGCATATCCTTATCAAGTTCTTTTTTTTACACCACTCAAGCATTAGTTAATTTATTTCATTACTAGTGGTACAACTAAACTTTAATTTATTTGTATTTGATTAAAGTTGATTTTTAAAACAAAGCTTGGTTAGTTTAGTGTATATTAGTTCTGCGGTTTATCAAAAGATGCCTCTGCTTGTATCATTTCTCATTGAAAACCCGTCTACCCGTTTAAAAGTTTTTTATATACTAGTTCTTAAAACAGCTATAATAGTTAAATTAGCAATGGTGATAAACGAAATAAGAATTCTTGTTTTTATAAAAAAAAAATGTATTATTATTATAATCTTTACTTACAATTAAGTATATTTAATAATTTTAATTCAATATATTAAAACTAAAAAAATATGGAAAATTCGTGTTATAACTTTTGATTTTTTATTACTCTTTACTTTATTAGTGTTAATTTTTTTATTCACAAGAAATCCGTGAATATTAATTCTTCTTTTTCTTTCCTTAACCTTTAATTTTTTTAACTGTTATGCCTAAAACTGAGTTTTTTTTAAGGTCTTTATTTAGATTTTTTTTTAATTTCAGCATAAGATGGCAACAGTGTTGCTTTGGTTTTTAGCTCTCACTTTTTATTTTAAAATTAGAGTTAAATTTCAATTTTTAAGCATATCATTTTCCTTTATGATTTTCCTACGCTGAGGCCAAATCATTATAGTTTAATTCTAATGATCATTATTTTTCTTATTTTCTTTACTAGTAAATGAATTTTGTTGTACTGTTTAATTTTGTGTTCCTGTAATTGAGTTAAGTTTTTGTTATTGAAATGTTAGTAAAGTTTTTTTGGGGTCTAATCTTGATGTGGGTGTGTGAAGGTACCTTACTAATATCTACCTGTTGTGTGTCCGACCGTCACATCCTTGCTTTTACAGGTTTCTAAAGGTTGAACTTATGAACAGGTACAAATGAATATTCTAGGATAGTCTTAGTTAAATTTTCATTATGTATCTCAAGATGGTTTTTGATTATCAAAATTACCTGTTTATTTGGTTCCCAGAAAATCAATATATGATTCACGTCGTGCAAATAATTATAAGAACTATTAGTCATTGCCATTTATAAAGATGTTTGGTTTTTCACATCTTTACTTACTTACTAAGAGTAGTCGCATCGAATTCAAACCGGATTTATTTAACTTAGAGGATAGTTAATTTTTGTTTCAAGTTTCAAAAAAAGTTCACAAATATTTATCCGTTCGGGAGATATGGTTTTGCCAAAATCCCACTTATATATATATATATATATATATATATATATATATATATATATATATATATATATATATATATATATATATATATATATATATAATATATATTATTATATATATATATATATATATTATATATATATATATATTATATATATACATTTTTGTGTGTGTTTGCTGGAACGTAAATATGTTTTTCTGCTGGAGCGATCTCAAGTGGATTTTATAATTAAATAAATCGTGTTATATTTTTTTCAAAACTGAGAAGAAAGTCTGCATGCGTGCGAAATAATCGTGCGAATCCAAAACGTTTGATGGTATTATATTGCTTTTTTAACTTCTGCCTTGAAGACATACTTTTTAGTGCCTAAGTATGTAGAGTACAGAGGTATGAGTTAAAAACTCAGAGATTTTAGGCTCATGTGCAAAAGTTGACTCACTAAGAGTTGACTCAGAGTGGGGTTGCGTCCCCCCAGGCACAGCAGACATATCGATCAGCCTTAAGGGGCCTCCTTACTAACACTGAGCTCTAACTCATGATACTTAATCATTGTAATCACCCTCATCCCTACAACTGTCCTAAATTTTCATTGTCGATATTATCTGAAAGACTAAAATAACACAATTTTTATTGTAGTTGTTTTGCTAATTTTTTCGTTGAATTGTGTTATTTCTAAATGAATCCTTGAAATATAGCACATTAATTTAGGTATTATTTTATCAAATTTACTTGATGATGATTCATATCACTCTGTATGCTATCTAAAGTTATCGATTTAACTATGTCTTAATTCATTCCGGTTGAGTTCATTTTGAATCTTCTCTTCTAATTTTTGAACTTCTCTCTTAATATTCGTTCAATATCCTTCAAAATTTTATTAAGGTCAATAGAAGAGAATTATCAGAAACCCCTCTTAATAAAATATGGTGGAAATATAGTCATGTAGGGAGAATTGTTCTTTATTGTTTCCCTGAAGTTCCAAAAAAGCATTATTATACAATCATGAGGAAACAACGAAAACACTAGAAAACATTTGGTGGGTTTGACCTTAATTTGAACTCTTAGGTTTTTATGCATATTTTCATGGATCCTGTTCTCGGGTTGTTATATGGCTATTTTGCTCTGCGAAGTTCCAGGATGGGATAGATAGCTAATGTACTGGATGGAACATTTCAGATGCATCAACATAAAATCGTTTAAAATGTAATGAGAACATAGTCCTTTAACAATAGTATTACAGCTGTTTTTTGACATTCGTCTTTGATTATTTTACTTGTTTTTTGTGCATTTTAACTAGAATGTATAATGCATGTCATATAATTTCTTTGTATGTCATATGATTTCTTTGTTCCGGTAAGAATTACCGGAATGTATAGGTATTGGTTTTAAATTTCTTACGATTTAATGAATTATTGTTCAAATCAGTCTATTGACTGACACTATGGTGTGGTCTAATTTAATTTTTAAAGGTTACAAAAAGTGGTTAGGTACCAAAACAAGTTACTATGTATAGGTTATCGGTTATCTTTTACGAAAAATAATGCTAAATTAGATAGAACTCGCGTGAGTTTAATGTAAGCACAAAGTTTAAGGCTGAAGATTTCATGTTAGTTTATCTGAATTGTTCTACACGGCATTAAAGATAGTCAACATTAGTTTTTACTTAAATTTTAGACCGAAACGGTTAGCTACCACTCGAGATTATTCCTGCAGGGTATCACTAATAAGCAGGTAGTAAAACGCGCGTTTTACTTTATTTCTTTAAAAAAACTTTTATTAGTTTAAAAATGCGTTAAGAAGACGAGATTCAATTCAACGAGACGATATTTAAAATTCAATCGCTGCTGTGTTATAAATTAATATTATTCATTAACCATAGTTGGGAACAATTATTCTTCAGATATCAATTCTTACTTTAAAGCCTCTAGGTGTAAAGTTCAGAACTTAAAACTAGTATATACTCTAAATATTATCCTTCATAATCTTTAAAATTTCTAATATTCCCACCATCATGTATTTTATTTTTTTAGTGACAAAACAAAGTCCTTGATAACAGTAAAGGGGTAACTCTCTCACAAATACCTGCCTCCAAAAGAGTGATCTCTCTTTACTAAAACATTTAAAACACAATAGGATTATTCAAAGCATCAGATATTTTAAACTAAACTAATTTCATATTACAACTAGATCTATCTTTTGCAAAGTATTCAGCAATTTATAAATGAAAATGTAAATTAGGGTTTCAGGTTTATCATTTTAAATGTACGAAGGTGATAACATTTCGTCCATTTAAACCCAAAAGGGTTTAAATGAGAGATTATTCGAATGGTTTAAAATGAGATTTAAAGTTAGAAAATCAGAATATAAACATAGTTTGAGAGGCTTAGGATAACAAAATTGTTTTGTTAGCGTACCTAGGATTTAGTTGTTTTAACTAAATATTTAAAATTGATAATATAGAACATATAAAAATGAACACTTAAATAATGAATTAAATAATCATGTTCGGCAAAACTCGGTAGTATCAAATAATATATACTTAAATAATTGAAAATCGCTTATTTAACTTTTTTCGAACTTATTTTTTGTGAGTTCACGAGGGTTTTAATGAGTCCATTTAGCACTTCAACTTCAAGTGACTTAAAAGCTTGAAATTGTCTGGAGGTTTAACCCTTTCACAGAACGACCTTAATATTGAGTCTTAATCAGTTAATTTGGCCCTTTGCTGTTTAAAAACTATGATCTGACTATGAATCCTACTTTCATTTAAAATATTAATTGTTTCGGGAAGACTGTGTACTTCTGTTGAGAAATAATAAAACACTTTCTAATAAGACCCTGTGTAATAGTCGACTTGTATAGGAAAATCCTTTTAGCTCTAGTTTTAGTATAAAGATGTTAGTTGGTCACTTTCATCCTTTAACTTATTTTGGCATTTCTTTCTAGAGGAGTCTAAATAAGAAACCTTTTCCCATCTTCCTCTTCCTCTTTGTAAACCCTTTTTCTTTGCCTTTTTGACTCAAGTGATAAATGCTTTTCCAGAAGAAAAGCCTCTGTTAAGGACAGTAAAGAGTAGAAAGGTGAAATAAAAAACGTTTTGCAGTTTTAATAGATAAAGAATAAATCAATTTATACTCATCCAATTTTTCTCTTTTTTAAGTTGCACAGTTATAAAGCTTAAATTAGTTATAAAATAGTTATAATGTTAAATTTTAGACTAGACCACGCAGTACAAAACAGAAAAGAAATATTACCGGTTGTAAACGCATATTTTTTTTGAAGATTCAAATTTTCTTTTACTTAGAGTGACAATTTAGGAGTCATTTTTAAAGGTTTTGTTTTTCTATTCTTAAGTTTAAACTTATATATATATATATATATATATATATATATATATATATTATATATATTATATCTTTTAAGCAAATTAATATTTTTGGTTCTGGTTTATGCTTGGTAACATAGCGTAACTTGGCATATGTTGGACTTTTTGGAGGGTTTATGGAGCTATTGTTTCTCGTAATCAATTGTGATGGCATTAAAATGTTTTTTTTATCGGACCATCCTAAGTTGCGCAAATACGGTGAATGGTTAAATAGGGAATGCCCGTATTTAACGAATTTTCTTTAAAAATCACTAATATAGTGGTTGGCATGAAATTAAACCCGTTAACACGGGTTTTGAGGTCCCTGATATTAAAAGATTTTAATGATTAATTGTGCTGCGATCTTCTTATGCTAATACTGTCAGAAAAGTTGATTAAACTTTAAAAAATAATTGTTTACAAGATGATTACATTAATATTCCTAAGCGAAGAAAGAATTTTGCTCTGCCTAATAGCCTCCTTATTATCTCATGTCTGTGGAACGCCTAACTTAGTTATTAAACATAATATGTAATTATATAATACTACCTGCATTCCTTATTTATCTCACAGTTAAACGAAATATGTGAATATATTTTGGTTTTACATTTCACGTAGCAAACTGTATCATTATATGTTTCATCGACTTATAACGTAAGATGTTGTTATAATCATTTGTTTTACTTAGTCTAAAGGATTTTATGCTTCAATATTGCTTCGTTATAAGCTGAAGGCCTGCATATAGGGAGGGAAGCTGGCAAAAGTTGCTTAGTTTTTATGAAGTGAATTATAAGGTACTGAAGCATATAACTTTGTGGGCTTCAATAATAAAATGAAGGTACTATTCATGGGTATATACTGGGTGAAATATTTCAAATGCAGCTACTATAAATTTTTCATAAATAATAGGAAAACATGGTTCCAAGACTTTAGAAAATGGTCTCTATCCCAAGAAAACTGACCCTTGCGAGTTCTATGTTATCAATATTAAAGTTGCTTCATTGTAATGAAGTGCATTATAAGGTACTGAAGCCTATAACTTTGTAGCCTTAAGTTAAGTCAAGCACTCATTCCCAGAATTGGAATTACAGGTTCTTGGCTGCCAAGCTGCTTCAGAATTAGGGGCCTCTTCGCGCCCCCTGCGCCTTCCTGTGGGTTTTGTAAGTGGCATACTATTGCCACTCTACCAGCGAACTTTCAAACGTACTTAACGAAAAACGTAATTGGTTTACATTAGTTATGTATGTCAATCAGTAAAGTCAGAGCAAATGCTTATAATATAATTTATCTTCGTAAATGTGTTTAACATGCATTAGTATATAAGTAATAAATTGCAGCCACATCCAATACAATTTTTAGGTTTTGTAATTTTTTAAAATTTGTATTTTGTAAAATTTGTTTCCACACAATAATTACATTATTGTGTGGGTAATGATGTCGTACATATTTTATAAACAATATAATTCTGAGGTTAAAATTTATGAGGTCAATTTTTGTACTAATTTTCATTCAAATAAGGCAAAGCGTTCGGAAGATAGCATGTGTGTGTGTGTATATATATATATATATATACTGATCAAGTATATATTTGCATATATACTTCATCAGTAGTGAGTGCCTCCCTTTCAGAAGAAACTCCTCTTCCTCTTTCCCATCTATGATCGAGTGTCGTACACATTTTATAAACAATAAAATTCTGAAGGTTAAAATTTATCTATGATATCTCATAAACTCATTTTACCTTTGGGAATTCGCCAAAAAATGATACTTCTATAAGTAATGTAAAAAAATAATAATACCTGCTTTAAATTATTGCGTTGTTAAAAGAAAGCCAATATCAATCTTCTATCAAAAAATATCTGTGTAACCCACAAATGTCCTACCTTCTCATCCTTCTTTTAATTTTATTATACACCAATTTATTTTCATATCGTATGAATGGTATTTTATCGATTGTTGGTCTATTGTAAACCTTGATGTTGAAATTTTATAACTTCACTCTTATTTATATTCATGTAGTAAGATTAAAAAAACCCTACTCACTTACTACACTATTAAAATAAAGGCCCATTTTATGTTAGCCAGACGTTATAGATATCCTAGTGTATTAGAGAATGTGTGGTGCATTTTTATGCTCTCTCATTAATCTCATAGTGCGGAAGTTACCCCCCCCCCCTCTTTGGGTTAATTCCTGAATTTTAAGACCCTTTTTTCGAAGCTCAAACCAATAAGGAAGTATTAAAACCTCATTTCTGATTCTGCTAAACAACAGGGTAGCCTAAATCTGGCTTATGAAAGTAGGCCAAACCCACCAAGCTCTTTAATTTTCTTCTTTTTAATGTTTATTTATAAAAAGTGTATTAGATCCCAGTTTCATTCAATCTTAAGTAAAGTTTATAATGCGGTATTTAAAAAGATCTCCTGGCAATGTTTTCAACCCAAACTGGAGTTCCTTTTGAAAGGAAATAACTTGATTTTTATGCAAACTTGGTTTTTGGTCCTTCTTAACCGGATATTATTCTTTCCCCTTTATTTTTATCTTCTATTTTTGGATCTAATTTCTTTATTTTTCCCAATTTTTAGCTTCGAAATTTTAGTAATAGATTCTGTTTTAGGCTGTAAGATTACTTTGAAGGTTTAAGGAGTCTTCAAAGGAAAGTTAAAGATAAAAGAAATTTTCATCAAAATATTTACAGGCTTTGTGGTTTATGTTTTGTGGATTATAGTAAAGCATTTTTTGATTGTACAGCTAAAAAAATTCATTTCTTCATTCCTTTGATGCAAAAAAATTCTCAACAGTTATATGAACTGTATATCAAACATTTAAGAAGAAGAACTATCAAAAAATTTCTAATATTTTTAGTTTCGACAGGCTTTCTTGTAACAATTTTTTTATTGTTTATAAATCTTCTTTATAAATCTAATCTATCTTTAATCTGAAATGAAGTTGTCATGTTAAAATTTATTCATAAAGACGAAAATTAGATATTTTAAAAAAAAACTACTCAAAATAGGTGGCTGCGCTTATCACACATAATTTATGGTTTTATGTCATAAAAGCTAGCAATTTCAAAATGATAGGTCACTCAAACAAAGGTGGCTGCGCTTATCACATATAATATATGGGTTTTATATAATAAAAGCTGGCAATTTCAAAATAAAAGGTTGCTTAAAACAAAGGTGGTTGCGTGCCTGCGCTTATCACATATAATATATGGGTTTTATACAATAAAAGCTGGCAATTTCAAAATGAAAGGTCGCTTAAAACAAAGGTGGCTGCGCTTATCACATATAATATATTGGTTTTATATAATAAAAGCTGGCAATTTCAAAGTAAAAGGTCGCTCAACACAAAGGTGGCTGCGTGCCTTCGCTTATCACATATAATATATTAGTTTTATATAATAAAAGCTGGCAATTTCAAAGTAAAAGGTCACTGAAATCTAAGGTGGCTGCGTCCCTGTGCCTAAATCTCTACTAGACACAGATGTAGTTTTCTAATTGGAAGTCTTTCTTGAACTGTAATGAAACTTAAATTTATTTACAAAACACACGTATTAAGAAATGTCTGTTTACGTCTTTTAGATGCTAATGGTTGTCACATTTTTACTGTATTTAAGCTTAATAGGACTAAGGAAACCTTATCCGTGATAAATAAATACCTCATTATATTAAAAATTATTTAATAGGTACTTTTAAGAAAAGTTATTCAAATTTACGGAATTTAAAATGTAACTATGCACCAATTGGTGTATTTGGAAACTGTACTACTCAATTTATTTAATCCTCTCTCTCTTTATTACCACTACTGCGATATCCGATTTATTAAGTTAATGGGGTCATTGACATGGTGTTGGTTAACTGATGGATGAGGGTCTATTTCTAGTATTATTTTTTTTTAATGTTGCATTATTTAAACATGCATACGTTTGATTTAATTCAATTAGATTTGTTTCCTTTATATTGTGTTCCGAACTATTAAACTCTTTAGTGATATTGCTTGGCTTCATACAACTTCTATTTATTTTGTAGTTATATTTTCTGCCTCCGGACAGATTTCTAGACACAACGCATTCTAAATCAATTATCTTGTTGAAAACATTTATTTTAAGAAGCAATTTTTAATCATATTTATATACACGACATGTGGGTAGAGCAATATGTTGGTTCTGCAAATAATGCTTGACTACAATGTATGGACTGCATACATTATGAATTTGATTTGTTTAATGGACTCCAACAATGTTATTTTACATTTTGGGGTGTAATAAAATTTGATTAAATTTCACGAAAATGTGTTACTTTATTATTTTATCAAAATGAAGTGTTTGTTATTGAGCTTTGGCAAAAAACAATTACATACCGAAATTGGGTATTAGTTACTTTTGGTGCTACACTTTGCTGTAACTAAAGTCTTATACTAGTTTAAGATAAGAGATATTAATTACTTGAGTAGATATTATAATCTAATGAATAATTTGACAACAATAATAATAAGTGACATGTCAGTAACAAACTTTTTCGTACGATTTTTAATAGCGCACAATAAATATATATAATGAATGGAAAACAATTGTCTCTCCATTCTCTGAATAGTCTCCATTGATTTGAGTAATAATATATTGACAAAGCTCGTTTTTAGTTTTAATAAATCATCATCAGTTACCTTATTACCTACTATTATGTCACCTACAAAGATCAACAAATATAAATTACAAAAAAATCAAAAGAAATCGCTACAACAGAATAAAAAGAAAAAGCAACTACACTAAATAAAAAAAAACATAAAGCCAAATAGATGAACTAAAACCAATTATAATAAACTGCATAGGCTTCCGCGGTTATTGTCATGAAGATTTAGGTCTTCCGGTGGTGACCGCGTCAATGTAGATGAAGAATCCGACGTTTCGCTTCCACTGTGGGAGGCATCTTCAGGGATGTAGGACATCATGGATAGAAACACAATGCTAGTTCAGTTTTGTAGAGCATTGTGTTTCTATCCATGATGTCCTACATTCCTGAAGATGCCTCCCACAGTGGAAGCGAAACGTCGGATTCTTCATCTACATTGACGCGGTCACCACCGGAAGACCTAAATATTCATTTAAAAACCAATTATGATATAATGTTAAATAAATAGGTAAGATTACTGAATACGTTATTAATAAATTATTATTAATTATAACATATATTATAATTATGAATGTACTAATTATATAAGATAAATGTATAATAAATACATAAATGTTCGATAAAAATAAATTATAAATATATTATTATTTAAATCGGTGGAGACACTGTTTCTTTCAATTTCTTTTATTGATTGACTGACTTTATTGATTGATAATAATAAATGTATATTTTCGCCAATAACTGACAAAGTGAAAATTACATGGCTTTCAAATTTTCAGTACTAATTCTATATATTTTACGCTGTCTGCAATATATCGAACCTCAAAAATAGTAATAAAGTATTATTTATTGACCGTCAAAGTTTAAAAATTCAAAAGTAAATATTTTCAAAATTTCGATCAATATAAAAGTAAAATTTATTGGATCAATTCACCAGTTATAGGTTCATTTGTGCCAAATATCAGTGCGAGTGATCAAATATTCTTTTTAATATTTGATCAAATATTATTTGTGATCAGATCACTTGTGATCAAATAAGAATTTTTTAACTACTTAGATGACAGCATATTTTTAAAAACTAAAGCTAAATTTTCTTACGAGCAACACAATTAGATCTTAAGTCTTATTTTTGTGTCAATGTTCAACTCCCTTGCAGAAACAGAGGGGGAGTCACGTGTGATACAGACATACACACTCAAACACACCCACAGACAGCATATTAAAAACTACTTAAAACGGATGATTATGATAAAACCTCGATTTCAAATATTTATGGCGAAGGCAATACTTTTCCTATATTCCTCCGGTAGCAAGTATGGAAAAGTAAAATTAAAAATAACTAAAATGTATCGCAGAGGTGTTTCCTCTTGTCCCTTTTCTTTTTATTAATACATCTTATAGATTATGCTATTTTCAAATCGAACAAGATATAAAACAAATATTGGAATAATTGTACAAACTGAACTTACAACCTCCTCAAGTTAACCCCTATTGATCGTATACCAACCTTTACGTCCCTGAATTCAATTGAAAACTAAACAAAGAACTAATTTCACAGACTGAGTTGAAATCTCCGTTATACCTTCAGCTACCAGACTTGTGATTGGCTTCCAATTATAACTGGAACAAAACTTATAATCAGTAGTAGTTGTTAATTGGTTTCGGTCTATTGATTGCACTCTCGGCTTTTTTTTAATTTAATTTTTGTTTACTAGCTAAATTCTGGTTTTTAAGTCTCTTTGATGTTACATTTTAATTAGATTTAATTTTAATTAATTATAAATTTAAATGATGTAAAATTATTGGGCTTCTGATAATTAAAATTTATAGAAACATCCATTTCTGGACTATAAGAATCTATTACGTAATATTATATAAAGTATAAGACATTTTTTGAACTGGCACAGTGAAGGAGCACATGGTTTTAAAAAAATTGGCGTTCGACTTATGGTAGACGCGTGCGGCTCTTATTATGCCATTTTTGGCACGCCGTAATGCTATCCGTTGGCATGTTTCAAATAAACAAAAATAATATTTTGATATTTCCGATTTCATTTGTACAATCTGTTGTAAGATAAAAAGTTGAATCATTTGCTTTAAAAATAGGTTTCTTTGAAATAACATCTTGTGAAATTATTGTTTATCTTTAAAGTAACACCATAATTATGAAATATTTAATTCTAACTTTTGGAATCAGATACTGTAATAGATCATGTTCTGCCTTTTCAAGTGTCAAACTATTAACGAAACAAACCCATTTTAGCGAATTTCCTTTTGAAAAAAATCGCTAATGGGAATTGGCGGGGGCCCTTCCAAAGGTCTCCAATGAGAAAAAAATATGTTTCGCAAAACTTTTATATATATATATATATATATATATATATATATATATATATATATATATATATATATATATATATATTATATATATATATATATATATATATATAATGTGTGTGTGTGTGTATTTCTAGACACTTCTTGTAAAAACACTATCTTTCGAACGGATTAATATTTTTTAATCAATCTTGGTACAAAAATCAACTTAGGGGAGGACACGAACCCAGATTGAAAATATTGAAAACCAGATTGTTTTGACGTCATTAACCTGGTTTGGTGAGTCAGCAATGTCTTTGTAATATAGTAGTAGTTGAAGTAGTAAATCTCTATTCTTGTGTTTTGCCATTATCGAAAATCTATTTCCTCATAGGAAAGCTATAAAAATAAAAGTTTAAAAAACACGAGACATAAAAGTGGGAAAATACATTTTATGTTGGAGAGGACTTGTCTTGAGAATAGGTACCCGAGAAAACTTATTTCACTGCAGTAAAATATTTCTATTTGAACAGCGTTTTACTTTTTTATTTATGTCTGCAAATAAAACATGTAGTATTGTAGTGTTAATTTTTTGGATTATACGCGTCAATATTTATACTACATCATCTCTAATTTTGTCTTAAAACTATTAAAAATCGTTTATTAGAAGTTTTTTAAATGTTGCGATTGCTTATTCTTTTTTTTTTTAACAAAATCTTGGCATGTGTTGTCTAATTTTGGTTAAGAATGTCATTAGGTATATTTCTTAGTGTTTTGTATTTTTATATTTGTTTTCATACCTCACAGACTGGTATAGAAATGTGGTTTTCTAAATAGCTTTGATATTAAATTGTAATTGTAAATTTTCTTGTTATCAAATGATGTTTATAAACATTAATTCCTTTATGTTTAGGTGTCTTTTAAAAATAAGTGACTGCGTGATGTTGAAGCACCTTTATTATATCTGAAAATTTTCTAAAGTGGAATTCTTCTTTCTAAGTGAAGGATTCTTCTCCCTTCTGTATCTAGTCAATAAGATGAGTTAAAAACCCTTTCCCTCTGCAAAGGAAATAAAAATAAGACTTCTCTCTTCGACAGATGGAAAAAGGGTCAATTTTTACCTTTTATAGACGTATTTCTGAAGGAGACAATAAAATCTTAAAGTAGAAGTGTCGCCGAAGAAGTTTAGAGAAGGGAATGAGGATTTAAGTGGTTTCCTGCTTACACAAGGGATATAAACCACCAAGTTTTATAGGTGTTTAGGAGAAATAAAAATGCTCTACTATCGACTTTCCTTCTCATTTATTAACTCATCTTTTCAAAATTTTGATTTTCGACGCAAGCCTTTCTTAAATCATAATAAAAGAAAACAGCAAGCGATGTCATTGTTGAGTTATTGGTGTAAAATATTATAAATATTTTTTATTGTATAGAGAAACATTTATTTACAGAATGACATAAATGTTGTAAAAGCAAGCCATTCTGTAGCTTTGGCGCTGAGGGTCTCGACCATTATTGCCCAGTCTTAATTGTTGTATATTGTCGTCGGGACATTTATGGGTAAATTTTAGTTCTAAATTTTATTCAGATATGCAAAAGTGTTCAAAAGATATCTTCAAAGATATCCATAGAAACGTTTCGAAACAAAATATCGTACATACATACGTATATATGTTAACATAAACGCTACTTAAATTAAATGCAACGTGAGCTACTCATATACTACTCCCTATTCGAAATTTAGTCCTGCCAAAGACTATGTAGGTTTATAGAATGACTGTCAAATCAATATTCTCAGTAATCCCCGAGAAACAATGCTAGAAATAAGAAGGCTGTATTGTAACGACATAATTTCATATTATAAACACACAATAATATCTTAGTATCTCTTGACAATCTATTATAAATAAAATAAAATATTAACCCATAATATACTACCTAACGGTTTGCCTTTTATTTCACCTCAAACTCACCGGTGGGTTAAATTACGTCACGATGGATTTCATGTCTATCTTTTAATTCAACGGTAGATTTTAGAAGCCGGGCTCCTCTCCTAACTACTCTCATACGAAAAAATTGACAGAAACATAGAAACAATAATTTTACTCACCTCTCCGGCGTGGTGACAAAAATATTAAAGCTTTTCCTCAAACCGCGACACAAGTCCCGTCTTTTAGCGGCGCGCGGACTTAGTGTATTTTTTTCTCCTCCCTATTTACCAACCACCTAAGTCCAACCAATTGGTAAATTCCCAGGTCCCATATAACAAACCATATATATTGTTTGGTATAAAATAATAATAAGTTATAGACTAGATTCTACTCTAGACTAAGGTTCTTCTTTGATTGATGTGAAATTTTATTTATTCCTTTCAATGAATCTTTCCTTTACATGTATTTTTTAAGATTATACTCTATTTTGTGTTCTCAGAAATTCCCTTTAAATGAATCCCGTATCTGATCAAGCATTAAGTGGTTTTGATTGTTTCTTTAGTTATTAAAGTCACAAAACAAAAGTAACCAATATATGATTTGATAAGGCTTTGTGGATACTGAAGCTTTGTAATTTAAACGACGGTTTATTTTTTGGTTTAACCTAAGATGTTAAGTTGTTTTTTTATAGGTTCCTATTTTTTGTGTATTCTAATGTCTAAAGGATTGTAACTTGTTGAACCATATCCCAGTTGATATGCAGTCAACTGGAAACAGTTTTTTTAACTTCCCTATTCATATTATGGTAGTTTGATTCTGTGACAGTACCCTATCTAAATCAGGGCATTATATTCTATTGTATTTCCTTTACATAATTGTCAGAGAAGGATATGTTGATGACATCTTTTGGCATAAATTTTCATCAACTTTCATCGCGTTAATTTATGCTATCATTACTGTTAATGATGATTATTGAACACTTAGTCAGAAAACGTTTTTTTGAGAGCTGCAGCAAAGTGACTATATTACTGTCTCAAAAATAGAGAAGTGCAATTTTATTGTCTGTGTAATACAATTTTTATTTTATCCTTAGGTTGAACAAAACCTATTTTTCTGCTAGGAAAACTTGATGTTCTTATTATTCCTTTTTTGCTACAAAAATACACTTTTAATCTATTTTATTTAACAAAAATATTTACAACATGGTATTACTTTAGAAATTAATTACTGGCTCCTTATCGCTAGTTAAAAAACAAATTTCCGCTGAAATAATCAGCCGCTTTACTGCCTATAGTAAAGTTATACTGAAGTATTTAAAAAGTCATTTAAATGTTCAAAATTTTTTGTCTATTTTTCAGACAACTATTTGATCTTATTATTCTTATAATTTATTTAGTCATTTATTTACGGTAACTTATACTTGTAATTTAATGTGTATTAAAATGTATTGCAATACTCGAATTCAAATAGATTTTATAAATTGTGGCTTGCAAATTTATCAAAGTTTCATGTTTGCTTTAATTGTTGACTACCGAATAATGTAATTGAGTTCCCTATCCTAATGGAAATAGCTATTAAGATGTTAAAAAGTTTGATTATAGTGAGTGAGTAATATATGCAGACGATACGATATTACTCCAATCCTTTTACTAGGTCCTACCATATATTTAATCCAATCTTATTAACCTTAAATTATATCTATGGCAATTATTATTATTGTGTAAATCATTAATTACTAATCGAAGAATGTATTACAAAAGTAAATAAATACATTACATTATTATTAAATCGTATTTGTATAGGCAAGGCTATACAAATACTCAAAGAAAGGCTAGTATACTCATGATACTGATAAAATTTTGGGAGCTGATTATTTTCTAGAATATAGATGGGAGGTAGGAATTGAATGAGGGATTGGATATAAAAGGAAATCATTCATCTTATTAAAGAAACTAAAGAGAATAACTCTCGACACTGTTCTGACTCCTCCACCTCCCTGTGTCAGTCCCAGATGATCCTGGGGGAGACTCGGACCTATTCTTACAAACTGATAGCTTCCTATTCCCAAACTATTTCTTAGATTATTCAAAAAGTCAACTTTTTGTGATCTTCGTTATAACTGTTAAGTCCGCACTCGAATGAAAACCATACTATCAATTCCAATTGACATTTGCCCTAGTTAAGTAATAAAATCAATGATATTTTCTGTTTTTAACTTTCTCCCAAGTTATTGATGAATTTATATAATTTTTTCTACTCGTAGAATTGCTATTTTTGTATTAATATACAAATGTTAGTATTTTATACTCCTTTTAAAAATTACTCTTATAATTTACATTTAAAGTTAATTTTTTTAATCTTCATTAGTTGAGCTTTAACAAAACTTCTTTATTTATTGTTTTATTTATTAAATTGTTTTGACGAGTTTCCCGTTAATGGTGGTTGTATATAACTAGAGTAAAGGTTTCTTTTTATCTACTTTGGTTGCTTTGTGTCTTTGTTTTTTGGTGTCCACCCACCTCTGTCTTATGTTGACGAGTCATCAAACTTATGGGATAAAATATACCTGAGATGTCCTTAGAGTAGATAAATGAGTAAATTTATTGCTGAGAGTTTGATTATCCAATAAATTTAGTGGGTTGTACAGGGTGAATGTCCGTTGCAGTTTTTTGGATTAATACTGGTACTATTAAAATAGACTTTTATACAGTATATAATGTAGTGGTGGTATTCGATGGCATTATTTCGATGGTGTTTAAGGTATACTACTTGTAATGTATTTTTCACTCTGACTGAAATTTTCTTCTAGCTCTTATGCAGAGGTGGAAGGGGATAAAATTGCAGAATCAATTTTATCGAATTCTGCCTATAGTCCATTTTATGCTTTGGTTTCATTGTTGAATCATCACTAAATTTCTTCTTTTAACTATAAGACCACCAAGTACAAGAAATGATTGTTTTATTCATGAATGGAAGCTCTTTAATTGACACCACCATCACGTAGTATTGTTTACAGTCTCGTTGTAACATTCCTTACAATAATGCTATTGTTTCGTTAATCAGTATCTAGTTTGATTAAGTCATATGTTTGACTATACTGTGTATCTTGAGTCATTACATAAAAGACAAACTGTCAGTGACAATTAGTTAATGGATAGTTTGTCTTCATAGCTGAAATTCTTATCAGTGAATTCTTTGTGGTACTCTTTAATTTGATACATGAACGTATTTTTTCTTCCCTAGATTAGAATGATCCAGGGAATCATTTTTTTTATCTAAATTTAATATTTATGAATGGGACTTTTATAAATTTAATTCATAATTAAATTTATAATTTATTATTACAATTTATAATTTATAAATTCCTAACTTCCTGTGGTTCAAAATTATGATCCACAAGATGTGTGAATTTCCTTTGGGGTGCTCGATTTTTAGTGAATTTCCTTTTAATGCTTTATAGACGAAACAGTAGCACTTTTATTTGTGTGGCAATTTTCCTGTTGAATGGCTTAAATTAAATGATAGTTCAAACATTAATTATTTGCACCCCAAAGTCTCCAATATATTTTATAATTAAGAACAAAGGAATAAAATATCTCCTCAACTAAAATGATCGTCTTCAAGATATAGGCTAGTTAAGATACAGACTTAACTAGCGAAATTTTTAAATTTATTTTAAAGGGCTAAAACACGGTTAAACCAGTTGACAGCTTGGGAAAATAGTGCGAATCTGGTTTAACATCCAGGACTAACCTCATTGTCTCCCTCGCATTATTTTCTCTGGCTGTCAACTGATAATAACCGTGTTTTATACTATATATGGCCTTAATTGTATCTTCTACCAGAAGTCTACCGCTTTGCTTATAAAGCCAATCAAGGAAAACGGCTTAAGTAAAGAAGATTGGAGTGTGGAGTTACATGAAAGTAAAGAAGATGAATCACATGAAAGTAAAGAAGATTTGAGTGTGGAGTTTCATGAAAGTAAAGAAGATTGGTGGAGTTACGTGAAAGTAAAGAAGATTTGAGTGTGGATTTACGTAAAAGTTAAGAAGATTGGAGTGTGGAGTTGCATGAAAGTAAAGAAGATAACTCACATGAAAGTAAAGAAGATTGGTGAAGTTACGTGAAAGTAAAGAAGATTGGAGTGTGGAGTTACATGAAAGTAAAGAAGATGAGTCTCATGAAAGTAAAGAAGATTTGAGTGTGGAGTTATATAAAAGTAAAGAGGATGAGTCACGTGGAAGTAAAAAAATAGTGTGGAGTTACATGAAAATTCTCTGGACAAATATAATATTACTAGAATATTTTTTACCAACATGATTTCTCCCTAAACGTATTTTCTTTATATCTTATGATTTCATTTCTCTAGTCTAAACATTTTCTATAAGACAATCGCCTACTACCTCTCTGTCAAAGATTTAGAGAATTTTCCTTAATAATCTTTGAGAAAAGATTATTTCTTAAATTGAAAGCCACTTTTAATTTAAGAAATATTTTTTTATATATATATTACTTATTTTAATGTGCACATTTCTATTATAATTTAAAGTACTTTTAAAGACATTCTGCGCTCATTATCTCGATAACTTTTACTTTTCTCTTTTCTCTATATTATAATTAAATTAGATTATTATTTTAACAAAGTCGTAATCGTTTCTTGTAATTATGAGAAAATATCATACGTCGAGTAGACAATGTCTTGGCTCTGTATTCATTATTGTTTCATGCGTTCTCGTATTATTTTTGTCCTTTTTTTCTCACCAGACTTTGTATACTTTCGCATCGAATTCGCAAAAGGATTATGTATTAAAAGATATTTGTGTAATGATTTTTAAATAATAACCCCTCTGTTTACTGTTCTCATGAAATTTGTATTTGTCTCCCTCAGAGTTAGATGGATTATTTTTATTTTCGTTTTATAGGTCGTAAAGAGAAATTAAATTATTAGATATCTTATGTAGTCTAGATAGTGACTTTTTCAAAATGATTTATCTCTATTACTATGTGGTGAATGATTGCTTCCATGTTATTTCGTATTTTTCATTTTATCGACGAAACAATTCTCAGATTTTTAACTAAAATGAAACTTGGAGAAAGTTTTTTTATTGGTTTTAAAAAAGGGAGGAGATAAAGGCCTAAAGTCTTTATTTAAAATTGATTTGGAGAATTGATAAGGAATTGAAATTTGAATGTTAACTCTATTTTTTGCTTACTTGTTCATCTGTAGCAACAGTAAAATACTTACAGTTGCAACTTCGCCTAAAATAACTTATGTTCTTTCATACAAAAATAAATGGATGATGTAGGTGAAATTCTGGATTTCGATTTTATGGGGTCGAATCAATAAATTTCTGTACACATTGGAAGAAGACCAATTGAAGTTAATAAATAAGTAATGAAACCTGTCATTTCTTTTTACTTGTATGATATCGGTAAGGTAAGACTGATTTTCTTACTCGAAAAAATAAATTCTCTCAAGGATATTTTAGTTTGGAGTTGTATCTGAGAATCCTTCTTAGACTGAGAAATGATCTATTATACAATATCGATGACAGGTTGATTGATGAATTTTCATATCATTTGAATAATGGCGTGAATAAGAAGAGCTCATTGTGTTAGTTAAAAAAGAAAATGTTAGCGAATCTTATTTTGTTACAAGATTTCCTCTGCAAGTTTTATTTAGATAAAATAGCCAGATTTCTTTTGTGAATATGACGTGGTTAGATATTTAAAACAACTAGATTCTTTTATACTCTTTTTGGTTTGATTATAAAAACTGACAATTTAATATGTATATGCAAATACTTATTGCCTTGAGTCTAAGAAATAAATACTTTTTCTATTACTTTTTAAGATGTTGGTACAATTTAGTCCATGGAAAGACTAAAATTGATCTAATTAAACTTGGATTTGGAATACAGATATGCTTCGTTACAGCCTGTATTTAAAATACATGCAGGTAATAAGCGGTCCATTATGTAAGCATCATTAACTAGCATTAGATATAGTTGACAAATGTAAATATGTGTTTGTTCTCAAATAGCAATGACATGCTACGGTCTGTTGAATAAACATAATTAGGTTTGGAGTCTGCGGCTTATGCTTTGGGATGGGGATGACAGTTTTTCTTGTCCCTACAGAAAGTGAGTCTCTTAGGACCCGCATATTTGGTGTTAGTCTCTTTTTTTTGAAAAGGAGCTTTCATCTACTTATTGGAAAGATATCCCTCTGTTTATTTACCTTTCCAAAGAAACTCTTCGTTGAGGTAAGTGGTGATAAATTAAGGAAAACGGAGTGGTAAGGAGGGCCAAATGGAACCCTGATGGTTCTGTTAGAAATTATACTAAACGAATAGTCGGGAGTCCACGCTTTTTTCTACCTCATAAAAGGTCAAGGATGTTGAATTAAGGGGATGACGCATTAAGGAACATTTCTGACCCCATGGAAGTTGTATAAGATAGAGAAATAGGAGCAAACTTACCTTCCCTTAGGTTTTAATTAAAAAAGGCGTCAAACGCAGGTTATGTTGCTAAGTTGATATACAATTCTTGGTTGTCGAGTTTGCTTCTCAACTTTCTTCAGTGCTTTCGTTACTGTTACATTTGGTGCTTGTCTAGTCATTTGTGCTTATATTTTACATTTTGGACTCTAGGTAGCCACGTTAGTGAGAGTAATTGGAGCTTTACGCGTTTACTTTTCTTTCGTAGAGAGTAAAGTTAAATGTGTAATTATTGTCTTGTTTGTTAGCCTAGTGAAACTTTTGCTAGTTTCAAGACTTTGGTTCAAGATTCATTTGGTTGTAATGTTTCTAAATATTTCTATTAATGTTGTTAAAGTTAAAGCAATATTGAACAAAAAAAAAAACAGTAAAAAGTATGCAACTTTTAGAGTTTCAATTTTGTTATAACCTTTTAAAGCAAACCTCGCGTGGAGAAACCATTTGAAGGTTAAGTTTGCCTCTTAAATTTTAGACCTGTCGCTGTTTTATATGCGCGCGGTTCGTACAGCATGTGCAGCTTAGTTTTTGACGTGTGTTTCGCGTGTTGAATTCTTCTCTACCTTGTTTTGATGTTTCTGATGGGTCACTTCGTGAATGCAATTCGACTTAGTGGCGTCATTCCCTTTATATTCAACATCTTGTAAAAGCGTAGAAAGTAAGCGCGTGGGCTCCGCCTAGAATATACGTTATTTTTATGTCAATAAATCTTCAACAATCTAGGCGGTCATAAGGCGTGTCCTAGAGCGAATTTTAAATTGCGATGGATTTTCTTATGCATCATAATGACTTGGTCACTTGTCTTTGAATACTTAGAATATAATATTCTAAGTATTAAAAAGAAACAGATTTTTTTTCCTGAGAGATAAGAATATTCCGATACATCTGCAAATATATTTGTTTATATTTTCTTTATATAGATAGTTTCAATGACGTAGCATTAAACATTTCAAAGTGTAGAAAAAATGTGAAATATGTTCAGTAATTAACTATTTTTATATTAATATAACATATTAATCCAATAATATCGTCACGTAACGCTGATATATGCTTTTGATAGTTAATCTATATTTTTTTACATAACCATATGCTATGAATGTAATCATGAATGTTAATTCAGTTATTGTTTATCTTTACATTCCAGATGATTTCTCTAAATATTGACTAAACTGGTTCGTATCATGTTCATGTGCCATCTGTCATCGAACCCCTAAATTTTATTGTTGCTTCCTTAACTCCTTAAAAAGAGTTCTTTGCTTCCCTGTCTCTAAAGACCCTCTTACACTTCCCTATTTCTTCTTTTTGATAAAAGCAGGTGCTTCCTTTTACTTTGTATAAATAAAATAATAGGAAATACCAAAACGAAGTGAGGAATCCGACATTGATTAATCATATTTAAAAGAACATGTGTTATAACAAGATAATAATTATCTATCCATTATTGTAAGTTACTTTTTTGTTGACAATTTAGTTGTAACGGAATTTTTTATCATTATCAGGATCTGACGTCGTTATGAGTATCATATTTCGCCGTGATCGCCCGATTAATTTGTGAAAACACATAGCTTGAATCAATTTGTAACCAATCAAATTGTATGTAGTTTGGTAATGGTCGAAGGCCGTTATTTTTGTCCATCTAAATTGTTATTTTTAGTTTTGAAAATCAAAACGCATCTATATTATATTTTTATCGTTTGTATTGCGTAAGTTTTCATAAAAATTAGGATATTTTTTCTAAAAATAATCTTAATACCGTAAAACATTATACCACGAATTGTGTTCTCCATCTAATGATAAGACATTTTTTATTGCTGATAAATGATTCGTAGTAAATATTTTTTTTTGCCAATTTCCGGTAAAGTATTTGTATAAATGTAATTTTTGTTCTTTACAAAAGGTTACAAGATGCCAGCATAGGCTGTGAACGAATCCTTACATTATCTACACACAAACAGTCTATACACAGGGTGTTTGGGTGTCCTTCAAAGGACATTTTCTCTTGTTGACACTTTTAGCAAACAAATAATAATAATAATAAATTTTTATATCATTCCAAACATAGCATCCCAGTACTAACTACAACTCTTGCAATTAATACTGCTGAAAACATAACTGACTTTACTGAACCCTTAAAGTATGATACCTTTGGATTTCTTCTGTCCCTCTGTCATCCTCATGCCTTTTTTAGACGAAAAAAAAGAATATAATAATAATTATAATTATTATTATTTATTCACATCCTAAGAAAGTGATACATAATATTACAACACACTTGTTGATAAAATGTAAATTTTTTACAACTAGGTACATAAAAAAGAATGTAGACTTTTATGTAGAACCCGATAGTGACTCTTTTCACTAAGTTAAAAATATTCTTATTCCTATTTCAGTTTTATTATTATTGTAGAGGAATGACATATTCACTCATAGGCCTTTCTTATAGACCTTTTCCTAATAATACCGTAGGTGTATAGGAAAAATTAGTGTTTGCACTAAAGTAATATATAAACCAAGTAGGTGAACTCCTATAATGACACATGTAAAAAACTTCAGACCTGCCTGATCAGCTGATAGCTGGCTCAAAAATAAAAAATAGCAAAATTAAAATAATTGCGCATGCGTCTTTTCGGATTTAGGTATTTTTTATTTTAATTTTATTGGCAACCCTGATAAACATTAGGTGAGTATTTACATTTTATCGTGTTTTCGGCACTTTAATATGTACGTGATAATTTAATGATTTTGTATTAAATCTGTAATATACTTTTATAATCATTTAGTTAAGAAAAAGAGAAACTATATAATAAAGGTAAACCATATGTTTTTATTAAGATGTTGAAGAAACTGCTGACGACAGTGTATTGCCTTAAAATTACGATTGCTTTTATTACATTCAAAAAAATTAGGTTAAAGTTAAATTGCTAATTACAATTAACATTTGAAAGGGAAAAAACAAATATCATTTGCAAAAATTTACTAAGTTAAGTAGTGCACACTAAAAAAAAGTTTGTTTCCCTACTTGGTTTATATACTACTTTAGTTTGCACTAAAATTCAAAACCAGGATTTCACCTGAATGATTCAAGTGCTATTAGAACCTCCTGAGAAGTTTTTACCTAGTTTTCTTGGTAGAATCATCTTAATTCAGTGTATGTGAGTCTGTAATCTGTGTGCAATTTTACAAAGTTGTAACATAGTAAAAAATTTAATTTAAAGGTATATTTTTGCTATGCAGAAAATAATATTTACGACATCAAGAATCGGGTTTGGGGTACCTCGGAACTTTTCCTCATCTCATCGGATTCGCTACTCTTATCCATTCTATTTCAGACACGCTTCGCTCGTCCTCAGAATATACGAGTAATTAAATTTATTCTGCATCACTTCTTCGGACTCGCTTTGCTCGTCCTCAGAAAGAAATTAAACCCTTTCATTGACTGTGGTCACCCATCCAGTCACTGACCATGCTCGATATTGCTTAACATTTATGATCCACAAAATATCATGGATGCACTCGCCGTATTGAAAAGAAACTTGTTGTACTTATTTACTGCGTACACTCGTACACTTATACACTCGTACCAAATTTCAACTCAATTGGATTATTTTCCGATTTTTACATTTTTTAATAAACGTATACAAGTCGTTTGTTAAAAATTGAACCAATTCTGATAATGAGATGAAACATGGCACTT
>JACMZG010001908.1:34164293-34456793 GCA_018340805.1 Microvelia longipes
TATTTTTATTGAGCCAGCTGACAGCACAAATAATTTTTAATTAAGCTATTCTAAATTATTAATTAATATTATTAATAAGATAACCTATTTTATGCTCCAAATCGGCGGTTCTCAGCCTTTTTTATGAATAACCCTTTTTAGGTTTGAGCAACCCACCAGTGTCTCAGGCTTCCTGGGAGCTATGCCTCCTCGGTTGAGATTCTGCTCCATTTTTATTATTGTTATAAAATATAAATAATATTTTAACCAACGGCATATAAAGAAAGGTGGTCCGAATTCAGTATGACCACTCCTATGTTACCGAAATGAACCGTTGTGAATGACCAGAAACCCTAAAATACGATCGGTAAACAACCAAACATTTCAAGTAGTGTGTCATTTTTGATAATTTTTTGGGGCTCTGAGTTGTAGCAGTATACCTGGTGGAAAATTTTAGATACACTAGCAGTATATTAATGGTATGGAAATTTTTAGATGCTCTAACATTATATTAACAGTATATTAATGGTAAATTTGAACTTGTAAGAGTTAATTTACTAGAAGTAGAGACCATTTTCGAATGTCTGGGAATTATTTCCCCCTAACTTTAAGGATTTCAAGTTGTTACATATAAAAAGTTACAGTTGAAACATTTCTGATCTTGTAGTTATAACTTAACCACAAGATGTAGTTATAAACATAACCACAAAATGTAGATATAAACATAACCACAAAATGTAGTTATAAACATAACCACAAGATGTAGTTATAAACATAACATAAGACATAATGTTATAACATATTATGTTGTTATAAACATAACCACAAGATGAAGTTATAAACATAACATAATGTTATAACCTAAGTATAGTAATAAACATAACCACAAGATGTAGTTATAAACATAACATATGACATAATGTTATAACATATCATGTTGTTATTAACATAACCTCAAGATGTAGTTATAAACATCACACATGGCATAATGTTATAACATAACATGTAGTTATAAACATAGCATATGACATAATGTTATAACATATCATGCTGTTAAAAACATAACCACAAGATGTAGTTATAAACATAACATATGAACATGTTATAAACATAACATGTTATAAACATAACATATAAACATGACATTATAAACATAACATAATGTTATAACATAACACGTAGTTATAAACATAACCAAAAAGTAACTTAGGTGCGGAAATAACTCCAATTTCAATGATAAATAATTATTAATATTATCTAAATCTTTAATAATTATTAATATTCTAATTTTAATTATTTAGTGACATAATGTACTAACTTTGGTACATTATGTCAATAATTGTTTATTGGCATACTATGCTAATATGTTAAATATACCATCGATACACAGCACGATTTTACCTAAGTAGATACTTAGTAGCTTAAGTAGGGCTATTTAGGGGGGGGGGGGTTGATTTGGTGTGGTTATCAACCAAATCTTCTTGAATCTCTTTAAAAAATTATAAATAACTTTGTGTTAACTTAGCTTTTTGAGGGTAACTATTTATTTTATAACCATAGCGTAGACTATTTGTTTAGCATAGAAAGTATGTATTTTTATATATATTAAAAGCTTAGAGACCTTTTTATTATTTTATAATTATGAACTTTGAAAAATACTTGAAACTATACTTCAACTATAGTTGAAAGCTATAGTTGAAAAAAAGCTATAGTTGAAAGCCAGGTATATTGATTTTTTATTCTTTTTAGACCAGTTCCATTTAAAAATAACTCCTATAATTATATTTGTATGTGTTTAATATTGTTATATATGTATTCATTTAATGTTCTTTTACTGTTTCAGGTAAATACATTTTGCTGAAATTATTGATTAGTTATGATAATGTCCGGTGAGTTTAACACGATTATTTAATTTTGATATTTCTAGAACACACATATTAGTCTACAATGAGATGAAACGATATGTAAAGGTTATAAACAAACTCATAGGATTAATCTTATTAGCTTAGTAAATTCAGTTTGAGCTTTCTGCTTCTGTTCGCTATATCATGTCTGGGCCAATGTCAAAGAGGAGCAAATGTTGACTTTAACTTTTCGGGAAACATTTAGGCTCAAGGCTTAAATTATATTCTTCACAACAACAATTAACAATTAAAACTACGTTTCAGACCATGGTATTAAAATTATTTGGGTATAAGAATTTATATTTTAATTTAACAAATAATTCTGGCTTATAATTTGAGGATATAAAAATGAATGTTATAAGACACTTCTTAACACTAATAAACCTTACTTAATGATGATATTGTAACAGTTTTATATTGTAAAAGTTTTTAGTTTGTGCAACACTACATTTTAAGATTACAAATTAGGGTTTCTTTCTACATAAAATATTTATTAAACCTTTGTCTCTTAATTAAAACCACATAGTAAAGTAAAACGCTTATTTTCCTATATTTTACTTTTCTTTAAAAAAGAATGAGAGGAAAACGTGCAATGTAAAATATTTAAAAAGGTCTAAAAGTAGTATTTTGGCCGGCAGAACCCTTCTCTTGGTTTAATCGACAGGAAAACTCTCACTCAATGGAAAAACTAAATATTTACAACTCCGGACCAAAACGCTTTTACTCGCTGTTTCAGCGTGTTTCCCCTCACAGCTAGTAAAATATTTAACCTTTAAATTTCTACTTTCCTTAGTGAATTGTTTTCATCTTTCTTATACCATTATTACATCGTTGGGAAATTAAATGCTTATGGTCAAAAATACATTTAAGCATTTTATTGTTCTTATTAGTAAAAATTATAAATACTCCTTTTACCTATAAACTTTTAAGCTTACTTTCGTAGCTAATAAAATTCCTAAAAAGGTGAGTTTTATACATAACAATGATATCACTAGAATTAAAGTTATGAAATTTGCAGAAAAGTATCTACTTTTAATAAAATAAATGCAAAACTACTTTTCATTATGAAAATGACCTTATAGGTTGTTCGGATGACGGAAGTTGAGGGTGGGAGTGAGTGGATCGGTTCTATTGGCTTCCTGATACACAAAATAAATATATTCCGAAAAAAGTTTATATATATATATATATATATATATATATATATATATATATATATATATATATATATATATATATATATATACTAAGTAAGAGTTCTACCTCTTCGTATGGCGACGATAACTCTCGAAGGAGTTCACAAAATTGAAACGAAAACTTTGCAAATCCCGAGATTTAAGGAGTTACGAGCCTATTGTTTATAAAAACATTATGACGTCATCAAAACCAAAGTTACGACGTCATGAAAAAAAAATTGAAACTTAAAATGGCTTTAAAACACGGTATCTAGTGTTTAGGTAGCACTGAATCGATTAAGACCAATTCAGCTCAATCGAACATAAAAATGGCGCAAATCGGTATACCCATAATATCATATAAGTATATATATATATATATATATATATATATAATATATTATATTATATATAATATATATAATATGTATAATATAGGTCAACAACTCGTACGAATATCAATGATATGAAGTGAGTTAGAGGGTGGGATATAGATATAGAAGGGAGAACCTCTACCTCTTGCTCCATCATGGTAAAGCCTACTGTCCCAGAGAAAGGCTTCCACTGAAACCACGCCGAGCTAAGCACCCGTAAGAGGAAGAACATCGAAGTAGTCTTTATATGTCGAATCAATTCTAAACAAAAAGTTACAGCTCAATCGGACAATCCTAACGCAAACGGTATTTTATTTTTAAATAATCATGAATATTTTTTCAACCTAAGATTTTACTCAAATAAACAATTGTTTACAAAACAAATTTGACATTTTTCTTTAAATTGTATAAACAATACATATAAATTATATTATAAGTTTATTACCCTTTTGTATAGTCGACGATAACTAAACTGATATAACTATAATCTTTCTATACCCTTTATACAAGGTTACTCCAACAGTTGCAACGTGTGGATTTTTCTTGTATTCATTAACCTCTATAAAAACGTAATTAGTATGTATTTAAATATACTTATTATTTCTTAATTGCTTGTTAACTGTAAATTATTGCTTACTATTAATAATAGGATTAATAAAATCAAATTTGTGAAAAGCCCGCTCAGGCCCACGAAGCGGGCCTGTGAAACGAGCTGTGAAAATTCGCTAAAACTGGCAAAATGCCATTAACAAGAAACGATAGTGAAACCATACATTAATACAAAACATGTGGCGAAAGCGGACGAGACGCGAAGCGCCGAGCGCGTAGCGGCTACGGGCGAAGGCCCGTATTTTAAAATTGAAAATGCAGAACCATTTTTTAAGTTTATTTAAATGTAATCTCTGGTTTGTAGGGATCTGATTTTGTTAACAAATTATCTGTTTTAAAGTGATCAGCCACAGATTTTATTGTTCGTTTTTTCATAAGATCGTCATAAAACCAATTATTGATTTTAGAAAATTTAGGTCTTGTGTAAGTATAAAATGTCTACTCCTCTGGATAGGCGACAGTGCTTTCTTCACCTTCAAATCACACGTTTCATAGTCTGTCTATCTCTTAAACTTTTTGCGCACAGTGCATAGCGATATGCCATCTGAAAAGGTGTTTCAGAGTGAGGAAGAAACTGGATTGTTAAAAACCCAATTGCTATGTATATATATATATATATATATATATATATATATATATATAATATATAATATTATATATATATATATATATATATAATATATATGCTAATTAATCAATTAAAATTCTTATACATGGTTGAAATTAATTTTACGTTTCCAATTAATTAATTACCTTTTTAGTTGATATTTGCAAGAACTAGATAGCTAGTTTTGCCCTACGTTTATTCGTCCATTGTGCAATTTGTACTGTTTAAACATAAATTTACTGCACAAGTTCATTTTAAAAATATTCTAATTTTTCCCTCGTATTACAAAACGCACTGTGAGGAATTTTCAAACAAGCTATAAGTTATAGTTTTACATATCTGAAGGCTCTCTATTTGTGACATGTGATATCTCTAATGGTACTCATATGTCTGTCGGATCCCATCAAGGGTAACGCCTTGAAATTCTTTTAAAATAATATTTTATATGAACGTTAGTCACTCTAAATATTCCGGGTTCAAATTACATTTATGAGTTGTTAGATTTGAACTTTATAGCATTCTAAGGTGGTAAAACTGGTTTTATTGTGCAATTTGTACTGTTTAAACATACATTTACCGTTAGTAGCAAGCAAATTAATAAATTGCAAATTAAACTTAATAATTAATTTATCAACCAAAGAAAAATTTATCAAACCAATACGTTACCTTTCTAACTTTAATAAGTGAAGAAATTGGAAGAAATAAAAAAAAAACAGTTCTTACAAAAGCAAAACTTCTCAATTTCTTTTATTGGTACAATCTAATAATTTACAATATATCAATTCACAGAGAAACAAAACATAATAATAAATTATTTAGGAAATTTACATTTTTACAATAAGAAATTTTATACAGGCTTACTATATACAAGAAAAGATTTAGATATAATAGATTTATTGAAAGAGAGAATTTTGCAAAGCCGTTTAGTTTAGTCTAAAAATAATAAGTATTAATGGTCTACCGCCAATGTGTAACGTGAAATGCATGAAAAGTTTTAAAGTAATTTAGATAATTAAACGAGGATTGTTTTTATGGTGTATAATTGTGAGGATTGTTTGAATGAGTATAACTAAAGTATTCATCATTAGAATACTTTGGTATTTTCACTGGTACAGCGAAGCGTTTTGAGTATATTGAGCATTTGGGGTATTGAAACCTAAAAATTGACGTAAATGCTTTTGTATTTTCATACATATTACGATTTACGATGTGGTAAGTTTGGTCTGGCGAAACCATTTATAAAAATATTTTCAATGCAAAACCGAACTCAGAAACATCGTGTATTTGTTTAGTTCTGTACAGTCACAGAAAATTCCTCATTTATTGGTGTAAGAACTTAAGTAAAAGAACACGTCATATTTTAATCTTATTTGCTTACTGAATGTTGTAAAATTAGTGTAATTTTTTATTAAAATAGTTTCTTTTTTATTTTTACATAAGAGGTTAAAACAGATATTCAATGCTTTAAGAACGTCACTTGAAATATAATGTCTATTATATAAACAAAAATAAATTCTTTCCTCAAATGATGTTCCTGTTTATACTACCCTTAACATGCGAAAGAAAAGTGCTTTAATATAACTTTCTTCTTAGTTAGAGTTAAATGTTTAGTTATGATCTGATTATTCTTTCAATTTACTCCCTACAACATAGTAATGAAGCTTAAAACGAATTAATTTTGATTTAGCAATTTTGGCACTCATATCTCTTTGAAAATTTATGATATTTATTTAATTCTCTCTATTATTTGTTTATTTAAGTTGTTACTCGTATAATACATTTTTACACTTACAAATCAAAAATAAGAAGAACGTAATATTAACATTACAAAATTAAGATTAGATCTTTTTGAAATCATATTTTATCTTTTGTTTCTTAAATTAAGAAAAAAATACTTTGTATGTGATTTAATTATGATATATTACATATTACAAACGTAAGATAATTATTTAATTAATTAAGTTTAGATTGAAACCCCTTAGTTTACGAACATTGTTTCAATTTTCTATAAAAAAATCCTTTAAAAATTATTGGAATCAGGAATTAATATTATAAAGATAAGTAAAAGGGATAATGGACAAAACAAGTTAACTTACATGCTAATGGAAAGAACAACAATAAACCAAAAAATACGAAAGTTCCATTAAATGAAGATTACAACGAATAAAAGATAGGGGGCTTTGATTTGGTTGGGCAGGGAACATGAATTTGATCAGTCGAGTGTTCCCTTGGAAGGCAAGTGATCACAGGTCAAGATGGTCGTGGTAGTGGTCTCTTTTGGTTCCTTGGTGCGGGCACGTGAGGTAGTTCCGTATAAACGTGCTGGGCAGCATCATTCGGTTCAGCGTAATCACAAACTCGAGGGAAGTTTGGTTCCGCGTAGAGATGAGCGTGTCGATCACGTGGTTCCAGATATTCGCAAACTAGCGGTGATCGTGTCACGTCCGGAGGAATTACCTTACTATATAATGCGTGTGGTAAGAGTTTATCCGGAGACGGAGCTCTTGTCCACATATTAACCATTTGTTTAGCTGGTTCGGATCTTCGTCTTTGGATAGCTTCATACGTGTTATCTCTTCCGAGATCATCTAAATTTAAAGAAGTTGTTTCATTCTTATTGCAACTATCTTCTGTCTTTATTAAATCATATAGGTGTTCGAATATGTCTCTAGCTTCATTGTAAGTCGACGGATCTTCACTATTGAATTCTCTCTCAGTTGTTCAATTAGTTCTTGTGTCAACTCTTCCGGCAAAGTTTGAGTAGCTTTATTTTCCATAGAAGAATCATCTCTGAGTGCTTCTTTCTTCTTTTGTACTTCAGCATACTCGTGGACGGAATACTGTGAGAAAGAATGAGCCGAAGCGGTAGGAGAAAGATTATGAGGAGTTGGAGGGAAGACATGACTTGCAGTTGATCTCAATATAGATCTAGTTTTCCCACAATAGTTGTGGTCTTTAATGCATTTAACAAATGATACTATAACTACTATTACCATACCAAAAACAAATATCACTAATATTGATCCTAATATTAATCTCTCTCTTTCCAATTCGTCGTGGATGGTGATATCATCGACAGGAGTGATGACAGGTACAACAGGTGGCAGCGCCACGTCTCTCATAACTTCTTCGCACTTCCTTCTCTCTTTACAAATCGTATCAGTATAGTTAGTCATGAGAAGGTATCCTTCGTTGATTTTATAACATCTTGATAATCTACGATCTATTTTACAATAACTACTTTCATATACAAAACTATATACACTAGGCCCGGTTATGAAATTATCTAATGAACTAGACATATCACAGTGGCAATTCATACCATAATAATTATCTTCTACGTAAAGATTGACGTTATCACCTATAGCGAAATCAAATGTTTTAGGTCCAAATTTATAAATTGTATTTCCGGTAAAATTAAATTCAGGATCTTTAGTGGACGGTATCTCGAGATCGGATGGTGGTTGAAAAGGTGCACTAAATGCTTCCGAATCTAGTTCTTTGAACGTATTGTTGACAACAGTTATACTGTTCCACTTATGGAGTTGGAAGCCCATAGAGTGAACTCTGTTAAACACGTTGTCAGCTAGAGATACTTCAGCCACTGTAATGTTGATTGCTCCCTTTTGGATGATATTGATTCTGAAACAAAAATGAATTCAAAATAAGTTTCGACATTGATGAGAATTAAATCATAAAAATGAAAGGTGAAAAGAGTATCTCAAGCTGATTTATCTTATAGATGGCTCCACTAGTGACCAATTATATATTTTTGTGCCGATTATTTATATATTTACCTCCTTATAAAATAAAAAAAAATTGCGGCAAAACAAATATATTTTTTTTTTTTTTTTGGTTTAGTTCTATAGAAGATAAGGTTTTTTGTGACCGATATTAATTCCACTAATCTCGGTTTTATCAAAATACCTGATCAAAAGTTTGTGATTTTTTACAAATTACAATTAGCAACATAATATGAAATAAATAGTGCACGTAAGATCTTACGACGAAGTTGTTGCAGCTAAACTTGCTACTTTCTTACTCCCTAATCGTGTTTTGTGAAAGCTTTGACCTTAAGTGACTTTTAAATGCCCAGGGAAAAATGGCTAACGCTAACAATGAATGATAACATTTTGTTTAGCCAAGCTTTAAGAATCTAGTACTAAAATGAGAGTTATTTGTTTACAAATAAAAATTTACTTATAGTCTAAGCTTGTTATAAAAACCTAAGGAGGTATTAATTTAATTTAGCTTTGCTTAATTATTCTTCTTTTTTAACTTTAAATGCAAAAAAGCTTTTAACATTGTACACAACTGTGTTTTAGAACATACGTTTACTAATGATATTTATTATATAATAAATAACAATATTAGCTCATTATTTATTTTTAAAAAGATAATTAAAATATAAAATGTTTTAATAGGTGGCACGAAAATATAACTGCTGTTAAGAACACAACTTGACAGCTTTTGCTTGGCATTATGCTAGTGTATATAATATATATATATATATATATATATATATATATATATATATATATATATATATATTCATTCATTTATTTATTTATAAATGAATAAATACATTTATAAATAAATAAATGGCATTATACTAGTGTATATATATATATATATATAATATATATATATATATATATATATATATATATATATATATATATATATAAAATGGTGATTTATTAAATTATCAAAATTAATATAATTAATTATTATTAGAAATGAGGTAGATTGCTAAATGAAAGCAGAAGAAGTAATCTATTCTGTATCAAATTCAACATTAAATTAACTATAGACATGTGTGTAAGTTAGTTCAATAGAATTGATCATTTGTTAAACAGAAAAGTAAAAGAAAAATGTTCTATTTCTTGTATTTTTTATTGATTTATAAGTTTAAATGCTCAATGACATTTTCCAGTTTGCTTATACCACTTCTAACTTAGTATAATGATCATGAAATATACTACATGCCAAATAAATTTACACCCTTTTTGCGTACCTTGAATTTTCAATGATTAGCTGTGAGCTTCCAAAAGGAAGCGCTCCTGGAAAGATCTCCTGAATAGTGACGTTGATCATTGTCAGTCTTTTGACTAGTGTTCTATCGTTAAAGGCACCTTTGGCTATTAGATCAATAGTTGAATTTTGGAAAACAATTCCTTCTATTTGTATGGCATCAAATGCGTCGGCTTTGATTTCCTTTATATTACTATTGACGATACGTATTTCTTTGGACGATGAACGGAATGTACTTCTTCCAAGATATTCAACATTGACTCTATCCAATGTGATCTGAAACAAATAAATAGAGTAAATAAATAAGAAAATAAAACTATCAAATAAATAGAGTAAATAAATAACAAAATAAAAATATCTTCTAAATGGGTAATTAAACCTCCCCCTATAATTTCTCAGATTCATAAAAACAAGGGAAGCTTCATTGGACCAATTTAATCCTAAAAATCTTAAAATGTGCGCAAGCCACAGATGTCGTTTAAGTTTATTATGGTCAGAACACTTAAGACTAGTACTAGAAATCATTTTTACTTCTCCTCGTTTATACCGTACGTATATAGGAAAAGTATTGTGTTTGAAAAAAAACTAAATCGGGATGTCACCGGAATTGTCCGTTTTAGGCGTTTTAAGACCTTCTGAATAGTTTTTACAAAGATTTATGTGTGTGGGTGTCTATTATCATTGTAGCTTCTAGTGTATTTATGCTAGAGAGTTGAAACTTTTTACTAAAATCAGTCTATAGGTTTAGTCGTGCTATTCGAAAAATATTTTTTAAGGCGTCATTAGCCCGTAATAATGACAGCAAAAGTTTCGGAAAGTCATAAAACGCGGAAAAATGTTGCGATCTGATTGTGATTTAGCACGCATGTTGACTAACATATGTGCCAAGTTTCATCTCAATATCAGCATTAGCTCAATTTTTTTCGAATGACTTGTATACATTTTTTAACGAATTGTAAAAAATTGAAAATAATCAAATTGATTTGAAATTTGGTTCAATTGTATACCTTTACGTAATAAATAAGTACACTGAGTTTCGTTTTAATATGACAAGTATATCCATAATTTTAGTTGAAGCATAAAAGGTAACCGCAAAAAATGGAACAGATCTATTTACTATCTGAGGACGAGCGAAGCGAGTCCGAAGATGTGTTGCAGTATAAATTTGGCAATGTTGTTACATACTGTAACAAATTTGTTACAGAATGAATTGTATATTCTGAGGAGGATGAGTTGTATATAGTTAAGATGAGCGTAGCAAATCCAATGTAATGAGATAAAGTTCCGAGGTTCTCCGTACCTGGATTGTTTTAGATTTTTAGGAAATGCTCAGTGGTCTCCTATTTTAAGATGTCATATTGAATTTTTCTACATTATAGTAAGTTCTTCTTCTTATAAGACATGATTTTTGAACAAAGTTTCATCTAAATCGGTTAAGCCGTAGGCTGTACTACAAGAAAGTGCACATTAATCCAACACATACAGACGCAATTTGTTGTCTGCGGGCTTTGTGTCTGTAGAAACTTGGTAACTTGATAAAAAAAGTTGTGTAACATTTTTTACTTGTGTTAGTTACTATTGTGGGAATCCTGCAGGGATAGGGGAATGTAAAAATGGGAAGACGAGCGCGAGGAAGATGAATTGTTGTCCGTGTTGTTGCATTTGACACGTTAATAATGGTCATTGTAAAGTATTCAAAAACCTGTTGTAAAAAATCTGTTATTCAGATTGACGAGTTTCGCAACTAGTTATGTTTACGTTGCCATTTAGTAGGATAGAAAAAGATTGTCCGAAGGACGAGCGATGAGTCCGAAGACGTTTGCATACATTTAACGACTTGTATATCTGAGGACGAGCGAAGCGAGTACAAAGTTAGAGGATGAGCGTAGCGAATACGATTTGTTTAGGAAAAGATACACCATACCTGATATTTTTATTATATTATGCATGTTGATTTAATCTAAACGTTAATGTATATTAAGCATTATATGACTTAAAAAGTTTGATAAAAGTTAAATTTTCATCTGAACTCTACATATTAGGCAATGTATAGCATTTAAGTTGGCTGGCTACAAGATACCTTTTATGGATAATTTCATTTTTCGTTAGATTATGTAAGGTAGGTACAAATAAGGCGAAGTTAAGTGTTTTATTACTACTATTATAAAAATGTCTTACTTTTACTGTTCTATAAATGATGTAAATACTCATACAATCAAAGACTGGAAATGCTAGATTTTAAAAATATCTAAGTAATAGCCTTTGGTAATTATATTAATAAAATGAAAACCAGGTAATCATTATACATGTTAAATGACGGAACATACGCTTTATTTACCGCAAAACAGTTACCAAAATTTCAGTAACGCCGCACCATGAGCCGTAAGTAACATGTAAAGAGTTTGTTACTTCTGGATTATCTATATATATCCTAAATTATTGAAACTATAAGAAATCCTGTTTCAAGACGGCTCACTCAGTGCGGTGTCACTGTGTCACAAATTTTGGTTACAGTTTTACGGTAAATTAAGTGTACGTTCCGTCATTAACCATCATGGGTTGCCTCCAAATAAGTTGGTCTATGTTGCGTCAAATATTGCTTGCTCGTTAGCAATACCTTTTTACTTGAGTAAATAAGGATTGTAATGAATATTTACCCTTGGAAGAGGTGGTTCTCTAGTTAGCTCTCTCTGCTTGTCACGAGCATTGTTGAGAAGAAACGCTTCGTCTCTCAGCTGTAACCTGTCTACTCGTGATATGAAGAGGTCAGAAAGCAGATAAGTGAACGTTGCTCGAGGTATAACAACTTGACTTATACTTTCTATTTTCGTTTTGATTGGACCTCTCGAATTTCTGAACGAGCCTTCTTCTAGAAGTAACCTTTCGCAGTGAATGAATTCGAATATTATGTCCGAGTTTGATGTCAGGTTGGTGAAGGAGTTCTTCTGAACTAGGACATGGGAGACGTTTCTCACTGTTACTCTTTGTAATGAGCTCAACTGGGCTAGAACCCCGAGTCCGAACCTCAACTCTTTTCCGCCCACTAATTCTATTATAGTTAAGTCTTGACAGTTTTTCCAGTCTTTCCAAAATCCCGCTTGAAGTGTTGATTTCTGAAACAAAAAAATAACACGATGTTAATAGTTATTTCTAAACTTACTTTAAAAAAAGCAAAATGACACGATGTAGATGTAGTATATCAAGTTCTAAATTCTAAAGCAGAATTATTTGATATTTATCCTGCTTTATTATAAAAATCTGTAAGTTTTGAAAATAGCTATAATAGACACCTGTCGTGTAATCGTATGTTTGAATTCTACGTTTTTAGGGCCTGTTTCGTGTGTTTGAATTTTAAGTCCGAGTCTGTATCGAGTGTTAAATGGATCCTAAGTTTTAACAAGCAAAGGGGTCCTCACTAATGAACCAAATATTAAACAAGCTTTGCGGGAGATATCACGCTTTGGTAAAAAAAATCTTTTGTCCTTTAATTAGATTAGACGTAAACCATTGTTTTCTCAACTAATGACAAAGCGCTTTTTTTATGTCGTCGGTATAATGTGGATAAAAGTAAACAATTATTATTAGGTAGATTATTATTTATAAAGGAGCTCGATGCTGGACTTTCAGTATCTATGGTAAATAATAATATGCTGAAAACAAAAGAAAAATATGTAAAGAATGTTCTAAATATACGAGAGTGTAAAAAGTACAAAGGATTGGTGTAGATATCAGGCCGGAAACATCCATCTGTTTTTTTAAAAAAGGGAAACTGAAGTGATGGAGTAGGGCGGAAACATGAGGGCGTTCATAGGACACGAGGTTGTGTTTTTAATCTATTTCCTTACTTTATCAATGTACTCAAATAATATTGTGTTAAGTATAAAATTTATTTAAAGTAAGCAAATTAATATATGCCTGCTATGTCCTCGAACAACTAAATGTAATTACTTTTGTATTTAAATACGTTGAAACAGAGTATTATAAAGGTATATGTAGAAGTTGGAAGGCTAGAAGTTTACAGAGAGTCAGCTTTGTAGTTTCCATACCGTCCTATACTCGTTCTCTGTACATATCTTCAAATACATGTTTGTTTGTCTCACATTCCCTTTTATCTTGACGGAACATAGTCTCTGCTATGGAATATGTATGATATTCATATACGCTACTCTTTTAAATAGGAATTCATTATATGCTTACCTAAATAAAGCATTGTTTAAGAATTATTAATTTTAGTAATAGGTTTTGTTTAGGAAATTTAAATTCAAAACCTAAAACAGGAAAAGTAAGGAGTATATGGAGGCACGGCTGTTTCCCAACCATGTCTTGCTTGTATTTTGTTTCAGTAATGATATAATAGTGTAATGATATTAAAACCGATTTAATCCCTCTACGGGAGTAACATGGTGGTTGCTCGAGCATTAGGTTAGAGATAAGGTGTCTTGGCCACCTCATGTGGTGGCCAAGGCTAAATGTTTGTTAGTGACGCTTGAACACATTTGTAAAGTATAATCGTTTGTGGATTGCATACCATAAGAATGTACAAGTCTATTAAATAAAAAAAATAAATAAAAAAATAAAATAAAATAAAAACTATTTTTTATTTGCCAATAAGTATACAAAAATATACAATAGCTTGAGTCATATATAGTTTAATAAATACATGAAATAATTAGAAGACACTTAACAATGCATGACGTAATATTTATTTAATTAAAACTCTGATAATTATAATGGGTTTTTTGATGAGCAATTCTTTGCATTTGATCTAAAAACATTTATTTCAGCAATGTCTTTTAATTTTGTGGGTAATGAGTTGTTACAATACTACCCTGAGTAATCTGAACTAAATTTATATTTTGAAGTTTGTTGGTTTATTCTAATAAATTTTTATTTCTGGTATCATAGTGGTGCTTATCTCCATTTTTTGTATAATTGCCAAAATTTTTCTTTACTTGAACTAGCTGTTTAGTATATATATGGCTGGTATTGTTTAAAACTTTAAATTTCCTGAATAATGTCTTGCAGGATTTTCTAGGTGGTATATTGCCTATGCATCTAAGTATTTTCTTTTGAATGATTAAAGATTTACGCGCACAAGGAGCATTGCCCCAGAGCTCACACCATACAACTTTGACTTGACAAGTCCATTATAAACCTGTAGAAGCTCATTTTCAGTTAAGCATTTTTAAGCTCCCTGATTATATATAGTAGCTTGAGTTTATTTCTTGTTTGTTTATTCAATTTGATTCACCCAGCTAATTGTTTGATCTATTTTAACTCCTAATAATTTAGAATTTTACATTCAGCGATATTATTGTCATTATATTTCAAATTTAAATTATTATTTACTCTGTTCTCATTTACCCTATTTACTACTCGAATAAATTCTGTTTTAGATTCATTAAGCTTTAATCTATTTAGTCTGATCCACCTTGCTAGTTGTTTTAAGGCCATATTAGCGGTTTTTCCAATATGTCATCATTTGAACCAACAAAAACCATAGTTACATCATCTGCATATAGAATAATTTTATTAGACTTAATGGCCTTGTAAGGTCATTAATATATATAAGGAACAACAAAGGTCCAAGTATAGACCCTTGTGGTACTCCTCTAACCAATATTTAGGTTCAGACTTAATTTCTCCCTTATCATTTTTAATTACAACGAACTGAGTCCTATTTTCAAGATAAGATTTTATTAGTTCCCATGCAGTACCCCTATACCTAGTCTGTTTAGTTTCTTCAGCAGTAATTGATGATCAACCAAGTCAAAAGCCTTGGAATAAATCAACAAGTATTGCCAAAATTATTCACTATTATCTAAAATTATCATACAAGTTAGTTAAGATATTTAATGCTGATATGGTTGATTTGATTTTCTAACCCATATTGCCATCAACTAAAACACCAAATTTACTTAAAAAACTCATAAATACGTCATGTATTGCCCTTTCAAAAATTTTAGAAACTATTGGGAAGATTCGAGACAGGCCTATAATTTCTTAAATAAATTTCTTACAGGCACTGAGGATGACCTCTACTAGGTTGAAAGCTGGTTTTATTATATTATATTTATTTAATTTATTTGTGAATATATTTCTATTTATTCACAAGTAATTTTAAACCAATATAATGATGACAAATCCGGCTTTCAATCTAATACAGGTCATGCTTACAGCCTACAATCTAATACAAATCATACAGGTCAGCCAGTGAGAATGTATTTTCTGTTGTAAGAATAATAAGACTGGAGATTTGATTTTGGCATCCAGTCACAAATCTTACAACTCAGAAAAAAATAACTTTCCTCCTTTTGAGAAAAATAAATTTCTTTTACAGGCACTGAGGAGACCTCTACTAGGTTGAAAGCTGGTTTTATTTATATTATATTTTATTTAATTTATTTGTGGATATATTTATATTTACATCTTCAAATGAACACATATGTCTATCCTATAGTAATTTTTACCGTAAAAAAAATAATATTGGTATGTTCGATTTAGATTCATTTGATAAAGTTGCCTATGCGGGTCGAATTAAAGTAATAATAGTTAGAAAATGGAAAATTTTAAGTGCACAACTGCCATTTCATTTAATAGGTTTCATTTTGTAAGCAAGCAAATCTTTTTATTGCAAGTGTTCAGTTTTTTGAATAATTTAAATTTTTGTCTTTTCCACCTAATACCATTTCTTCAAATCTATCTTATAAATACATTTTATAATATATAATATATATATATTATATATATATATATATATATATATATATATATATATATATATATATATATATTAGTTATCTCTTATTATATATACATTAACATATTATATAAATGCTTTGTTCCCACAATTTACATTCAGTGATATCACACCTTTTAAAAATTGAAAAATCAAAACTTTTGTCATTACTAAATATAAGAATGATTATCGTAATTGTTTAACAGTAATGATGTCATAGTCATTGTTTCTACTTGAATAGATAATAAGAATAATAAGCATTCAATAGTTGGCTGTTAAGAGGTAAATTGTAGGTGTTTTAATAATTAGTTGAGTTATTGTTGTCGGTCAATGTTACAAGATGATGATTCAATGATATGCCAAGGTTTGAATGTCAGGTAAGGTGAACCTACACTGTTTGTCCTTTTATGTCTTGTCTATTATGAGACTATAATGAGCGAGATGATAAAAAAGAATTTCTAACTCCTGCTGCAATTTATTCTTGAGAAATGTTTACCTATGTAGCTTTGGGTCTTCTAGATTTGCTACTTTGTAGTATCAATCCTTATGTTTTAGTTCTGAATTTTCTTTGCCTTACTGAAAGATAAGTAAAATATCAGCGATAATGAATATCGCTGATGAGTGTTAATCGTGGCTTATGCTTGTCTAAAGATAAGTCCTCTAAAGATCAGCAATTAAAATGATTAAATAGTCAATGACAATCATTAAGATTTTCATTGACTATTTAATCATTTTAATTGCTGATCTTTAGAGGACTTATCTTTAGACAAGCATAAGCCACGATTGACATTCTGATCATCTTTAATTTCAGTTTTTACTTAAAACTGTTTTTTTGAGTCAACATCACGTAGTGTTAGCTCCCGAAGATAGAAAGAAAACATCGAAAACTTCTACTGTTTTATTGACAGTCTTCGCTGAAAAACTTCAAATTTCTAGATTTAACTTCCGCTATTATTTCGTATCTAGAGAGCTCAGAGGATTTTAACTTATTTCAAGAATAAAAAAGTTCAATACCCTGAGAATAATAATGCATTCAGGTGACATGCTTTTATCTCGTTTATATATTTTGTAAGCCTTAAGAAATAGTTCGTTTTCGTTGTATTATTCCCTTAGCCTTGTTATGGGGTTTATAAAGCCAAGAATAACTAATAGTTTATGTAAAGTAAGCTGGAAATAAGCCGTGTCTAATATGTTTATAGAAGATCAATGTCGCATCGCCTGCATGTAATTCAAATAGCAGTAAAAGTGTGTCTACTCAACACTTGGTATTTATGGATGCGTTTTTAATGCAGTTTGTTCGCAGCTGGTCTCAACCCAGAGTAATAAAGATAGTAATAAAATGAATCATAACCAAATGAGTGAGAGATATAGGAATAAGAGAGATGATTCCAAGGCCGCTTCATACTCCCTCAACCGATAGCTTCAATTACACTCCATCTGGTTTTCTTGTGTTTTTATCTATACATAGTTATGTCTATCTCCTTTTCTATTTTTTATTTAAACATGCTCTTTATGTGAGGTTTGTTTGTATAATGTTATTAATGAATGTCTTGTGAGATGTTTTAAAGTGTACCTAATGACCCTTGTATAGAGCGATTTCAGGACAGCTTGGCGGTCTAGATAAAGAACTTACTCCTGTTAGTTTTATACTGTTGTCATATTTAGGCTTACTTGGTTTTGTCAAAAGCTTTATAGCGGTTTTTCTTATATTGTAAGTGTTGATAATAAAGTTATCCTCTAAACCCAGCCATGTTCTCTTAAAGTGTTGTTTTACTAACAGATTTTTTTTCTGTGCAAAGCGCATGCAATGGTGCATTCTGGAACGGCGCATTTAAAAAAAATTAAGGCTTATTTGATCATTGTTAAGAAGTTATTTATTTGCCTTCATTGGATTATTATGCCTTATTTCAACAATAAGGTAACTGGTTATAAACTATTTATTTTTGTTAACTTTATTCAGTTACTTAGAAAGATTTACTAAGTTTTAACGTTAAACTATTTAGCTAAGTCAACAAGTCACTAAAGTAAGTTAAAAATGCGAACGTCTGTCGTTTGTCGGAGGATCCCCGAAGTATTTCCAAGCCGTCTGTCAGTTGATTCTTCCTCCCCTAGTTTCATAATGAGTTGTATTTTTCGTGACACATCTGTTCTTATCTAAACTTCAGTTAAAATACCTCACTTTTCTGTTTAAATAGCAGTTTATATTTGCTTTACTTTCTCATTTCACAGAATCTAATTAAAATATCAATTAAGGACCGTACTTAAAAATCGCTTTGTATCGTTTCGAGAAAAGAAGAATTTCTGTTGCTAGCAATTTAATTTCTCTTGATACGAATTAAAGAGAGATTATTCTATACGATTAATCTAATCCAAGTTGTATTTGAAATTATAAACCACCGGATCACTTCAAACACCATTTAATTAACGAATAATATAATGACAATACTATGACTTTGAATGACTTGGACTTTGACATTCTTTCATTTCTTGTCATTAGACTTAACATTTTCAACAGCCAAATATAAACCAACCGATCACTTCAAACACATTTAATTAACTGAATAATATATGACAATACTATGACTTTTGAATGACTTTGGTATGACATTTCTTGTCATTAGAACTTTAACATTTTCAACAGTATTGTCTCACCTTATACTAAAAATTAGCTAAATTGATATCGTAAATCAATTATTTACAGATAAAAAATACTTCCTTCATTAAATAAAAGTGAGCTAATATTTTTTTAAAACTTGGTGTACACAACAAAAATGCGTGTTTTAACTAGCCATTGTGACACAGAAATAGTCTGATAGGCTATAATTCACAGGTTAAGAGCTACGTTACAAAATTCATGCAAGTCACATCTATTGACTTCTACATTTTATCAAGTGGAACATTTCAGTTGCACCCTTAAACTATGGGAAAACATGGTCTCTCATTTAAAAAATGGTCTCTATCCCCAATTCCCTAAAAGGATCCTTCCCTACAACATAGGCAGGAACTTAGTGACTTTTATATGCGAACTGTAGTAAAAGTAAATGAGGTACTACTAGAATTTGTAATAAATTATAAGAACTAATAAAACGTTTTGCAATAATTAATAATTACTGTAACGGAATATAACGCTAAATAATAAAAAATATGAAAACAATTTGTAACGCAAATTCAATAGTTTTATATTTTACAGTTAACAAAAAATATGTTTGAAGGATGATCAAAATCTTAGATTTTCTCACAATATAAATATCTTCTTAATAATGATAATTACTAACAGGCCGATACCTAATTGCGGAAAATACATTATGCTATAATATCCAGTTTCAGTTTTATTTTCAGTTCTCTTCGTTTCATTGTTGGTATTTGTATGAAAGGAAGTTTAGCAATCAGAGAAATTGGGAAAAAGATAGCTTTGAACGTTCTTCAAAGATCTACGCTATTTCTTTGAGAGAATCGAATGGGTGCAATTTATTATTTTTTGCTCTTTTTATTACATTAGGGAAGTAAATACAAGAGGAAGCTTACTCAATTTTATCCTTATCCTTCATTTATAAATCTATATTTCTTTATTACCCCATATTTATGTATTTATTAGTATATCTAATCCTATATAATAATCTCTCATTAGACATTAATCTCAGGCACATTAGACCCATGTAAGAAGTCTTAAGTGCCTTGGAAATAATTTCCACTGGGGGAAAGAAGAGAAGGGAACTATCACTACTAGTTCTGTATTTAAGTACAATACTAAGTAAAAATTTAAGAATTAATTTAATGGACTGTGAGAAATCTTAATTAGGAATATGAACAGATCCGTTTTATTAAATAAATATTAGATATTTAAATAGTTTATGAAATTAATATTACGATATTTATAAACTATTTAAATAATTGAATATAGATATTATAATTGTTTATAAATTAAATATAGATATTTATAATATTTATTTAATTAAATATAGATATTTATAAAAGTTATTAAAATAAATATTATAAATTATAATAGTTTTATGAAAATAACATATAATATTTATAAAGTTGAATGAAATTGAATATTAGACTATTCAATTTATAAATTAAAATATTAATATTTAAAAGTTTATTTATTAACTATAAGAATATTAAAATTTATTAAATAAATATAAATTATAATATCATAAAAAATATTTATAAGTTATTAAATAAATATTAAGAAGTATCTTATACTTAAAATTGTTTAATAAATATAAAGATAAATAAATTATTCTAATAAACCGGACTGTTGTCTTCATTAACTCATATTCATAACAAATAAATATGGTGTTACTTTAACTGTTAAATTATATGTTATAGTGCCAACAATATACTAGAATTATGACGAACAAATAAGAAATGATATCTTTAATTTTAAACGAACCAAAAGGATCAAGGAAAGATGCAATAATAAGGGAAAACATGATTTTTTCTCATCTATTTTCAGATGTTCTTATTGAAAGAGTAACAGGAATAAAAATTAGGTGAATGAAGTATCGAGTGAAGTGTAACGGAGTAGATGTTGATGGATCTAACCGCTAGATATGCTCGGGTTTTGAAACGTTTTTCATAGTTTTTCAGACTGCAATTTATTAGGGTTGATTGATGTTTTGACCTCTTTTATATTTTCAATTAGATCACTGTTAAATTAGATCGAGCTATTTTCGTGAGATGTCTGTCATGTAGAAGAACTCACTAGTTGTTTATTTCGTTTAACGTGTTTTATGAAGTATTGAAATATTTGTGTCTTACTGTTTGAACACAAAAATGTATGTAATTTAGTAAATGCTGTCGAAATGACGCCATGTTAAAACAGTGTAATAATTAATGTGATAATTAAAAAAAAATAATAACTTTTAACGTACTGAATGTACAAAAAATTTATTGTACTCAAATTTATCACAAAATTACTGCCTTTAAATATTATTACAATATTTTATTCAAAGTAGACAAGGTTGGTTGTCATCTTACAAAATTATGATCCGTCATTTTAACACACTAATATTACTTTTAACAATTAGTCAAATTGTCGATTCAAAAAATTTTTAGACGTTATTTCGACATAAGTTTGACGGAAATTTAAAAACTAATTTTAACCGTGTTAAAATCATAATATTAAGATACGGGTTTTCGAAAGTATAACCTCCCTTTTGACTTCAGGACCTAACCTAGTCTATTAAGCACAAAAATTATTGATTCATTATTATATTACAAAATTGCTCTTTTTAAAAACAGTGACTATAATTTTCAGTAATGTAGGCGAATAAGAATCAACTTGTTCTGAAGAACAGGTCTTTCTGGTTTCAGCATTTAGTATCCAGTACTTTTACGTCACTATTACACTTCTTTTAGTTCTAAGATAATATCTGAAAGAAGTCAAATTCTTTTAGTTTAATAGTATTTCATAAGTTTTCCTTTTAGTAGGATAATAAATAAAAAAAATAATAATAGCAGATTTCTGCATAATAATTTGCTTTATTCTATTATAACTTTAATATCAATTTCAATGATTTGTTTTGAAATAATAAAAAAACAAGTAAACTCTTGGTTTCGGTTTTTTAGTGCAAACAAGTTAATTTTCCAGTACGCATAAGGTATAAAGTTATGACGTGTTTGTAAACATATTTTTTTCAACAATTTATTAAAATACTAGTAGTAGCAGCTTGTAGTAACAATAAATTAGCTAAATTATCTTACATTTTAAGTTAATTTTCTTGTGTAATTAATTTTTTATGTGAATATTCGATAAAAAGTAAACACCACTCAAGTTATCTATTATTACTTTTATATGAAAACTTATCTATTACTGAACATTATTTCCACGTTTTGCATCACTTAATCATATTTATTATGTTATTTTCTATTAAACTTGAAAAAGATTTTTTTCTAATATAAACTTTTTTGATCAAGGAAGCCATAAAAGAAAAGTATACTTAGCAGATTTTACGCTTGAAGTATTTAATGTTTATCGGATTTATTTAATAGTGACATGACTTTTCGTTTTGTTATGTAACTTTAACAAAATTGAGAGATTTCACACCTTCTTTACTTTTCTAAATCCCATTACTTTATTTGTTTTTATGTAGTAAATCTTACTTGAGCTAATTACTGTTAATATTTTAATATCTATACTATTTCGCACTTAGCTTACTGTACTATGTTATATAGTAAGCTGAGTGCAAGTTAGTATAGATCAAATTTACGAAACGATAAATTTATGCATATTACGGTGTACTTTTTTGTTTTAAAAATTTAAATTATAAAATATACTTTTTATTGGTTTATACATGTGGATATGGATAAGTTGGCTGACTAGATTTGGATGCTCAGGCAAAATATATCTATCAATTTATCATTAGCAGCATTGCTATAATAATTTATTAATTATCTTTATTATTTGGTTAATACAATTAAAAAATACTTGCTCTTTATCCGAAAGAGCAAAATACGTAAACCTAATTTTGCTGTAATTGTGGCCAAATATTAGCAGGGGAGGGGAAGCAATTCGAGAACTAAAAATGTTTGTTCGTCCTGGGCAAATTCATCTTTCCTTACATTATATTTGTAAATAATGCAATATCAAGTTCCAGTTCAATTTTTATGTAATTAAAGATTTAAAATGAATTTAAAAACTAGAAGTTATGCTATCCTTTTAAGTGTATAATTGTTTATAGCATTAGGGTATAAACTCGTAGCAACAAATTTCAACTTAGATGATGTTTCGATTTTTAACGATTTAAAAACATGTTAATATTATTTTGTAAAAATTGAACTAATTCTTATGGGATGATAAAAACTTAAAACATTATTTGTTCCTATACAGGACTACATGCAGGCCGAATTTCAAATTTATCCAAACATTTTTCTACGTTTAATGAATTTTTGTAAATTTTTTTAAGTCATTGATAACGGTAAGAACGTCATAAAAATATTTTTCCGTTTTTGACCACACTTCAAGTCTCTAGAATAAACACACAAGCCGCAATAAGGTGATTTATTCGGTCGACAAATACAGACCGAAAACTTGGTAATAACTAATGAAGAGGCCTTAAAACACTCAAACAGGAAATTCAGGTAAAATCTCGGTTTCAAAATTTTAGTACTAACACATCACTTTTCCTACCTAATGTCAAAAATTACTTACTTACTTTAATTCTATTCCAAAGATGTTTCAAAAAGTTTATTCATTTAAGATTAGATTTATTAGTTTTTTTGTTTCATTAATTTATTTCATTTATTTATTAGTTTATTCATGATTAAATACTAATAATAAAAGAACTTTCTAGATTTATACCTTATTTTATTCCCTGATATTCTCATATCTCACACATAGTATTACATATTACATTCTATACTGTAATAAAGGATGCTACGGTTACGGTTAACTTATTTTCTTATTGTATTAAACCCGTGTGATGTAATGCCCTGTATTTGATTTCTTTATTTACCTGATAGTTTATCTTTCTGATAGCAATTGTTGTAATTGTAATAAAAGGAATGTACGTAATTGTAGAAAGTAATAGGATATTAAGTAACATATCCTGTAGGTTAAGATAGAAATATGAAGTGTTAGAAATAAACCTAAAATATATCAAAATTATAAAGTTATGTCAGAATAAAAAATCGGGTACGGGGTACCTTGTACATTTTCTCACCACATTGAATTCGCTACGCTCATCCTCCCTGCTACGCTCAATGCTACTTAACTTTTATAATCCAACAAAATTGATGAATATACTTGTATTAAAACGAAACTTTGTGTGCTTATTAAGGTTTACACTTGTACCAAATTTAAACTCAAATGAATCACTTCCTGATTTTTTACAATTTTTAAAAAAACTTACACGTATTAGTACATTTTTATCATTCGATAAAAATTGAACTAATGTTGGTAATGAGATGAAACTAGGCACATATATTAGTCTTGTACCTAACCACATGCGTGCCAAATCTTATCCAAGCATCATTTTTCCACGTTTTATGATTTTTGACATTTTTGCTAAGTCATTATTGCGGGTTAATAACATCATAAAAAATATTTTCCGAATAGCACAACGGTAGCGGTATAGACTGAGTTTTGTACAAAGTTTAAACTCTCTAGCATGAATACACTAGGAGCTACGATAATAACACACACACACACACATACAGACAGACAACTTTGAGAACACCACTCAGGAGAACTTCAAAAGACCTGTGACAGATTATTCCGGTTTCGGATTTTTTTCAAACACAATGCTTTTGCCATGTACCTAAGGTATAAATGAGGAAAAGTAAAAATACTAAACTGGAATTAGTTTACCCAATTAAGATATTATCAATTATTAATAGTAGCATCGTTAATTTTTTGAATTAAAATATTCTCAGTTTTCTGATGTATCAAGACTAACATAGGTAGTTAGGCAAATATTAAAGGGATATGGAGTTAGTACGAGATTGTTTGATGTATGGTGATGTATGGTAACGATAAGTCAGGAGAAGATAGTATGATAATGATGAGTCCGTATGGGATAGTATATAATCTTTATCATACCCGTATTAACTCTTCTCTATGAGTTAGTACGGGGTAGTATGATATAGATAAGTTAGTAAGGGATAGTATGGTAGAGATGTATTAGTACGGTAGTATGAAAGTTAGTATGGATAGTAGATACTAACTCCTATGTAGAACAAAACAGTATGGTAATTTTTAGTACGGGTGGTATGATAAGTATAAATGGGAATAGTAAGTTAAGAAGTTTGGTACGGGTCGTATAATAAGTTAGTATGGATAGTGATGGTTAGAGATCATTAATACGGTGGTATGAATAAAGTTAGTATGGGATAGTATTGAAGATGTATTATACGGGGTCGTAATGATAAGTTAGTATGGGATAGTATGGGTAAGACGATGTATTATTCGGGGTATGTAGATAGATATGATTTAGTTGGAATAGAATGATGAGTATGAGTATAATGAGCTGGTAGAGATATTATGATAGTGATCAGTACAAACAAACATACGAGATTTGTTTGTAAACTATGGTATGAAAGTTGTTTTAGTTAAATGCTATAAACATCGTTTTCAATATCATCTCAACGACCTCAAAAACGTAATTATCTTATTAAAATTCGCTAAAATTATCTCGTTTTTTGGAAATTTAAAGAAAATACAACATTAAAAACTCGTGTACAATCTTAAGACACACTTTACAAACAAAGCAAACTAAACTGTATATTTAAAGCTTTTTGTTATTTTTAAAACTTATAAACACTATTTTAAAAGAGTTGTTTGAACTGTAAAGTAATAAAAAATACACTTTAAAGATCCGGTCTCTGTAGTTTTTTATAACAAAAAAGAAAAAAAAAGACTGGAGGCTGTGGTCAGGTTGTCCTTGAAGGAAACCCAGGTTTCTGGATGATCACTTCTTGTCCTATCTCAGACCAGATGACCCGTCTATCTGTAAACTCCAAGTTCTTATTTTATTTCAACACGAAGTCTTTATTTTGCTACCCTATCTCTTGTAAATCCTTTCTCCTCCCTTCCTCCTCTACTGCCGTTAAGGTTTGACCAAATTTAAATTATACTTTGAGAACAGTGGAAAACACCACCTAAAGTTGTTCCAGCAGGCTTAATACCCTGATAGGCCTAAAGTTATAATAACATAATGGACCTCTATTTCCTATGAGTCATGTGGAAGCAGTGTAATAAAAAATACCGAAATATTCCTTAAGAAATTAATTATTATTTATTCATTTTATATGTTATTTATTAATTATTTATTGTTCCACCTCTTAAGGAAGCCGCCATCCTCTCTCTGCCTTCTCCATGACCTCGGAGGATTTTTTTTTAATTTTTACTTAATTATTAGGAAATTCTTGACTAATTTATTTTGGAAAGTAACATCCATTTTTTGCATCACATGTCCAGGTTTCAGTACTTACAGAGGGAGATCACATAAAGCACCTGGTTTCTCTATGAATGTGCGAATCGATAGCTATGTGGATATATGGGCAATGGACACTTTTTTTTGTTAAAACTGGCAAAATGGCTTAAACAAATTGATATTAAACTAAACTAAGATTAGTTTTGAAAATCAAATAATAGCCAGGGTAAATTTAAGTAAGAATAAACGTTATTTTAGTTATAATTGAGCTCTTCTAAAGTCGCTCACTTTGAAAATTAATTGAAAATTTACAAACTAAAATTCATGATGAACCATTAATAGCATCAAAATTAATACAACATTCATTAACTCTCAATGAAATTGAGAGTAGTACTAGACGTATAATAAAAACACAGTACCTAATGATTTATAATAAAAAAATGTAATGACATTAAGAATCCGACGTTTCGCTTCCCCTGTGGAAGGCATCTTCAGGGATGTAGGGCATCATGGATAGAAACACAATGCTTGTGTTTCTATCCATGATGTCCTACATCCCTGAAGATGCCTCTCTCAGTGGAAGTGAAACTGATTCTTTATCTACATTGACGCGGTCACCACCGGAAGACCTAATTCTTCATGCCAATAAACGCGGAAGCCTACGCAGTTTATTGTAATGACTAATAGTTATATGATCCGTTTTATACAGCTTTTCTACGGATATTTTATTTTTTCTTTCGTCCGAAAAAATAAAACAATAAAGGTTTAGTTTATAACAATAAGATTACTTTTAAAAATAAAATAAAGATGAGAAACGAATAAAGTAGTGAAAGCGTTAGTCTCATCTCAAAAAGTATTTTTAAGTAATTTGTTGCCGCCCTGAAGATTGCAAGGTTTAGACATTCCTGCACGCTAAATCTTCAATGAAGAAAATGGATTTTCTTGTTTCATAACAGAATGTAATTTATATTTTCATTTCTTTTTTCTTAAAGAAAAAGCTGTTCCTAAGAGTTATTAATTAATAATATTAATAACTTTAATCTTTTTACCAAATTTTCGAAGATAGAATGAGCGTATAAAGTTGGGGTTAGGAGTAGGGTGGTTTTTTTGGAAGGGGGGACCGATCAAGAATATATATATATATATATATATATATATATATATATATATATATATATATATATATATATATATATATATATATATATCTTTTGTGTATACAAGATTTTTGTTCCTAGACGTGTGTCTATGAGGCACGATAACTTTCGAACGCTTTCTCGGATCGAAAAAGACTTGGTACAAAAATCAACCTTGTTAATGTCCCGAACCCTATTGTTTTAGAAATATGTGTGAAGTTATTAACTCACAATAATGATGTCACACAATTATATTTATACTAATTTTAATAAAATGATTATTTCTATAATAAATAAACATCCTAGACCTGATATTAACTTAGTTATAGGGACAAAGCAATTGGGGAAATTCATAAAATTTCCTGGCAGCACTCGGACTTAAAAGAAAAAAAAATTAATTACTTACTTATTTTATTATTTTACTGTAGAGTTAAATAAATATAGGATAATATAAGAAGAAAAGGTTAATAAATAATAAAATATAAATAATAAAAAGACAAATAAATGATGTTGTAGTAGAAAAACATGTACTACCACAAAAAAAATCTAGTAGATGTCCAATTATGTGAGTAAATCATATAATTTTTAAAATAAGGTACAACAATAATGCCCAGTCTATAATGCTTTAACTCGATTTTTGTTTTCTAATCTTAATAGAAATTTAAAAAAAATATTAATTTATGTAAATATTAAACCAATGTATTTATGAAAATTTAGAGTAATGTTATATTTAACAGCATATATTTTGTAATATTTAATGTCATAATAATGGTATGATTATTATACTATTTGACATTTATTAATAAATAAATATCCGTTTTGGGACTTTTCGTTCTATCAGGGTATTTACCCTGCGGGAACAATCTTTATTGGGTAGCATTTCCCATGTTCTCAGCATTAATTAAAGTTGGCGAAATCTTTTCTCTGCAAATACTATTCATATAAAATGAGATCATAGTCTAGGCTGCGATCTCTGCACCTCCAGTGTAGAAATCGAGTGATTGACATACATAAAATCTAGTAAGGATAGATTTGGAAGTCAGATTGCAAGTATTGTGGACGGGGCTTATTAAGTTTGCACCTTTTATATTTGTTTTATGTTGAAAACTTATAGAAGTGATAAAAATAATAACAATGAGAAAATGTTTTCACAAAAGGATTTTTTAAAATTGGAAAGAAGATTTTTAGTCTTTTGTTTAATAACAAAACTTAAGTTCAATAATCTTTCAGCGGCTTCTTTCTGAGAACAAAAAGATTGTTTTAAGAATACCTACTTAGTATAATAAGTCTAATTCCAAAAGATAAAAAAATGAATAAAATTATCAACAAATGATTTAAAAATTACAAGTTGTAGAAAATATACTGTATGTAATTTCTAGTTAATTAAGATACTTGTATTTTCACACACATGCAACTGTGTTTGTTATTAATATCTTAAATGAAGTCGAACCAGAGAAGAAGAATTTAATTTCAGAGACGAATTTTATGTCACTGTGTAATAGATAGCTGGACTAAGTTTGAAGTTGGCAGTACTGACTGGAGATAAGGTCTATAATAAGGCCTTTATTTACCGAACAATGCTGTATCTATATGCCGGATTTGATTATTTTAAATTTGCTCAATATTTAAGGCAAAATTTTATGCGTTTTACTTAAATCATATGTTCTTATTTTCATCTTCATGGAAAAAAACTAAACACTTCCCATCGATAAAAGTCACAATAATTACGTTGTTATAATCATCTTAGATTTTTAAATAAAGTATTACTCAAGAAAAAGTAATTACAATAATTTATTGATAGATTATTATCCAATTACAGCAGTAAGGATATGACAATAACTAGGCCGTTCTAGTCAATAAAGCGTAATTATTAGAGGCCTTTTTTATATCTTCCAATTTTACGATCAAATGATTGGTTACTTGTATAATCAATTCAATTATTCTATTATTTCCTTGTTTTCTTAAAATTAATTTATAATTAACCCTACAGACGTGCAATCAAATGCACTTGTTTGTAAATAACTTAATTATTTTATTGTTTTACAGAATCTTAAACAATTTTTTTTATTTAATTATCCATTTGCTTATTTGCATCCATTTGCACGTTTAAACTTTTCTGAAACGGATTCTAGTAACATCTCGGTTTCGGATGATTTTTAGTTCAAACACAAAATTTTAAAACACAATATACCTATAGTATGAATAAGGAAAAGTAATAACAGCGAAAACCTGATAAGAAAAATGTAAAAGCTACTTTTAACTATGGTAATAATTCCAGCATTATTTTGTTCACTGAGTGCTTTTGGAGCAAAATATGGCTGACTTAATTTTGTTTATTATGTTTTACTTACAATTTCTAATAACCAATTAAACTTTAAATGCTTTGTGTGGTACCGTAACACATTTTAAAGGTGAAAAAAAAATAAGGAAAGTATTATGAGTTAAATACAGACTCTAAATACAGAACTAAATTATTACATAAAACCCGTAAAAAATTTTAAACAAATAAAATTAACCATGGAAGCAAAAATAATAAAGAAATAACCTAATTACTGGTATCAATTTTTAATATAAAAAGAAAAATTATTACACAATGAAATAAGAATAATATCTTTATGGGGAACTATTACATCTGATTCTAGAACCGGAAGAGTTTAGTTGAGGTCATTATAGTAAGTATGAAATTATAAAAGAATTGTTAAGATAGACCATACCGAGATCTTACATACAATTCTTTACAATTTTTCTGAAGATGATGTTTTATTAAACTCTTCATAACGGTGAAAGTAAAAATAGAGTAGACTGCAGGAATTATGATTTTCACTTTTGGATAAAAGTCATTGAAAGTTCTATTAAATTTTTAAGAATTGTGATGTTTTTTTTAGGAAACTATTAGATGCGCATGTGAGAATTGAACAATTGATTGAAGGCTTATTACTTGCAACGAGTAAGACTATGTTAAACAACACTAGTTGTGAGTTTCATGGTTTGAATTAAAGTTTTAATGACAACACACACACACACACACACACACATATATATATATATATATATATTATATATATATATATATATATATATATATATATATATATATATATATATATATATATGCCTACAGTCTGCTATACACTACGCACCTACAACCAAGGCAAAAAGTGCTATTAAAACTGAAAATTCTGTGTCTAATGCTTTCTTTTATTTTTATACCTTTTATTTATTTCTACGAATAATAATTATTTATTACGTAAATTTTTGAATGTGGTTATTTATATTAAAATTAATAAAATAAATATCTTTATCTAAAGATAAAGATTACAAATAAGACATGGAATTTATTTATTTCCTATGGTATCATTTAAAATTGTATTTTTACTAATCAAAAAAATGGAAATCTCTAATTTCTATTGTTTCCTGCTGATTTTAGTATAAAAGCTAACGCTGTTAATATTATAATATTAATAGATCAAATAGGTCTAATGGCATTGTCATAAATTTTTAAAAAATAATCTCAATCTATTTTAGAGAAGTTAAAATATGAAATAACATAATTATTATCATAGGCAAATCCGACTATGAGAATTGATATGAAAGGCGGCCGCTCTTTATGTAATTGTTTCTTATCTTACTGCTTTTGTTTCTCCAAACTTTTCATAATAATTTTGAATTAAATAATTTATTTGCTTATATACCTAAATTTTTTTTATTTATTTCATCTTTTTTCCAAACATTTTAATTTTGCCCGCGGGCAACATAAAAATGCTCTGCGGGCCGTAGTTTGCCCAGGCCTGGTTTGAAGTTTTAAAGGATAGAAACGTGTAAAACAAATAAAATTGTGTATTTTGAACCATCTCATCCTTTCATTTAACTTGAAGTAACCTAAGAGCTTCAAGACTACACCATACACCTGTTCAGCGATTCCCTTGTTAACCCAAAATGTACCTGTTTCCACATTATTCTTTTTGTAACTTGAAACTTTTAATGTGCGTTTAACTCATCATTTATTTTTATTATAATGAACCCACTTTTGGAAAAAATAGACCCTTGGCATTTTTTTCTGATTTGAGCTTAAATTTTTTATTTAACGGGTTGTGTGTCCAATATTATTATGTTTAATTTTTTATTTATATGAAGTAATAGTGTAGGATAATTAGTGACCAGTCGAAAACCCCGAAAATCAGTGTTATACTTATCCTATTGGTGCATCCCTTCAAAAGGCGAGTTTATCTTAACCCATTTTCCTTATTGGTTTAATGTCGAGTTTTAAAATGGATTTTAACTGACTAAAATCATGACTATAGCGTGGTAATCAGTTTAGGAGACAGAAGAGACTAGATTTCATAAGATAATATAAACTATATGTCACTACTTACACGTAGCATACTCATGTTAGATGAAGCTAATTCATGTAATGAAAATTCTATTCATTACGTCTAATAGAACCACTTTTTACTGATTGACGTGAAAAAGTTGCATTAGATTATATATATAGAATTTTCTTTGCATGCATTACCTTCATATAACATGAATATGCTATACGTGTAAATAGTGAAAAAAATAATTTATCGAACGAAATTTAATCTCTTCAATTCCCCCAAACTGATTCTTATCTAGTATTATGGAAACACACAAGTATTAATAATTATAACTGTTAGAGTAAATGCTAAAAAATCGAAGTATTAAAGTTTATTTTTGCTTTTAAAGGAAGATATGCTGTGTAAAAATTTAAAGAAAAGAAAATAAGGAATAACTCAGTATAATTAGCACAAAGTCGGACCGATTATAAGGAATAATGACAACTTCCTAACACTGAAACCACTTACACATAACTTTATGTTCGTATACAACCTTTCTTAGTTAACTATAATAGACTTCCTACTAAAACAAACTACTACTAGAACAAAATACAAGAAGTAACCGACAGTATATTACCCTTTAAATGACCACTTGAGGAACCCAGTACTTCCTTGGAAATGATACTAAATACTTGTTAGTAGTAATTTATATTGTTCAAATTATTTTGGTTGTTTCACTGGAAATTAGAGCTGAATTTGATTAATAATTAACAAACAAAATTATTTGGTTCATTAAATTCATTTTTTGAATCTGCTACAATAGTTTTTAACGTATCAAAACAAGGTGATATACCTTTTTCAGGTTTAAAGTCAATATTATAAAGCTATGGAATTAACGAATAATTTTGTGTTTTTAAGAACTCTTCCTAAGCCATTTTTTACTTTTACTCATTTATACCGTAGGTATATAGAAAAAGTATTGTGTTTGCCTAAAAAACCGAAACCGAGATTCCACTTGAATTATCCGTTTCTATTGTTATAAATTTTTTTTTTGGTAGGTAAACTAAAACTGGATTAGTTGTTTAGGTAACTTTTTAAATAAAAATATACATTTATATGGACCCAATTACAGTGTTTGTATTTATCCACAAAGTTTACATTCTATCTGAATATGCTAAGTTCTAAGTCCTTAAGGATACAATATTATAGCACCTAATAATCATTGACGATCATTTTTATCAATTTTAATAGATAAGTTTTATTTTCAATCTCACTAATTTAATGGTTCTTGGAGGGTTTGGCCAATTTTTTTCTTTAAATTTAAATTTTAAACCTTAAAAATGCTGATAACGTATAATAATAATAATAATATAATTACTATTATTATAATTATAATATATATATATATATTATATATATATATATATATATATATATATATATATATATATATAATATATATATATATATATATATATATATATATAATATATATATATATATATATATATATATATATATATATATATATATATATATATATATATATATATATATATATATATATAAATTATTATCATTATATATATATGTACATAGATACAGAACTAATGTTGATAACGAGATGAAACTTAACACATTTGTTGGTCTTATATGTCTACACGCGTGCCAAATTTCAAATCGATCAAAACACATTTCCGCGTTTTATGAATTTTCGAATTGTTTGCTGTCATTATTGCGGTTTAATGGCATCATAAAAAATCGTTTATATGTTTTTCTGTTTAATAGTTTTTTGTAACCATAATTTTTATTTAGGTATGTTTTGATATTTTGAATAAAAGTGGTAATACTTAAATTTATAGAACAATAATTATTTTACTAATATGCAAACATAATCAAATTAATTTATAAATTAAAAGAAAATCTTGCTACTAGAACCTGTACAATTTAACCAACTAAAAAAGGTGTTAATAGTTAAAGAAAAAACAGCTGATAGCGCCCCTTCCTTCCTCAATAAATTATCTATATTTGACATTTGGCAGATAAACAAGATGATACAAATAAGCTGTGACCAGACAAGTTCAACGTCCTACGCACGTCTTGTATTGTCGTTATGTGCCAAATAAATTTTTGTAATTAATATGCATAGGATAAAACTTCAGCCTTTTTTAAAAAGGTACACATTGGACAAAAAAGTAATTAAAAGTACAATCTATCGGTAAAAATCTGAAGGAAATGATGTATAAAACACCACCACATTTAATAGTCCGTGCTATATATGCATGAAAAGTGAAAAAAATAAAATTATTAGACCTGACTTTCTCAATGAGGAACTTGGTACCGTGGTCCAACATAGTACCTCCAGAATATTTTTTTGATCATAAAATGTTATAAAATAATAATGACTTCTTTATATTTAAAAATAAAAAAGATAATCTACAATCTAACAATCTAGTAATAGAAAAAAAGTAAAAACAACAAACCTGAATTTCAATAAAAAATATTTTAAGTTACTACCAATGAAATATAAATAATAGCAGAAACAGTACATTCCTTCACCTAAGCATTTTAACTTAGCTGTCTGTTTTTTTGTAACGTTAGTCATTTCCCACGCGAGATTCGAATTTCATGAAGTTAATATTTTTTACTGTTTGTTCTTTATTTCATTCTCACACTTCACGTGATACTTTATTTCCTTCTATATGCCTTTGTTTTTTAATAGAATCCTAAAAATAAATATACTTTATAAAGTTGTTACAAGTGTTCTATTCAAATTATCTTGATTACACTGACTTTTCAGCAAAATGTTCGGCCACACGATCTAAAGAGTTAATAAATTAACCCATAATTAAGCAGGTGATCAACAGGTGATTATTTTACAAGTAAAAATGTTAATCACATGCAGAGCTTGGTAGTAAGTTGCGAAATAAATGTTTTCTATGACTTGACCTTGCGCCATCTTTTAACTTAAATTTATAGTTTTTAGAGTTCTAGCAATTTTATGTTTTTTGTCTTATAACTTGTTACACTTATGAAAGAAATGTTTACATAAATCTATAAAGTAATCAAAGTTAATGTTTTATAAACAACACACACACACACAACACACGTATATATATATATATATATATATATATATATATATATATATATATATATATATATATATATATATATATATATATATTATATATATATGTGAGTCCTCCCTTCTAAAATTACACCTCCACTCCTACCCCTTCCATGACCCTATCCATGATATCTTTTACTCTTAGCGTGGTCAAAATAAGGGGTTTGGCTAGCTAAGCAAAATAAGCAAATTCCAAATCTAGCTGAACCGCTAGCTTCTTGAGGATAGCCGATAGGCTCATGACAACAGGCTCTTGGTAGGTGAAAACATAAAGTTTATCCAGATATTTGACAGTTAATTATAAAAATAATCATTGTATAATTAATTCTAGTCCCTAATTCTTCTTTCTAGTCCCTAAATAAATGTTTTTTAAAGGAAACTTTATATCCATAGGTATAATTCAACAAATATTTATGTATACATTTTGAGTATTGAATCTTGTTCACAACCTGTCCATATTTGTCTTAACGGGAAATGGATGTAACAAAGTTAGTGTTACTCTATACATTATAAAATGTTTTTTTTAAGGTAATCCTACTAAGCAATTTCCAATTATAGAATTGTATTTTCCATCCTGTATCAAATTTCGAGTTGTCCATTGTTAAAAAAATTTAGAACGTGGCGCTTGGAAGTCTGGGAAATTTTGAGTAGGGAACGATCTCAAGGTTTTAATGTTAGCTTGCGTCTGTATGTCTTATTAAATCTGCCTGGTAATATTTTTAAATATTGTCGGTCATAGAAAAACAATTAAATAGAATCCGACCAAGTTCGTTAATATAAATATGGTGAAGGTTAAAGAACTTAACCATTCTCATTTTCTAATATATGTTTAATTTTTTTTATAAAAAATATTATCATATTCTATGATAACAAGCTTTCGTCTCTGTTAGGAAAGACATAATCAGGCACCTGGCATAAAGTATGGTATGAACGCGTCGATAAATACAACGTTACAGCGTTTTATTTACTTTAAGTTAAGACAACTTAACATAATATCGTTAATCACCTGTGGATATTTCCAAAACAAGACGTTGAAAATAGTAGCCATGAAAATCTTGAACTTAACAACCTCGTCTATAAAGGTGTCCAATGGAATCGAGCTTTTTGGATAAATCATGAAGTTTTCAGATTTATAGGAAATTGGATCATATAAACCAGGCCTAGGCAAACTACGTCCCGCGGAGCATTTTTATGTAGCCCGCGGGCAAAATTAAAATGTTTGGAAAAGAGATAAAATATCAGGTATATAAGCAAATAAATTGTTTAATTCAAAATTATTATGAAAAGTAAGAGATAATTTCCTTAGAGATTGTATTTCCTTATATTATTATTAGGATATCAAGATAAGGAAATAATGGATTGTTACTTTAAAATTTGTAGAAACAAAAACTAGTAAGATAAGAAACTATTACATAAAGAGCGGCCGCCTTTCATATCAATTCTCATTGTCGGATTTGGCTTATTCTAATTATTTTAGCGAATTTTTATTTTCACAGCAATAAGATAAAAATAGCTATTTTGCCCTCTGTGAATTGCCGAAAAGGAGTTGATAAAATACAATCCCTTTGATCTTTTATTTCATAGGAATACTTTTTAAAATTATTTTTACGCCTAGTATTCTAGCAAAATTTGTCTTCAGTTATATTTCAAGATCTGACGAAGATACTCCGTTTTGTTTTATTCGTTTAGTGCTAAGGTTCCCCAATCCTAATCCTTATTCTTTGAGAATAAATTTGACTTTAGTAAAACACCAGCGTAACTACAATTTGTTGCGGGTTAAGCATACTTTAAAATTTAAGGAATGCAGCCCGCGACGGGCTGTAAAAAGACTAAGCGGCCCTTTGCTAGAAAAGTTTGCCCAGGCCTGATATAAAATAACTATACGTATAAGTTGTAGTATCGCTAAGCGCTCATTCTTATCATCAGAAGCACATTTAAGCCCAAGGCCTTTATGTACCACTGATTCATCATACTTAATTAACTATCTCAATCACAATCAATCTTAAGCATTTGTTTAAAATACTAAAATATTTATCAAATCAGTCGTTTTTTTGCTTTCAAATTAAAACTAGCTATCTAATCTATGTATACCATAATTTTCCTTATCCAACTTTGACGGATATTGCTTACTGGACTGGCAGATTAATCAATAAATAGAAAAATAAAAAAATGCCGTTCTAAAAAAGATAAAGAGAAAAGATAAAATAGTCCGGGAAACGATCAAAGTCATAAAAAAGCCTTCTTTTGATACAATTCTGGATTGATTTGAAGTTTTAGAATCAAATTAGTTCGCTATCCAACTAAGCTTTTAGCTTGATTAAAATGTTCATGCCTTCGATTGCGCTTTGGCATTTTTGGTATACAATTTATTATTTTATAGCAAATTATGTATTATTATAAGCTACTGATATTTAAATTGTTTTGGACCTTAAATTTAAAAACATCATTCACATAATAAGACTAAAAACTTTTCAAATAATGAAATACATACTTTTGGGCTATTAAAAGAATTAAATAAAGGCTAATAAAAAGAAGTCCTACTCCCTCTTCTTTTATGTGACCTCTCTCACAAGGAAGCATTGAAAATTTGCTTAAATTTCCTTTGAGTAAGGATATCAATAGTGTCGAGTCAGCGTTAAAAATTTTAGAAGGCAATCTTTTTATAATTGACCATATCATTAAATTATCATTAAATGTTTTTTTGTTACACAAACATTAAGTGTTATGTATTAGTTGTCTTATGGTAGTAGTTTGAATATTTTATTAATTTTTTAAATTGTTAAAACTAATACTACTAAAAATCTTTATTTGTAAAAATAAGTGACGTAGATAGTCCACAAAATGATCATTAGATTGCAAAAACACATTTTTCTAATCTTTGTAATTTTATATGTTATTTGAAATGACAGAAAAAAAGTTTTTCATCGAGTTAAATTTTTTAACTTTTCCAAACTGCGGTTTACATCCCTCATCAAGGCAGAATGGAAACATTAGAGCTGTCTTGTGGTATTTATCATGTCTTATAATACGTTAAACCACAAAGGAATGACATCCGCGTATTAAGAATCAAAAATAAAAGAAAAATGAAAATATTATCATTTTAATAACTTGTCAGACAGTTAATGTGTTGTTCTAAAGATCGTCTCATTGTTCTTTGTCAAGTTATAATTTTCTTTTCATTTAAATTTGTGGCTTACATTTGATTGTATATTAAGGTAAAAAAGCAATTTCCAGTCGTGTAGCATATGCTATTTTTGTTGGGCGTAGTATTAGTAAACAACTATTTTGAATAAAATCAGTATAAAGTATAAACATTTGCCGGTAAACTTCTTTCGATCGCCTCTTTGGCCAAAGTTTCAATTCTGGCGGCGTATTTTCAATGTTCGAATCACTATCCATGATTATAAAAAACTTAATAATAATAGCTCACTTTTCGAAAAAAACAAAACATCGTAAACAAAAACGTTCTATTATTTATTTGATAAACAAAAGATGAACAAGGAAAGTTAAAAGTTAAAGTGAAGTTTGAGAAACTTCACCAGCGGCAGGCGGCAGTTTTTTACATTCGCTGACAGTAAAAAACTACAAAACTGTCGTAGACAGCAAAAAAACGCATTTCACGTATAGCTGAATTTTCTGTAGTAATTTGCTGCTAGAAAAAAAAATTATTGCATTATAATAAAATAAAGATATATAGCATTTACAAAGATCAATAAACTAAAAAAGTTAAAATCATAGAATAAATCCATACCGACGAAAAAATAAAATAACAGCTATAGGTGTGATATAATACAGGAAAACTGATTTTGTTTATCCATCAATTTTCATTATTTTCACCTAAGTAAGCAAAATTACAAACTAATTTTATCTCATCATACCTAATACAAAATACAATTAGTACATTGCTGTTTTCTGATTATATTGTAACTTTAATCTTGATCTAGACAGGGGTAAATTATTGGTCTACACTGAATTTCAATACCTTTTCACCCCTTTGAAAAAACAAATTACTATTATTTGTTTTTGTGTTTACCATTATTTATTTAAAAAAGTAAATTGACTACTTTATATAAAAGTGTAATATGTATTTTTAGTTATGTTTTATGGTACTTTAGCGTGGTAAAGTGTATGCACGCAATAAAAAATAGAGGCTGAAAATATTCCTTGTTTTTTCTCCCCTCTCCTAATTCTACTTTAAACATAAATTATTAAAAGATGGTAAAATGTTATTTATGTGAGTTTTAAAGGAGAGGGGGGTCAAGTTATGTTTTTATACCCGAAAGAATTAAGATAATTTTGGTAATGGGTTTGTGCTTTACATACGAATGTAAAATAAAAGTAAAACATATAAGTCTAAAAAACAAAAATCTTTTTTACCAAAATGTGAATGTGAAAAAACGTGTTTTAATGTAAAAAAAATGTCTATATCAGTTTAAAATGCATAAAATAAAAATTCCCGAGCATCTTTTATTTAAATAATACTTGATGCCATTAATAAATTTATTATTCTGATATTCCAATAGTTTGAATAAAAATCCTTATAATTATTTGCTTTTTGATTTCAGGTGAGAAATTTTATTTTTGGTGATATTCATTTGGTGAGTTATACATTTAAATATCGTGAATAAAATATTTCAATTTGATATCGGTTAAATTTTTATAAAATTAAATTTGGCACATTTTTTGTCTACTTTCGACTGTATAAAAATCAGCAATTGAAGTTTAGTAGGAGTTATTTTGCTTCTTCTGGCAGTATGTTTTAAAATTGTTTTACCCATTGAATTGAGAGTTATATTTAATTATTTGTGAAGTGAATAAAGAATAGCTGAAAAAATAATTCTTTTTTTGATGGTTCGAGACTTAAGTGATCACAAGCCTTGTTTTAAAAATAAAGTGATTTAGATATTATAAGTCAATTGCCCGCTCCTGTGCTGAACTACCTAAATTGACATATTTTTAAAAACATGAATTTATAAAGTAAGGTTTTTTATTTATTTTCATACTTAGCTGCATCTATAAAATCTAAAATCATATAGGTGACTCAAATTTCAAAACGAGTTGCAATAATGATGGTGCGTATATGACGTTCTTTAGCCAAACCTTTCCTTTTTTTTTTTATTCTCTTTAGTAAAAAATACAATGTTAAATGATACATTTTTTTATATTTTTCATAATGATAAAAGGCCAATAACTTTATGTTATATAGTCTTATCTTTTAATAAAGATAAAATAAAGCTAGAAAATATAAGTTCTTTTTATAACATTTGTTCTAAGTTGAGAGGACCAATTACACTATATCATCAGGTCTTATCCTATTATTAAGATAAGTAAAGCCAGAAATAACAAGGTCTTTTAGCGAATTTCCTTTGGAAATTCGCCTAATGGGATAGGCGTCATGGCGGAATTCGAACCTCGGACCACGACACAAATCCGTTTCAGAGGTCCCTTATGACGAAAAAAAAATTTTCGCGAGACTTTATATATATATATATATATATATATATATATATATATATATATATATATATATATATATATATATATATATATATATTATATATATATATATATATTATATATGTATTTCTAGACACTTTCTTGTAAACACTCTATCTTTCGAACGGATTAATATTTTTTTAACCAAACTTGGTACAAAAATCAACCTTTGGAAGGACACGAACCCTATTGAAAACCAGGTTTTTGTGACGTCATCAACCCGGTTTGCTGAGTCAGCGAAATTTTCAAAAAATCAGCAAAATTCAGGGTTAATATTTTTTTGCCGCGAAAAGGTCATATTTATGTTTTTTGAGACGCGAATCGAATGAAACCGGTCCGAAGTCGATACGACCACTCTAAGTGACCTTAAAATCGAAAAAACCATTGTAAATTACCAAAAACCAAAATTTAGGTCGATAAAAAATAATTTCGAGTAGGGTGTCGTTTTCTATGTAATTTTGGGCGCTGAATCGAATGAAACCGGTCCGAAGTCGATACGACCACTTTAAGTTACCAAAAAGTCGAAAAAACCACAAAAATTATAGAAAACCAAAATTACGGTCGTTGAAAATTAAATTTCAGTAGGGTGTCGTTTTCTATGTTTTTTGGGCCTCTGAGTTGAATACCAGTGGTCCGGAGTCAATACGACCACTTAAACTCAGGGTACCTGGGTTCAAATCCTGGAAGGGTCCATCATTTTTTATCGTTTTTTTTTACTTAATATAAGTTTACAACTAGAAAATAATTCTGGCGCGGTGGTCCGCATGTCGGGCGAATTTCCTTTGGATGGGTGTTTCCGTGCTTTTTACATTATATAAGTTTTCAACTACTAAATAAATAATTCCGGCGCGGTGGTCCGCTGTCGGGCGAATTTCATTTATTATGCGTGTTTTCGTGCTAAACAATCCATTTCTTGCTTATGCAAGAACCATGCCCATTGCGTGGTTCCGGTTCATGCTTTAGAACCTAAGCAGTTACTCAATTCTCAAACACTGTTCGTAACTCATTTTGTCTGTATTTTTCAAAGGAAATGCGCATAATTATCCAGTTGGCTGTACAAAACTATGCCTCTAAAATAAGATGTACGCACTATTATTTGCACTAGTTTAAAGCTTAGTTACTTATCTTTAAGTTTAAGATTTAGCGCATTTCCTTTGAAAAATACAGACAAAATGAGTTACGAGCAGTGCTTGAGAATTGAGTAACTGCTTAGGTTCTAAAGCATGAACCGGAACCACGCAATGGGCATGGTTCTTGCATAAGCAAGAAATGGATTGTTTAGCACGAAAACACGCATAATAAATGAAATTCGCCCGACAGCGGACCACCGCGCCGGAATTATTTATTTAGTAGTTGAAAACTTATATAATGTAAAAAGCACGGAAACACCCATCCAAAGGAAATTCGCCCGACATGCGGACCACCGCGCCAGAATTTTTTCTGTAGAGTAATGTTACATTTGGTCTGAGTTGAGGATGCCTTTATCTTATCCTATGATTAAGATAAAACTAAAAAATATCAGCTTATTTTCTCTATAAAAATAATATACCATTTGTATATTTAGGGTGCCAATAACTCCATATTATAGCATAGAGGGTACAATGATTATGATTCAATTTAAAAATAAAAAATATCAGATCTTTTTCTCTTTAAAAATAATTTAACATTTCTTATATGTTGAGAATGCAAATAACTCCATATCATAGGGTCTTATCTTAGGATTAAGATAAAATAAGATAAGTTGAGATTAAAAAATAAGTTATTTTTCTCTTAAGATAAATGTAACATTTGTTTTAAATTAACAGGATCAATCTGACTCCTAATCATCTGGTCTTATCCTAATATTCAGATTTTGTTTCTTAATTCTTAAATCTTATAACTTATTAAAAATATTAGATAATCGTCAAAAGATATAATTCTTTATTCTGTTTAACACTGTTTCTGTTTAATCTGTTAAAAAATTAAATAATTCCATTTTCAATTGGTAAATAATTCTTTTTGTAAATATTATTTCGGTACAGGGGTATGCCATTGCCTCACTGGCCAAAAATTCTAAGTTGTACTTTCATAACACAGTGCCCCCAACTTTATTTTTGGCAGGCTAGGGGTTTTAATCTCTTCCCTCCATCACTTTAGCTAAAGATCTAAACCACTTAACTGAAGGTGTAAAACTTTTCAAGTCCTTATAAATGTATTCTACAGTGATTCAAACGCGTAATTATCCTTGGATTTTTAAAAAGGAAAATTAGGTTGTAACGTGCGAATTTTTTAAAGAATTTCTATCCTGTACACAGGTGATAATTAATTATAATGCGTGTGAGTTTTATAAAGAGTGTGAATTTTATACTCGTGTAAGCGGAGGACCAATAATCAGTAATATAAGCTGTATTTGAAAAATATAAACTTATAAGATTTTCTTCCTTTTTTTAAACGATTACATTAATTATTGCTTGAAACTTGATTTAACTACTGAAAAACATTTTCATCTGATGTAGAATTCCCCAAAAAAATATATCTACTTTAATTACAATTTTATATAATTAAGATTTTTTTAAACTGCCCATTAATATTACAAACACAGACACAAACACACGTATATGTATTTATATATATATATTATATATTATATATATATATATATATATATATATATATATATATATATTATATATATATGTATGTATGTATATGTGTGTGTGTGTGTGTGTGTGTTTATGTATGTGTATATATAACGTCATTAAACCACAATTATAAATCAGCGAAAATTTAAGAAATTCACTAAAGAATCAATCAATAATATATTGGATTAAGCTGATTTCATAAAGCTGCAATCAGGGCGAATCCCTCTTGGTATTTTTAATGTCTCCTAAATTGTTGATAAATTGTTGGGAGTCAAATATTTATATGAAGATATTTACATAATCAGGTATTTATATGAATAATTTACACCCCTTTTAATGATTTTAAATAATATATATTATATACTTTTGTAGACTTAATTTAGTTAATTTAACAATATTCTTATTTCCTTACTCATTAAAAGTTGTTAAGTAGATTTAAAACATTTTTACAATTAAAACTCTAATTCGTGGCATTTAAACTAACTCCGTATTTAAAAAAATATATTTTAAAAAAATAGAAGGTATAGAAAATATTTGTTTGTTGCAATAAGTATCGAAGGTAACTAACTATTCCTTTAAATCGATTATTTTTACTTCTATCATCATTTCTTGAAATCGTTAGAATAGTTAAGATAGAATAGTTAAGATCTTTTAAAACAAAAGAAGCATGTGCTGTAAAACAATTTTCGTTTTATTTATCCATTTTTACGAGATGCGTCTGGTCGTTTTTTCGGTATTTATAAAACCAGTCTTGTGGTTTAACTACTAACATTTTTGAACTCAGAATTTTTTTTAGATAAAGTATTTTTATTAGACATGGCAACGCTCTTGAAGTTTTAATAAAAAATGACACAAGATTCAGTTTAAATATCTAAATACAGATCAATGTCTTTTTAAATACAATCCTCTTCCATGTTTTATACCCTACGCTTTTATCTTAAACCAAATTAATAAATTCTTTTCCTTCTTTTTTATTTTTAAATATATTTAAAAAATTTCTCTCTAAAAATAACAAGAAATTATAATTTCTTCTAGTTAGCAACTTTAGAAAATTGTTGAAGAATTTAAAGGGAATTAGTGATGCATTTTTATACAAGTATTTCAGTCTGGTTTTTCCCCCGTCAAATATTTTAAAGAAGGTTTAGTTGTCTTATTAAATCCCTTGTGTCTTCAATAATACCTGTTAATAAAATACCATGTACTAAGATTTCTTCCTTAATTACTTTTCCTCATTTTTACCGTAGGTATATAGGAAAAGTATTGTGTTTACAAAAAATCCGAAACTGGGACGTCACCAGAATTATCCGTTCAGGGCCTCCTGAGTGGTTTTTAGAGAGTTGAAACTTTGTATAAAAAATCAGTTTGTAGGCGTAGTAGTGCCGTCCGGAAAATGTGTTTTATGACGTCATTAACCCGAAAAAATGATGCGATAGGATTGAGATTAGGCACGCATCTATAAGACTAAAAGTTTTATCTCATTTTCAGCATTACTTCAATTTTTATTAAACTATTTTTTTGATTAAAAGTTAGTTCAATTTTTTAAGTTTTAATTTTCATAGTTTCAATATTTTATATTAGTTAATTTTTAAATATACGTTTTTTTAAAAAAAAATAAAAGATCTGAAAACAACCCAATTAAGTTGAAATTCGGTTCAAGAGTATACTAAGAATTTCCGTTTAGAGCCTTGCGGCCCATCAGGGATAAACCCTGCAGGAACCACCTAAAGTAGTTGTAGCAACTGTTACGCTCAAATATATTTTAAGAATAATCTTATATAAACTGAGAGCGTAACCTGGGATGTGAACTCTAGACCTCCTTGGTGTCAAAAGTCAGTATAATAACTGACGTCTTAACGACCTCGACTTCGAAGGCGGCTTTCGTAGTAAAGGCATACAAAAGTATACCTTTACCTAACAAATAAATACACCAATTGTCGTTTCAATACGACAAGTACATCTATTTTCGTTGGATTATAAAAGTTAAGCAGCATCAAGCGTGTTCAGTGTCTGGTTGGGTGACCACTGGGAATTGAAACGGATAGTAAATACTTTCTATCCGTTCTACATACCATACTTACAATTCGTACTATATACTATACGTATTGCAGTATACATTTAACGACTTGTTTATTCTAAGGACAAGTAAAGCGAGTCCGAAGTAGGAAGTATGAGAGTAGCGAATTCGATGTGTTGAAGAAAAGTTGCGAGGTACCTCGTACCTCATAAGTCATAAAATACTTTATATATAAGATATAACTTTTCTAAATTCTTACTATTTTATTGATAGAGTTAAACTTGAAGAAACTATAAACTTTGTTTATTTAGCTTATGCAAACTTAATTTATACTAAGCAACAAGTCGCTTCCGTTTGGCGCGTTAACAAGTGCTTCCTGAAGGTCCTCACACTGACCATTTCCACCTGTTGAGTCTACACATTTCCCACGAGTGTACCCTTTCCACATGTACCCTGACCAAGGACATCAACCTTACTTAATTACTACTCACTCCCATCTACTTAAGATATTTCAAAATATTCACTTTTATACGCATTTTTTTACACGCGTTAAATTTTATGAGAAGAATGTGTAGAGTAAATTTATTCATGTCAATTTTATACTTATTATTTATTATCTTTTATTCTCTTTAATACTTCATTTACATTTTTCATGTCTTATATACATTTTTAATCATAATATGTATAATGCTTAATTCTATTTTTTAGAAAATAATTATTTAGAGGCATTGCAACATTAGAGGAAGGAAGTAGTAAATTAGGCCTTAAAACATATATTTTACTTTTGCGCCAATGCTACTAACATTTAATCAAATAAGCTTCTTTACTTAACAAATAAAGCTTGCCTTAACATTAATCGATTGAAAGACCTACAATTTATTGTTTAATATTTCAGTACAAAATAGCGTAAAATGATTATTACTAATTTGTAATAAACGGAGATATTTAACAACAAACAATCCTACAGTCAGTAGTTGACTCAACTAGACACTCGAGATGTTTTCGATTGATGGTATTTTGAATGTTATATTTTTAAACTTAAGGATTGTTAATAGAGTTACTATATTTCCTAAGTTTACTATATTTTTTTCACTCGGGGATATAGAAAAAGTATTGTTTGACAAAAATCGAAACCGGGATTACTCATGAATTATTCGTTTCAGGTGTTCTTAAGGCCTCCTGATTGGTTATCACAAAGTTGTCTGTATATGTGTGTCTGTTTTCATCGTAGCTCCCATAGAGATAGTATTACTAGATAGGCCCTATAGGTTAAATTGTGAAACATCGAAAAAGTAACCTGACCACCTTCGATTATATGTACAATTAAATAATCAGTACAAAATTACAATAACTTATAAAGGAGAATGTTAAAATACAAATCAAAACACGAAACAATATACGGGAAGCCAAAATCAATTTATTAATTATAAGATTAAAGTCATTCTTGAAGAAGGTTTCAATCAGATTGCATAGAGCCCATGAGAGCCCCAAATAGATGTTCCAGGCCTCTCAATGAATTAAGATAGGCTATGCCCCATCTAGTATATATCTCTATGGTAGCTCCTAGCTTTTTTTAGGCTAGAGAGTTGAAACATGCTACAAAAATCACATTTTAAGTCTAGTTGTGCTATGCAAAGATTAATTATAAAAAAATATTTCAATTAGATAGAACATTGGTACAAATGTATCCCTTAACGTAATAAATGAGTACTCTAAGCTTTGTTTCAATACGGCATGTAACGTCTACAGTTTTTGTTGGATCATGAAAGTTAAGCAGCATCGAGTGAGGTCAGTACCTGAATGGGTGACTGCTAGAAATAAAATATGTGAGGACGACTTATGCGAAGAATTGAGGATGAGCGTATAATCTAATGTGATGACATGTTTTAAGGTACCAAATACCTGTTTTTTATATTATTTTAGGGTAAGAAGTGATAGTTACTGCTAAAAGTGTTGTAGGACAAAAAAATAAATTTAGTAGGGCTAAATTATGCACCAACAGAGTTGTAGAAATTATTTCTTAATTTGCGTAGTGTAACATTGATTAGGTGCATCGTTATGAAAAAATTAGGTAAAATTTAACTAAAACTACCTATTACTATTAGGTAGGTTCGTGTCTAGGTGGCAAAATTTTCATTTTCGATTGACCTTAGATCATCAACATCGCTCTTTCTTAAAATTTTGAGAATACGAAAAACAAAATGCAAGGACACCCTTATTTATAAGGGTAAGTACTTATAGATAACAAATCTGAAATTGTTGGACTATTGCGCAGGAATAAGATAAAATAACAACCAATTGACATTTTAACAATAATATTGTAAAACATGGCTGTTGATATTTGTTATTTATCGTATGATTAATTTAAAACATAAATCCTGGTGGTTGCAACGATGAAGCAATTTGACCTTCGAATGTGGAATAAAAACGCAGTAATTTATACTAATATTAACACTAGCAACAACACTTGTTACAGCAATAAATAAAATTGAATAAAAATATAATAGATTTTCCATCTTATAGACAATGGGATGAAATTTGGAATTGAAGACATTTTTATAAATATATTTGCATAAATAATTAAGGAGTTTCAGGAATTTTAATAATTAAATTTAGTAAAACTAAGGTATTATTTAGTAGAGGAATTACGCTTTGTAAATTAGTAATGGAACTTTTGTAATGTAGAAGGAAATAATTAACTTATATTACATTTCTGTCTGGACTTTCATCTTGCAATCTTATCTTGCAATTTTGAGTTACACTTTTGGCAAACGAAATTACAAATGTTCTAATTTCTTATACCATTTCAATATTTTTTTTTCGAAAAAAAACTTTATTAGGACCTCTATTTTAAATTATTCAGGAAAGCTCGGCAAAATTAGTGTTATTTATTATCTTGGGCCTAATCCTTCCTCAAAATCATTAACTATATTTTTTATTGATTATTTAATTATATTATTGTACTGCGAATATATTTTATACTACAAAATATAAGTATATAAATAAAGTATATTATAAATATATTAATATACATAATATAAAATATAATATAATACATAATGTAATATACATATAAATATAGTATAAGTATACAAAATAGACCTACATTATCTTTCTTTATTTCAAGACCAAAATTTTAACTAAACTTACTGAACTAAAGAATTTGGATTTTTTTAAATCGTTGCCATATTCCCTAGTATTTATTATCTCTTATTCTCAGTAAAAGTTTTAATCTTAAAATAGCCATAGGATTGTATTGGTTTCTTAGTAAGAATTTTTAGGTGAGGGTACCAGACTCAGAAGGAATAAAGGATTGATAAAGTTTCATAATCTTCTTATGAATACTTACGTTAAGGCTTAAGTCATAACGGTTATAAAACTCGTAAAAAGTTTTAACTGTACATTAGGTATTGAAGAGTGTTTTTGAATAGAACTAACAGACTTTAGGGACCAAGGGATATGAATGACGTGACGTCATCAAACTGCTGTCCCTTCTCATAAAAAGCCCTTTTATACTGTTTCCTTTTAACACTAATAGTACTACCACCATAACCTTACTCTATGATGATATACGTAACTTTACTTTGCTATTATCATTGAAAATTATTGGTAGATGATTGGACAGTAATATTTATGTCATTGTTTAATCTGAACTAGTGAGTCATTATGTTAAAAATGAGCTTATTATTAAACTAATATACTATGTAATTTAATAATATTATGCAATGGTGAAAATTCATATTAATTTATAATGCTATTGTACAATTCTAGGGTTGGCAGGAAAAAGCACATAAGTCATTATTATTTTTATCAAATTGATAAAAATTTGGATTTAGTCATAATGTATTTTTACTTATTTATCTTATTTATTGATAGTTTTGACATAAGTAGTTTTTACGTTTGGTTAAGTAATGTCTGAGAAGTACTTTAATCTTATAAAAAAAAAATTGAAAAATTTGACGTATGTGCTTTTTCTGCTGACCCTAGAATTGTACTTCATTAGCAAATCCTTATAGAGTTTTAGTGGGGTAAGGCCTGACAATCACTGCCTCGGTACTGGCTGGGCGGAGGAGAAGTCGGTCAGTCCCCTCACTTCATGGCACCGGTGCCATGGGCTTCGTCACCGTAATTTCCCAACGGGATATTTTAGGTAGACGAACCTTTGGATGATCAGGAGCCATCCCCTTTATGGGGTGTTGGCTACTTTGATTCCGAGGGATAAATCTTTCTCCTAAAGGCTGTCGCGTTTTCCCTCCGATGAAAAACAAATTAGCAAATGATAAAATTCTTATTCTTGCGTAATTATTTGTGGTAATATAGTTTAAGTACGAAGAGACTTATACTTAAAGAGAGGACTAAAGTAAAATAACACAGTAATAAGGGGTCTGAAAGTGTGACAGTTTTCGTTAGGTGTCGTTACTGTACTTCTCTTACTTCAGCCTCCCTAGAGAGAGACTGAAGACTCCCAAACCCCCTCTACAACCCGTATTGGAGCACATATTTAAATAATGCACCTACAAACGGATGTCATTTTTAAGTGACGTCACATAAAATCACTTTAAACAACACAGATAATTAAAGAATAAATGCTATCGATGATATTTACAACTTATTTTGAATTCATTTTCCTTGATGAATGAATTAAATAGAAAATAGTTGAAAAATGGTGCGTAATTTATGGACAATTTTAATTATTATGAAAATAAAAATTGATCAAGACGTTTTTTTTAATCAACATTAAAAAAAAGAAAATTAAAATGGTGTCATCAATTTCCATCGTACCAAGCTACCCAGTTTTATAAGAGCCGTTGTATCCTCCCTCCAAGTATTAGTCTCTTTGGGTAAATAATAACATTTATCACTAATACTAAAACCTACAAGGAGTAGTAATACCGAGGACCATATACCTAATCATAAATACTCCTTAGTATTACCTTATAGTAAATTAGTCGAAAATGATTTGTTGCTTTAAGACTTATGCTAGAAGCTATTAGCGTGTTTCAAGCAGTAGTATATTAAAAATATCTTCTTCGTCATAAAATATCCTCCGATGATTTTTAATAACTTCCTTTTAATGATTATTGTTAAAAGAAATGTGAATTTTCAAACCACTTATCTATTTGACTTATATATATATATATATATATATTATATATAATATATATATATATATATATATATATAATATATATAATATATAGTATATATATATATATATATATATATATATATATATATAAGTCAAATAGATAAGTGGTTTGAAAATTCACATTTAAATTCACATTCACACTTATCTATTTGACTTATATATATATATATATAATATAATATATATATATATATATATAATATTTGTGTGTGTGTGTGTGTGTATGTATGTATGTATATATTATAAGAAATGTCTGGTAAATGTGTAGTTCATAATTTAGAGGATTTAAGTAGAATTTACCCTTCCAGAAGCGCTGTTAAATAGTATATCAAAAATAACCTTTTATGAAAAATTTAGAAATATATTTGCCGAATTAAAAGATAACCCTTTTAGTGAGAGTTTTCTAAAAGCAGACTGTCATTAAAACGACGCAGGAGGCTCCAGGTGAGATGTATTGAGACAAACATCGGGGCTACGGACAGCTGCAAGAATTATGTTCATAAAAAAGCAAAAACTAAACATGAAAGTACTTAACGATAGCTGTTTTATAGTCTTCGTACTAACACTTTCTCCTTGAACATAACTTATAATTATGCTTCGCAAAGTACTTTTAAAATACATCTGCGGATAAGTTTTTTTGTTTAATACAAAAGTCATGGTGAATATGAATCCTTAACTTGGATATATAATTAGATATAACTGTTTTTACTTATATATTTTATAGAAGATATCGTCATCCGTTCTGATTTAGCAGGGATGAGTGGAATTGACATACATAATTTCTAAAAACCTGATAGTAAAGAATCGCTCGTATAAGTTAGTGGAATATTGCAGCATAATTGTCCCAATCAACGGGATTCGATAGGTTGTTTTGTACAATTGAATACGTGAAAAGAAACAAAATTAGCGAATAATAAATGGACCAAGACATCCTCATTTTTATAACAGAAACATAAAAACCTTATATTTCCCATTTTCTGTTGAAAATTCGTTAAAAGAGAAAGGAATAAATCTATGAATCGTACTTCACATGATTACACATTTTGAATATACTCAGTTAAAAACTAAAGTTTAGATAACAATTACTGCTTTGGATATTATTTCATATATTTCTGGTCCCATTTTGATAGCGCTTATCGTTTAGATAAAGTTGTATTTATTTTATACACTTCAGTAAAACAATTTACGTCTTGCTAAGCAACAAATGATTACAGTATCATTTGATATTTTGTATTTTTTTATAAAGATATTTTTATTGTTATGCATTGTATATTTTCAGGATTCTTTTATTTAAAATTTAAATGTTTAATGATAGAATTATCGTAAAAGTTAAAATATGGTATTTCTTTAATTCTAGAATCATTTTTAAAAAGACGATTAAAACAGAACTTCTAGGGTTTTTTTTTAAAAAAAACTAAGTTCCTATAGAAATGCTGTAAAAATAAGTCCCCTACATCAGGGTCTCGCAAAGTGTGGTCCCTGGACCCCTGGGGGTCCGTGGAAATATTTTAGGGGGTCCGCGAGCTAATAATCATATTGTTATAGAAAAATCGGGGAAAAGTAAATTAGCTTAACAGTATATATACTTTCTTTAAATGATTAATGTTTTACATGTAATAAATATGATCCACAAACCATCAAAATGCTAACCAAGTTATTTTTAGTTAGCAGAAATATTAATTATCCTATTTTACTGTTGTAAGTATGATTTCGGAAAAATTGGGGGATGGTACATTAACTACCGAGATTTTGTTTATAGTATTTACAAATAAAGAGCTTTCATCTTATTGGGCTTGGGGATATTACAAGAACGATAGGGTGTCCGCCAAGTACCATTTGTCTGATATGTTGGTCCGCTGTGCTCAGTAGGAAAACGATTGGGGGTCCTCCAAGTACCATTTGTCTGATATGTTGGTCCGCTTGCTCAAGGAAACGATTGGGTCCTCCAGTACCATTTATCTGAATGGAGGTCCGCGGTGTTCTGTAGGGAAACGATAGGGGGTCCCCCTAGTATCATTTATCTGATTTGGGGGTCCGCTGTGCTCTGTAGTTTGCGTAAGCCTTCTGTATACATTTAATTTTATAACAATTTATATTTTAAGACATTAGTCAAATTGCCATTATTTTAGCGTTTTTGACATATTATATTCTTTTTTAATTTGTCTAACTTCTTAATTATAATTATAGCTTAGATTAAATTGTGTCGCGTTTTCTTTTTTGTCTCAGCTCCGCAAATGGTCCTAGATTTGCTTTAACTTAATTCTAATTAATTTTGCCAGTTGCTTCACCTAAAATCACAACGTGTTTAAACTTTAGCCCCAAACTTTTTCACAAATTTGTTCCACTTTTTTTAACGAGTTCAGTAATATAATGTATTACGTTTCGACTAAATACCAAGAAATATTTAGCTTTAAACTTTATTTCAACTTTAACTTAAGTTGAAATAATAAATAATAATTTATTATTTATATTTAATTTATTTATTAACCTTATAACCTGTATTTTACCTTTAACTCTAAAAATTTGTAAGGAACTTGATATCAATAATGAAGTTTATTTACTGTCTAACCCACTTAGACAAAAACCTGCATTGTTGTGATCACTGATAAGACCAGTAATTAAGTAGGAAAACTGTTACAAATGAACTACGCTAAATGTGGGAAATGTATTTTCCATTCATTGACTTGTCGTATAACTGTACATCCTTTTGAAGCTTTCTAGCCTAGTTTTTTTTAACAAAATATGAAGTGTTTTATGCTATTTTATTAAAGTTGTATTCTTATTCTTCTGATGTTATAGTTTAATTCCTTTAAAGTTATATATATATATATATATATATATATATATATATATATATATATATATATATATATATATAAAGTTTGCAAAACGTATTTTTTCTTATAAGTTAGCTTTGAAGTGGATTAAAACCTCACTTTCGGGATCGACTCCCGCCATGGCGCCAACCTCATACGCGATTATTTTTAAAAGAAATTTGTTAAAACATCTTATTAATTGTACTAATAATTTTTGAGGACTAATAGAAAAATATATCTTCTACTCATTTTACAAAAATAGCTGAGGCGTAAGTCATGAATAGAAAAACAAAAAAATCTTCTAAATACCTTTAATTAAAGATTAATAAAATGATATATTTCTAGAAGGCTATTGTTTTAAACGGGATACGTCTAAAGGAAGTCTAGGTGCGTGGGAAGAAGGGATAAAGGGTTTCTTAAAGAACCAACTTCTTAATTTCATGTCAGATCATAGCAGGGGTTAGGGCCTATAATTGGTTTTGACAGGGGAGATCCCTAGACAAGGAGAACGATCTATTACAAGTTTTTAAATGGCTTCTATACTTTTAGAAGTTGGAGAAAGATATTATAAGACAACTAACTAAATAATTTGAATATTAACTTTTTGTGTCAGTAAATGAAGTTTAAAATGTTGGTAAATAACAACAAAACTTTATAAAATAAAACATAAAAACCAACCGATATAAGGTAAATAAATCGTATGACTCATTTATTTTGAGTTAATTCTTTGTGCTTATTTATTTATTACTCGTTTTATTTTAATTCTCTCATTAATAATATAATAGTATTGCATGTTATGATTTAATTATTGACTCATTAATAACATGTACAAAATATGGAGTAGCCAGTCTAGGAAAAAAGCTTAGCTGTATTATGGTAAGAGCACATTCATAATTATTGCACTTTTTACTTTAATTTATCTTTCTTGTTTATATAATAGTGGTATTGCAGTTTTATTTACAAAATACTTACAGTAAAAGCAGTATATATATATATATATATATATATATATAATATGTGTGTGTGTGTGTGTGTGTGTGTGTGACTGCATATGTATTCTTCCCCTTTTATGGCCCCAACCTAATAAAGTCATTTTTCCTGTGGAAATTCGCTAACAAATAGTTTGATTGTGTAATTAAGAATAATTTTTTAAACATTAGTCATGAAAGAAATAATTTAAACATCAATAAACCTTTTTTTTAAAAAGAACATACTATTTTACAAATTTTAAAAACCAGTAGATCAAGGTTAATGCCATGAAATTTTTTAAAAATCATTATAATTTTATAAAAGTTCTTTGAACTGTTTCATGAATAGAATTAGATTATAAAGCCAGACGAGTAAATGCATCATTTAGCTCTTATAGAGTTTAGCAGTTAAATATTATCTCTTTAATATTAGGGTTATTAATAGGCACATGCATGTTCTATTTTTTACTCCTTTTAAAATATAGTTTTTCAAAAAGGTGGACTTTATGAGTTAGGGAAAAGGATGTAAAAATGCATATAGACGTTCTTATTTGATTAAATATACTAATATTATAGTATGCTATAAAATTAAAAATGCTTTTCAAATATCTTTCATAGCCCTATTGTTGATGTTAAATTACTATTAGCTTATGAGCTAGAATTTATTAGCTTATGAATAAGAATTAACTTTTTGGAGCCTTTAATTTATAAAAAAATATTAAACATTTCATAACTGTAAGATAAGGCTTGAACAGAACATAATTTTGTAAATATTATTCTATGTCTATCAAGACATAGAAATCAGAAAAATATTATTTGCTAATAAATAATAAAATTGTAAGATCATGCACCAATATTTAATATTAATTGATAAAAACGGAGTAACTATTATAAAATAAAAATAACTATGTACTTACAATATTAAAATTGTAATGAATTTAAAATTATAAAATAATTTCAAAGCCATAAAGTTCTGGCGAATTGATATTTTGAAAATATGAGTTGGCATAAGGGTTAAATCGATATTTTGAAAGTATGAGTAGGCATAAGGGTTGAATCGATATTTAGAAAGTATGAGTAGGCATAAGGGTTGAATCGATATTTAGAAAGTATGAGTAGGCAAAAGGGTTGAATCGATATTTTGGAAATATAGTAGGCATAAGGATTGAATCGATATTTTGAAAGTATGAGTAGGCATAAGGGTTGAATCGATATTTAGAAAGTATGAGTAGGCATAAGGGTTGAATCGATATTTAGAAAGTATGAGTAGGCAAAAGGGTTGAATCGATATTTTGGAAATATAGTAGGCATAAGGATTGAATCGATATTTTGAAAGTATGAGTAGGCATAAGGTTGAATCGATATTTTGGAAATATAAGTAGGCATAAGGGTTAAATCGATGTTTTGAAAGTGTGAGTAGGCATAATGGTTGAATTTGAAAATACGAGGGAGCATTAGACTTGGATAAATATTTTGAACGATATTTTAAAATATGGGTAGAAAGTTGGAACGATATTTTGCATAAATTGGTTAAAACATAATTTGGAAGTAAAAGATATATGAATTAAAACTGTAAAAGCTGTAAAGAAGCTGGGTTTTTTTACAATGAAATACCATTCCTATTTCAATTTTACCTTCTTATTTTGGTTACTAGAGTCAAGTTAATTTGTAGTCATAGAACATATGCTTATTATTTCCTCTAACTTAATATGCCGGGCTTGTTCCCTCTAGTTATTCTGTTTTTGATTCGTTCATAACTCAACAACTAAACATCTTTAATTCTATTTGTAACAATATGAACAATATAATATTTTGGGTGGCGGAAGACATATGAAGCATATGAACTAATATTGAATATTAACTAAGTCCTTTCTCACAGTTTTGATATTTTTCTTTTTAAAGTTTTTGTAATGGTTTTTATTTTGTTATGAATAAATATGTGTTTAGGTTGTAGTAATAAAACCCTTTGTCGCATTCTTTTAGGTTTGTTTTTATTGCTCATTGTACGAGAAAGTTATTGAACTTTAGTTATAGTACTTTTCTAGGCTTGTTTTCTTACACATATATGTATGTGCTTCATATAAAATTATTTTAAAATACTCTGCATAGTTAGATGACAAATTAAATAAGTCTACACAACCACTCTTGCCAAACCGAAAAACCAAAAAGTCATACTCTGCTGTTCTTATATGCTTCTATAAAGACGAAACAAATATCTTTTTGTATTCTAGTTCGTTTATTATAATAAAAAAAATTGACAGCAAGTCATATGAAACACAAAGATCATAATAAAAGCATTATATTGTCTAATTGTTGTAGTTATGGCTTAAAACGTTCGTAAAACACTCATTGTAAATTCTCAATTTATTCAAACTAGAGTACATATATTGTAAAAATACGAATAGCGGGACAAATTTCAAACGTCTGAAATTTTGTTTAGAGAATAATAGATAATAAAACAAAAATTTGATAAGGATCTTTACTTAGACACTTCGTTGAGTCGAATAAAAAAAATTGGACATAAAAATACGAAAAAGAATGTTGAATACCAATATAAACAAACCTTACTTGTGTTATTTAAGAAAAATCATCAAATCTCCTTCGTTTTATTTTAAAAAACCCTTTAAATTTGACAAATAATTCTTGAATATCCAGTTGTCCTTACTTTGCTTAATAATAAATATAGGATGGGGAAACTAAAACTAGTAAGGGCACTGCTTGTGCTTGCATATAATTTTTTTTGCTTGTAAATTCTTATTCTGTTTATATGGGTACTCATTGATTATGAATAAACATTGCTGTCCAATGTTTCTTATAAATGAATTGTAGTTATGCTTTTTTTACCTTCGAAGGCAGTAATAGTTTCTATAAAAGCTGTTAAATTAAAAATAAATAACACATAAATAATTTTCCCTTTTGATTATATTATGTTTAAAAATAGCCCTGGGAGGCGAGATATGAGGGCGGCGCGTGGCCATGTTAACGAGACGGCTCTTTTTCACTTCCCTGTTTAATATTTTATGTTGCTACAATGTTGATGTTATTTCAGAGCAAAAAATAAAAGTTTGTTGTTCTTCAAAATATAACCCTTTTAATAACGATGCCTACACATTTTTGGACTAAGATTATTTTAGAAAAAAAATTGATATTTCAAGATAAGTGCCAAGGAAAAACTTTTATAAATCCCATACTATAACTGATGGGACAGTCCATAAATTTATTTATTTATTTATTATTACTTATGTATTTAAAAACCTAATAAATTTTTGATTAAACGTTAACTGTATTTATTATATTTGGCGATCTAATTAAAAGCTACTTTTCTATAAATAATATTTTTCGTAACCTGGCAACAAATCAATAATTTAAATATTTTGATAGGCAGACCAACAACAATTTTAGGATTTAGGAATAAAACTGTTTTATTATAAACAGATGTCTGAAGAAAAAAGGTGATAATTTGTACCCTTAGAATAATACTATAATATAGAAGGAGCACTACTGATAACACGAAAGCCGGTTGACTGGTGCAACTAAGTAATGCTGCCAACCTGACAACAAAACATTATTTTAAATATGTGTCATAAATATCTATTAATGAAGAAAGATCGTAAAGAACAAATATAATAACTTAAAAAACCTGCTGAGTATTTAATAAAACTGGTCTTAGATGGCAAAAGGGTGGCGCAATACAAGAATCTACATTTAGTTGACGAGGACTACTATTTATACATAATTTTAATAAATACGTTAAACTACAATTTAAAATGCATAAAATATTGTAATGCACCGATATTTATATTAGTATTTTATGAATAATCAATCATTAATTAATAATAGAACATAATAATTCAGCAACCGGAAGTATTGCCAACTTTTTTTTAGAAAATTGTATATTGTAAGGGTGGCAGCATTACTTAGTTGCACCCAGTCAACCGGCTTTCGTGTTATCAGTGGAATTACATTGTGTTTACGGTCCTGTGCTCCTTCTATATATAGTATTATTCTAAGTTTGTACCATACTATGACTAATATTTTATTTTAAATATATGCCCAACAGGATAATAAAAAAATGTTTAAAATTTCCTCACCTATTCACAGTTTATATTAAGCGTTAGCTTAGCCAATTTCTAAGACGTTTTTTTCATTGATTCAAAATCTAAATTAAACCAAAGATAAATAGGATGAGGGCGCCCCGCTGAGAGCCCCGTTGTCTTGGCATGGGGTTTGCTTTGGCAGATTGCCTTAGTAATTAGCCATGCCTCTAGAAATAGCAAAATAAACAATCTCATTTAATCTGCACGAAGGAAATTAAATATTTTATGAAAGTTTAAGTATACTCGGATTAACCAAAATTAATTATTTTATCAGTTCTGTTTTAAGAAAATATTACAAAATATTTGGCTCATTCCGGAAACTCTTTTGGCATCATTAAATTGCATTACATATGTGATAAAATGTTTGTCTTCAATGGAACCTTACTTTTAATAGTATCTAACTAAAACTCAATTTCTTTTGTATACAATATTTTTTTTATTATACCAGGTATAAAACTAAATTGAATTATTAATAAAAATGAGTATCTTTTAAATAATATGTACTTGCAATTATAACAAAACGGTCATTGCAGTTCAAGATTCCGGTATTTTTGTTAGGATAACTCAATGTCACTCTTAAAAATTAAAAATTTTATTATTGGTATTAGTCTCCAATAATATCATAATAATTTTAAAATCAATTTCTTTATTGGCAGAAGTAGACAACATTTATTTTGTGTAAACCGTAGCCATATTATATTTACTAGTTGGTGGTAATTTGTGTCTTTGTTTTTATCATATTTTTTTTTCGTTGAAATAATAATTTTATTATTTTATAAATATGAAATACATTTAACCACATAATAAAATTTTATATTATTATAATTTTTTTTAAATTATAATGTTATGAATGTATGTATTGTATTGGAAATTTCAATAAATTTTGAAAAGTAATCAAATAATTATCCCTTTTTAGTTTTTTAATAAAGAACAGTTACCAGTGTAACAGCTTTTTAAAAGAGTTATAAATCGAATTCTTAGAACATTTTGAAACTAAAGAACTTAGTGTGTTCTCAAATAAGATCAGGAGTCTGGCTTAAACTTGGCAATTGTACAGGAATTGAAACGTTAATACATCACACAGTCTCGCTGCATTGCCAACTTACGTGTGCACTCACTCACACTTGCCAAGTCTGAAACTCACTCTTACACACATTTTAACATCATACATTGCACAATAGGACCAAATTTACAAAAAGTAACACACATCATTTGATACAACCAAATTTTGCAAAAAATGAATAGTCGTCTAATGAATATTTTGTCTCTCGCACAATTATATTGTGTCAAAAGTAACAAATTTTTACGCCAAAAGATTTTATTATATTATACTTAAAAATTCTTGTATTAGTTCTTGTAAAATCAAATTATCATATTATTTTTAAGGATATTGATTTATATGTGAATGTTAGATGAAAGTAAAGGTGTAAAATATTATCTTTATAATGTTTTACTCCTATAATAGAATAGGGTAAATCAAAGAAAACGATAGAGTGTGTATAATATAGTAATGTGTATTCTGTCTTAAGTTGTTAATGTATTCAACAGGTTATTTGCTTGACTAGTTAATTATTTTAAAGCGAAAAAACTTTAAGTTGATTTCTAGTTAAATCTCTGACTCATGTTCTTACCATCGTGAATAATTTTAAGATTTAACATTTTTTCTTGTTCAAGGTTATTCTATACTTAGTTTATTATTAATCTTTTTTCATTTAAAATAATTAAATTTTATGTATTCAACTTGATTCTATTCTTAATTGTAATCGTCATTTCCTGGATACAATTTAAGTTGTTTATTATTCTATACTTAAATAAATATAAAATTTAATTTATAATAAAAGGTCTAGAGTAGGGATAAATGTCTAGAAGAATAAGTAATGAATTTAAAAAGGGTAAATTATATAAAATGCGTTGTAAATGTTAAAGAAAAAATGCTTTAGAATATGATTGGTTCTATATCAAGTTACTTATGAGTAACTTTAATACAAATATCATGATGTAATGTTTCTTCTATGTTTGACACTTGGCACAGTGTAAGTCTCTTCTTATCTTTGTGGATTTTAAAATTAAAAAAGTTTAAGAATCCATCTACAAAATTAATACAGCTCTGGATTAAATTCGTTAAAATGTTAAATAATAAAGGTTTACGTTAAGTATTTATGTACTAATTGATATTATGTAACTAAAGCATACTTAATTTGTTTCATTGACTAAGTTAAAGGGGAAATTTAAAGATGAAGTTAAGCCTTTCAAAATATTACGTTAGCCCCTCTAATTTTATTAAATTAAAAAGCCTAATTTTTCTTTTAATATACCAAAATAGTGTCATCAATGGCTTAGCCCATTGTTTAAGGAACCCCACATGTTTAAGGAAAGTCTTCTTTTAATTAAATAGGGTAATATAAGACTTTGTATCATTTAATAATCAAACAGTGTTCTTAACTAGTTCCTTAAACGAAAACGTTAAAACAGAGGTACTTAGTAGGAACAGAATTAGGTTAAAGTTAATTCACCAGCTGTAATGCAAACTTCTCATTACATCAACTATTTTGTAAGTGCTAAGTAGCTTCTCCAGAGTTGTCATTTAACAGTTTTAAGTTAAAAATCGATCAAAGTATCATTCTCATTATACTTATGTTATGGTTACATTTATTTTTAACAAGATAACTTTCTAAAGGTAATTTTTATTCAAAAACTAAGTTTCCTGGTTAAAATTGTATGAAAATGTGAATTGTTTGCCTCTGGTTTTTACTCCATGAGTTGATGTTGGTTGTTATACAACTAAAAAGCCCTAGTCCTAAGTAAATTTTCAGACCATTCCAGTTTTACTCTAACCTAGTAAGCTCTAACTCTACCCCCTTCCCTTTTCCACTTTGTTCCAGTTTGTTGAAACTCCCTAGGCCTACTGGAGCCAAAGGCTGACCCAGATTTTCTCATATTTATTTCTACTTTTTCTAAACTTCTTTTTAACAAAACTAATTACATTAATAACTACAATATATGTTATACATTTCGAAAAAATCAATCATTAATGATCCATGAATACATTCAATTCGAATCTACTTTTACTTATAAATCTCCTACTAATATGCATAAATATAATAAGATGATGCTCATAATTTTATATTAAAAAAAGGTAAAAAGATATTTTTTACCTTTCCCTTTTAACATGCTTTTTAGGTGTTTATTTATTATTTACATGGGCAGAGGAAGTACTATATAGTTAAAAACTAGGCAACGAGTTGTTGGGGTCTGAAGAGTCCCCTAAGTAGAATAAATATTGAATGAATGAAAACGTGATTTATTTAACAAAAAAATTTTTACAAAAATTAATAATTAACAAACATACATATTTAATACATACATATATTAATTATACATATATTATTATTTATTTATTTTATTTTATTTTTTTTTTTTTAATCACAATACCCTTCTAAGGTTACCTTATCGAAGGGGGGAATAATATTCTACTTCTAAAGAGATTATATATATATATATATATATATATATATATATTATATATATATAATTATATATATATAATATCTCTTTAGAAGTAGAATATTTATTCTACTAGGGGACTCTTCAGACCCCAACAACTCGTTGCCTAGTTTTTAATAATATAAATATATATATATATATATATATATATATATATATATATATATATATTATATATATATATATATATATTATATATATATATATATATAATATATATAATATATATATTTATATATATATATAATATATATATATATAGATATTCTTGATAAGTGTAGTGAGTCCCATGACCCAAATCTCATCAGTTTCTTTCTTCCTTTGAAAATTTGCTTAACATTTAATTCACTTTTAGTTCATTTATGTTAATTTATAAGAATAAACTAATTCCTTTAAGTTTTATCAGATATATATATATATATATATATATATATATATTATAAATATATATATATATATATATATAAATTCTAAGTCTATACTTTCCATCAGAATTAACTTTCTTTTGTCCGTTGGCTCCACAATGAAATCTTTTGGTCTATGTCCTAAATTTGTTTATTACTGACAATTTGCTGTTACGAAATGTCATTGGATTCTATTACTGTTCAGCTTATTTAGTCTTCAAAAGCATTTGTTAACAAGTTTTACCGTTAAGGGCTAAGATGTCAAAAACAATATATCATAACACACACACACACAGACATTATATATTAGTACATAATTATTAGTAGCTCAAATAGAGACATGAAATTCACGACAAGATAAAGAAGGTTAGCCTGTTTGAACGTGTTCAATCTATTCTGCAATTTTGGGATGTGCCTAAATGAATTTGTGAAAAATAATATAGTAAGATTTTTAACTATATTTGTTAAACTAGTTTGGCGGAAAAAAGTTTTAATTTTTTAAAAACCAGTTTGCTTGGGTCCTACAGAAATTAAAATTAATAAAAGTATGTGAAATGATCTGGATTCAGATAATTTTTTATTGTTTTTATTTTTCTATCTATTTTTTTATTGGTTTATACCTTTTAAGACTTAGGCCCGTATTTAAAGACATCTTCCTAACATTCTCCTCAAGGAACAAAGAAGAATGTTAAGAAAATGTTAGAAAAATGTTAGGAAGATGACTTTGAATACGGGCCTAAGTCATTTCATTGTTCGATCTCCCAAACCTAATTTAGTAGATAAAAGCTCAAGTCGATGATACTATAGCTTCTTCGTACAAACTCGTACGATGTTTAGTAAAGAAATAGTATTCTGTATTTACCTACTCTTTCTTTTCCCGGTTAGCTTGTCACATTATCGGTTCGTGAATCTTAAATACATAAATTCTACAGATTAAGATTTCAGACAGCCAAAATCTTCTGAATAATCTTATAATTATTCAAAAATTTATAAATATGCTATTATATTATATAAACTATATTATAAAAATAAACAATATTTTTTTTATAAATCTTTTAATAGGTATTATTAAATAATAAATTATTTAAACATGTGTATTAGGCGGCTGAGGCCTGTTATGTTGTCTCTCAGTCAAAACATGGGATCTCACAAAACCATTTGCTCATGCATACCTATCAACTGCAATTGTACCATTACAATATTAAACTGCGATTTAAGATTTAACACAAAACATGAGTAAGAAGACACTATTTGGTCAAAGGCCTGTTTCGTTTAGAAAATATCGAAAAATGTAAAAGAGCAGGAATCAGACGTCTGTTTTTGATAACATTTGAGATATCTAATGATTTTGCAAATACAAAAACCATTGGCTAGTTTTTGTTAAAAATCGTAGTCGAAATTTCTAGTTGTACGTAGGCGAAACCGAAACTGTTAACAATCTTGAAAGTGAGAAGTATTTTGAAGATATCGAAATATGTTATATATAAATAGAGACCTAAAATCGTTTAATTGACCAGTGAAGTTGCATAATATGTCTTTATTCAATACGATTCTCTGAGATTTTGGATTTGTAAAATAATAAATAATTATTGGTTAGTTAAATTTGAATTTATTTCATGTTTAGTTACCTCTCTGGTTTCGAAGTGACAATAAGCCTTGTTGTATTCTCTTGTCAATGTACAATTGCATTCTGATTTGCATTTTAATATATTTATTATTATAACTAGAGTTATGATTAGCCAATGGGCAAGCATTACGCTTCCAGTTGAACATCGCCTCTGCACTTCACATGTAATAAACTAACAACACTTCCTGGTAAATGAAATTTAATCACTTCTATTTTCGCCACTTCGCCTAATTTTTTTTTAAAGGTATACACTTTTATTTTAATTCTAGTTAACACATCAATTAATTCTGACGAAAAATTTAAACTAATCAAATATATTTTTACAAAACGCGAGCTCACAAAAACCGATTAACAAACGAGGACTCACTCACAATCTACCCTGAATGAGTGCCGGCATAAAACTAACTTCTAGACGGGGTCTGCATCAGCTGAAGACTCCCTTCTCCCCACTTCATGCACCGACACGAATTATCTTGTTTCTTTCCTTACATGTCTAAAAGTCGTAATTCTCGAAACTCTCAATTATATTTGGTCTTTACGCGACTTGGATACTTAAATGCAAAAAATATAATAATTTAATTAAATCATTTATTACTCTGTTTTATTTATAATTTTTATTAATTATATTGCCTTCTAAGCTTTATCTAAGTTTTATTCTTCGTTAGTAACGTAAATAAAAATTAATTAATGATTATAATCATTAATAAATTAATTTAAAAAATTAGTAATGTAATTCATTATTTGATACTACCGGGTTCGGCAAAACATAATAGCTAACACAATGCTATAGTTGACTTAATATTTGACGACCCAGTGTCAAGCCTCAATATCGACCATTGTCAAAATATGGAAAAGCCCCAAAATATAGCATAACATTTTTTAGGTTTTTGAAGTTTTATATGTATCTTATATGTATCAATATATATTATATAATATATAATATATATATATATATATATATATATATATATAATAATATATATATATATATATATTATATATATATTTTTTTTTTTTTTAACTGGGTTGTAATATTTTACTGAATTAAGATTTTTTCAGAAAAATATCTAGTAAATACAGGCGTTTTATTATCAGCAGTCACCCTCACAGAACTGACCACGCTAGATTCTGCTTAACTTTTATGATCCAACAAAAATCATGAATATAACTGTCGATTTGAAACGAAACTTTGTGTACTTATTTTTTACGTAAAGGTGTACGTACACTTGTACTGAATTTCACCTCAATTAGATAATATTTTACATTTGTTTAAAAAACGTACACAAGTCTAATATGAAACTTAGCGCATGTGTTAATCTTATACATGGCTGCATGCGTGCCAAATATCGAACTAATGGCAGCATTTTCCCGCGTTTTATGATTTTTCGAAATTTATGCTGTGATTATTGCGGGTTAATGACTCATAAAAAATTATTTTCCCACTGCAATGTTTAACTAATTTTTATACAAAGTTTCAACTCTCTTGCATAAATACACTAGGAGCTACGATGATAACAGACACACACCCACACACACATACAGACAGAAACATTTATGAAAACTACTCAGGAGGTTTCAAAAACACCTGAAACGGATAATTCCGGTGACATCCCGGCTTATCCGTGATATTAGATTTTTTTTGTTAACACAATACTTTTCCAATATATCTACGGTATAAATGTGAAAAAGTAAAAATAGCGAGGAGGTTCAAAAGCCGAGAAAGTCTGGGTATATACCTTCAAATGAGAGTAAGAGTAAGGTCGTGAATGTAGTAACTTGCCCTCATTAGAAGGTATAGTCACTAATGCTGCTAAATATAGCAGCAGTCTGTTTTTATAAATATAATTTTCAATTTTAAAATTAGGAGGGACTTTTGGTCCACTTTTGTCCAACCATAAGTTTATAATTAAAAAATAATTCTGGTGGGGGGTCCACCAGCCGGGAAAATGTCTTTGAAATGCGTGCTTTTTTGCCTTGCAGCAAGCACGTAAGGCTTTATTTGAAATAACAGTATAAGATATATTTTAAAAGCAATAATGAATAAAAGAGAAAAGTACTCCCGCAATTTCTGTATTATTGCAAGACGAGCCTAAGACAAATTACTGTTTAATTTCTTATTATAAATATTTAAAACATTCTGTTAAGGCCAGGAATGCCAATTCTACTCTCAACTTACTATTATATAGACAAAACACGGGTGCAATTTTCTATTATATTGCCTATTGCTTTTATCATTTATCGTTTATTGTTATCGCAGTAACACCAATTTAACGCGCCTGCAAAAAGTATATATTTTTTTCAATTCCCGAGTATCTTATCTTCGTACACTTCGTTTTATCCTGAGATTAAAGAATTTCGTACAGGTTTTTATCTTAAATTTGTATTTATCTTTATAATAAAATAGAAATGAGGTTATTATCCCCTGTTTTATCTTATTATCTTGAAATTTATCTTTAACTGATTCACGGTACAAAATGTTTCTTCTTGTAGTGCATTGACCTATTTTTATACCTGAACACATACTTATGTAAGTACTGAGAAGTACTCCCGCAATTTCTGTATTATTGCAAGACGAGCCTAAGACAAATTACTGCTTAATTTCTTATTATAAATATTAAAAACATTCTGTGTCAATGTTACCGTTGACGCTAATTCTTAAATTTAAGCATTAGCTAGGTATTTCATAAAATAACTAGTTGTGTCATGAAATTACCAAACTGCTCTAATTAAATCTTGTAGTAAAAACTTTTTAATGTCAATAGTTATGACTTAAGTTCTTTTTTACATTTCATCATTTATGCCGTATGTATATAGGAAAAGTATTGTTTTTTAAAAAAAATCCGAAACTGGGATGTCACCGGAATTATCCGTTTCAGGTGTTTTTAAAGCCTCCTGAGTGGTTTTCGCAAAGTTGTCTGTATGTGTGTGTGCATCTATTACAACCGTAGCTCTTAGTGTATTTATGCTAGAGAATTGGAACTTTGTTCAAAAATCAGTCTACTGCTGTAGTTGTGCTCTTCGGAAATTTTTTTTATGACGTCAATAACCCGCAATAATGACAACAAAAATTGATTCGATCCAATTGAAATTTAACTCGCATGTAGCAATGTATAAGACTAACATATGTGCCAAGTTTCATGTCATTATCAGCATTAGTTCAATTTTTATCAAATGACTTGATTAAGTTTTTTTTTTTAAAAATTACAAACAATCGGAAAATTATCCGATTATGTTGAAATTGATACAAGTGTATACCTTTACGTAATAAATAAGTACACAAAGTCTCGTTTTATTACAACAAGTATATCCATACATTTTGGTGGATCATAATAGTTAAGCATCAAGCAGCGTAGTCAGGGCCTGGATGGGTGACTGCTAGAATTAATTGAATATATTTAATATCTAAGGACGAGCTAAGCGAGTCCGACGACGTGTTGCAGTATAAATTTAATGACTAGTATATTCTGAGGACGAGCCGAAATAGGGAGGATAAGTGTAGCGAATCTGATGTGATGAGTAAAAGATCCGAGGTACCCCGTACCAGATTTTTAATAATATTATGTTTTCACAAATTAAATGATTATTATTTTTTTGTTATTTTTAATGTTGATAGTCCAAGAACAAGATGATAAAAAAATAATTATTGTAACGACATTTCGGCCAAGCTAGCCTCAATAATTAATATTTTATTATCCTGTTCTTGGACTAGTTAAAGGGATACAGTTCAACATCTTGTTCATCAAAAATAAAAAAAATAGTAAATCAAGATAAATAAACAAATAAATAAATAAATAAATAAATAAATAAATATATATATATTATATTATATATATATATATATTATATAATATATATATATATTATATATATATATTATATATATATATATATATATATATATATATATAATAATATATATATGTATGTATGTATGTATATATAAATATATATATATATATATATAATATATATATATATATATATATATATATATATATATATATATAGCAACAAAAATGGTTTAGTAAAAATAATATAGTATTTAGTTTTATTTTAACTATTTATAATTGGTATGACGTTTGTGTTGCAGTTGTCACTCGAAAGAGCGCTTATTCCTTCGAGATTTCGTCCAGTGTGTGTCCGGTACTAGTGGAGGTAGATTAGCCAGATGGTTGCAGCCAGAATCTTATGTAGAACCATCTCTATGTCAACTGGTTTTCGCATCGGATCAAGTTAGATGTGGATGGCCTGTAACTATTACACTGATTACCAAAGATCAGTACGATGAAACCGTTCATACTCCTAATCTCAAGGTATGATTCTTTTATAGTCATGTATCTTGCCTTTTGTTATCGCTATGACAAAATAATAATAATTTTGTTTATCTCCAGATGGTATATAATACGAAATTTAATGGCTAGATTTAAGAGGGTAAAGAATAACTTTTCACTCCCAAGGGAGTAAAAAGTACTTATTACTCCCTTGGGAGTAATAATAATAATCATTATTATTGTAATGCTAATAAGAATAATATAAGAATAAATAATTTAAAAAATAAAAACTTATTCTTTATTTAAAAGTAAAAAATTCTGGCGCGGTGGTCCGCATGTCGGGCGAATTTCCTTTGGATGCGTGTTTCCGTGCTTTTTACATTATATAAGTTTACAACTACTAAATAAATAATTCCGGCGCGGTGGTCCGCTGTCGGGCGAATTTCATTTAGAATGCGTGTTTCCGTGCTAAACAACCCATTTCTTGCTTATGCAAGAACCATGCCCATTGCGTGGTTCCGGTTCATGCTTTAGAACCTAAGCAGTTACTCAATTGTCAAGCACTGCTCGTAACTCATTTTGTCTGTATTTTCCAAAGGAAATGCGCATAATCATCCAGTTGTTGTACAAAACTATGCCTCTAAAATTAGAAGTACGCACTATTATTTGCACTAGTTTAAAGATTAGTTTTATCTTTAATCTTAGTCAGTTATCTTAAGGTTTTAGCGCATTTCCTTTGGAAAATACAGACAAAATGAGTTACGAGCAGTGCTTGACAATTGAATAACTGCTTAGGTTCTAAAGCATGAACCGGAACCACGCAATGGGCATGGTTCTTGCATAAGCAAGAAATGGGTTGTTTAGCACGGAAACACGCATTCTAAATGAAATTCGCCCGACAGCGGACCACCGCGCCGGAATTATTTATTTACTAGTTGTAAACTTATATAATGTAAAAAGCACGGAAACACGCATCCAAAGGAAATTCGCCCGACATGCGGACCACCGCGCCAGAATTATTTTTAGTTGTAAACTTATATTAGGTAAAAAAACGATAAAAAATTATTGTCCCTACTAGGATTTGAACCCAGGTACTCTGGGTTTGAGAGCTCGCATCCAAAGGAAATTCGCCCGACATGCGGACCACCGCGCCAGAATTATTTTCTAGTTGTAAACTTATATTTAGTAAAAAAAAACGATAAAAAATTATCGACCCTTCCAGGATGTGAACCAGGTACCCTGAGTTTGAGTGGTCGTATTGACCCGGACCACTGCCATTCAACTCAGAGGCCCAAAAAACATTGAAAACGACACCCTACTCGAAATTTAATTTTCAACGACCGTAATGTTGGTTTTCTATATTTTTTGTGGTTTTTTCGACTTTTTGGTAACTTAAAGTGGTCGTATCGTCTTAGGTCCGGTTTCATTCGATTCAGCGCCCAAAATTACATAGAAAACGACACCCTACTCGAAATTTATTTTTTATCGACCTAAATTTTGGTTTTTGGTAATTTACAATGGTTTTTTCGATTTTTAGGTCACTTAGAGTGGTCGTATCGACTTCGGACCGGTTTCATTCGATTCAGCGTCTCAAAAAACATAAATATTGACCTTTTTCGCGGCAAAAAATGTAACCCTGAATTTTGCTGATTTTTTGAAAATTTTGCTGACTCAGCAAACTGGGTTAATGACGTCACAAAAACCTGGTTTTCAATAGGGTTCGTGTCCTCCCGAAGGTTGATTTTTGCACCAAGTTTGGTTAAAAAATATTAATCCGTTCGAAAGATAGAGTGTTTACAAGAAAGTGTCTAGAAATACATATATATATATACATATATACATATATATATATATATATATATATATATAAAGTCTCGCGAAATTTTTTTTCGTCATTAGGACCTCTGAAACGGATTTGTGTCGTGGTCCGAGGTTCGAATTCCGCCATGACGCCTATCCCATTAGCGAATTTTTTCCCAAAGGAAATTCGCTAAAAAATTAAGTTGGCTATCCTGATTTTTTAAAATCTCTTTATGATTTGCTTACTCATTGTTTTTTTCGACAAAATATCATTAAATCAAAGTTTTTTTAGTTTAAAACCTTAGCTTTAACTGTTTAACTTGTCTTAAACTTTTATAATTAGATTAAAATATTACTTATAACTGCTCTAATATTTCAATTATGTCAGATAATATTGTGTGTGATATTGACGAACTTTTTAACAATACACCTCCTGACATAGCTAATCAAGCGAACTTGGTAAAAGAAAACTTGTTACCAAAGAAATAGAAAAAAAGTTATATGACAAAGCATGTAACAATTTTAAAAATTGATGTCATGATCATAATATACTACAAGTAAGTGAAAATGCATTGCTTGTTTATTTTAATAATGAATGAAAAACAAAACAAGCGTCAAGTCTGTGGTCGCTGTTTTCAATGATCAAATCATCTTTGCTTGTGAGAGAAAATTTTAATATCAAAAGCTATGCATAACTAATAGCATTATTAAAAAGAAAAAACGAAGGTTATGTTGCAAAGAAAGCGAATGTTTTTACTAAGAACCAAGTAGAAGGTTTTTTGCGTAATTCACCTAACGACGAGTTTCTTATGATAAAGGTAAGATAATTTTTAGTTGAAAAATCTTGAAAAAGAAATGGATAAAAACATTCTTACTTTATTTTTAATGTCGACGTCTGGAGATAAAATCTTGTATGCTCCTTGGGAGTAAAATGCCATTATTCCCTCGCAATAATTTCCTCCCTCGGCTTCGTCTCAGGAGTTAAACAAATAAATCCCTCGGCTTCGCCTCAGGATTTAAATCCTTTGGTTCCCTCGGCTTTCGTCTCAGGAACCAACATAATGCTCAGGGAAATAATGACATTCTTTACTCCCTTGGTGCATAAATAACTATTATTGTAGACAATAATCAATAAAGTTAAAAAAACAAAAATAAGCTTATATCGCGGCATTATGCAATTTATATAAACCAATAATTTGACGATAATATGATAAATTTGAATTTGAGGATAAAATCCAACCACCCTGTTGTATTGTAGGCATGTTGTGTATTTATATTGTAGGGAGGTGCGGGGACCGCGAAGCGGCCCCCAGCATCGATGCCGCGTAGCGGCAATGAGGGGCCTCTTGTTTTACTGTTTTAAACTTTTATACTTCAAATTATGCAAAAAAATATAGTCTGGCTGTCCAGAGTAGAGTAAATTGTGTAATTGCACTTAATTACATAATTCTTTAAATGAATGGTTCCTTGCTGGTTATGTAAAACTTGAAAGGCAAATGTTGATTTATTAAAATCGAATTACTATAACTAAAAATAATACGTCTGCCAAAACGCTGATGAAATTAAAAACAATAATATATTTTCGAAAAATTGTCTAACGTAGCACAATCTATAACACTATATATGTGATTATACCCCTTTTATTATGGACAGATCCACTTGAGTTACTATAAATGCGTGATGTTATTATCAATGTTGATTTAGATTGAGATTAAAGCTGTTCCAATTGATAAGAAAGAAATGGGTAGTGATGGTCGTCGCAGCTCCAGAAGATCTCTTCACCAGTCTGAACTTGAAGAAGCTCCTTCTCCTGTGCCCATATCAACACATAGTACCCAACAAGTTCCCTCTCGCCCTCCCTTGGATGTTCCTTATGAAGTCACTCATAGGGATAAAATGTCTTATATGGCTATCACAATGATGAAGGTATGTTTTCGATTTTTTCACTTTGTAGAACAGTGTTTTCTACAACTTTTTTGAATTGCAAACCAAAAATTTTCATGGTAACCATCCCATGACTTAATCCTTGTGTAACTTAGTATTTATTATAAATTTTGACTGACGGCTAAGTTAATTAACAAAACAGGTACTTAGAGAGTACTTTTTTACTTATTTATTTGAAATTAACAGATTACACGATCCTTTCACATATTATATTTATAAAAAAACAAGTACAAAAAGAAGAAGAATTTTAACAAAAACACATTTTTTAAATAAAACATTTTTTGTAAATTTATTTATTACTTATTTATAAAAACAACAATAAACTTGTTAAGTGGTAAGCAATAAGGGACTCCATAGATGTCTATAGTACTGTATAACTAGAAGCACGATTGCAATTTACACGCACAACAAGCTAGAAAATGTTTGCAATATTAGGTTTTTCTTTTATTTTGTGGTCTCTTAGCCTATTTCTTGAAGTTGAGTCCTAGACAGTCTGGATCCAACAAAATGTGTAAGATACGGAAATGAATTTATATAGCTGGAAGTCAACAATCAAATACTAGGAGGATGGCCGACAAGTTCTTTTTAAACTAGAAAACAAACTTATTAAACTATTTTTGTTTTTTACAATTTTTTCAATAATAAACCTAAATAATTTTTAAAATTTTACTTAGCATTAATTTTTAGGTTGTGACCCAAGGCTTGAGAATTGCTTATCTGGATTTATCCTCTGGTATAGATCAATAAACCTATGATTTTTTTTAATATGATCTATTTTTAGTAAAATATCCACCGGGTAGCTTGCTGCTAGTGTAGCAGCTAGTGACATCTGTTTATGTAAAAGTTTAACAGTATTATTTTAGTTTAACAGTATTCAATAGTATTATCATTGTTTAATACAGTCATTATGAAGAACATTTCTGTTAATGCTGGATTCCAAGAAACATGCAATTTAGAGAACACCATGTATTCTATTATGTTTCATTGAGTAGAGATATAAAATTGCCAACACTTGCAAGTGCTATACTCCTTTTATTACATCTGGGCATCTCACATAAGTCAACAATAATATTACCTACACAAAGCTGTGTTTTTAAGGCTCCAATTGGTCCAATATTAATATCATGTATTAACTTTTAGTGCAAAATGAAAAATAGATACAAGATACCCTAATTAAAGAAAAAGAAGTCTCTTCACAGAAAACATATATATTTAATAGCAAAGCGTTTTAACCTAATGATAGACCGTCATCAGTACTAGCCATTGAATAAAGGAGAGAGTGATAGATTTGTCTTACAGATCAAATATTAAAGACAGACTACAAGTAAGTATGTGTTAAAGAAAATGAACCTTACAAAGTTGGCTCAAATTAAAAGGATTCAGAATAAGTTATCATTAAAATGGGTAAAAATATAATTAAAAATACCTATTCTACATGCACTAAAACTAATAATGAGTCTTTGTTCTTATTATTGTTTATAGGCTTATGAGAATTATTCATTTGAAGAATTGAGGTATATTTGTCCCAGTGTTAAGAGATGTAGTGAAAATATGTTGGTTAAGTGTAATAACGACGGGACATACAATGCAACCTGGACACCTGCCACTGTTGGTTATTATTCCATTATAACCACCATTGACGGTTATAATATGAGAGAGGTATATGTTTAATTTTGTGTTAGATCTGTTAGTGTTAGTATTTGAAAAAGCTAATAAGAGTTATAAATAAGTACTTATGTGGAAATAAATCATCAGGGTGTAATAAATAATACAATGGTGTTTCATGGTATAAAACCAGGGTGAAACTTTGGGTGAAAACCGCTATGATATGATGATTTTACAAACTTTCAAGAGTTTATATGTAATTTTAAAAACAATATTTGTTTTAAACTTAGTTAATTTTATTTAAAAATTTAAAGCACACATTCTGAATAAATATATCTCAGAGAATTGTAATATTACATGACCATTCAGTTTGTAGAGAATGGTTACCAAAAGTGTGTTCTACAAATGATTTCAGAGGTCTGTGAACCTATAAGATAATGATTATTAAATCATTATTGCCCAATAAATGAACAGTTTATTAACTGAGCAGTTCATGTGCTTTCTGTAAATATTTTAATCTTTTAAATAAATCAGGAAATTATTAATCAAGTCTTTATAGGTATAAACGGCAATATTAATATTAATATTAATATTAATTATAATTATAACATTATAATTTTTCTCTTGTAAGTAAGAAAGTGGAAAAAAGTTGGGGTCAATGTATTATTTATTGAGATTCTGTTTGCTGTATAACTTATAACCATGTGGCCACTAAACGGCTCCCTGTGCTGACGCCGAGGAACGGCCAAAAGGCCAAAGGCTTCTTGTTTTTTCATGTTTTGAAAAAAAGAAAAAAGTAGGTTTGTTTTCTGATTTATTTCAAAGATTATGTAGTATACCTAATACTAAATAATCTTTGATTTATTTAATCTGACAGAAATTGGTTATTTTATTTTACTTTTCATAATAAATTTAATGCAAAGCTAAATAATTTATTTAATTTTATTAAAATTAGTATTGATCTATTGAAATACTTAATTAAATATTTTGTCAATTGTTTTTTTTTTACTGAAATTATGGTAAATAAAGGTTTTATGGTTTGGTTTCATACCAATCAAAATTTTTAACAAAATCATTTGCTTCAGATATAATTATTAAATTAATCATTCTAGTATTTATATTATGTTTACCTAGAAATAAGAGTTCTTTTCTATGATGCTATGTTCTGTTCTATTTTCTTATACATTATTGTGGGATCTATAACCAAATCTTCTAATATATGATCTTGGCAAAAAGTGAATACCTATTGTGCCATCTAGTGACAAAAAACTTAGTGTGGCTTCTTTATGTAGGAACTTTTTTATGGCAAATTTACAATAGATAATGATGATTTTGGATCATAGATTAGTTTAAAAGAATGCTGTTATTTTTTAGTATATGATTTTTTTATGACATTTAATATAAATCTAATTTAATAATTTCTTTTATAGGGTTGTAAAGTAGAAGTGAAGGAGCCTCCACAAGGAGTAACACCTCCCACATCTGTCCAAGGTTTATCAAAGAAACCAACAGCCCAGCCGAGCAGGTTGAGAAAGTTTGTGGCCAAAAATTCAGCAGGTCTGAGAATACGAGCTCATCCTTCTTTACAATCAGAACAGATTGGCATTGTTCATATCAATGGAACTATCGCTTTTATTGACGAGGTCAATTGATTGCTCATATTTGTATTTGTTTATTATGTTAAATAAACTGAGAATAAATTAATTAAAAATATTAAGATTAATTATTATTTACTCTCTTCCATGAGGAAGCAATTTTTTTGATTGTAAATGAAAAATATAACATTAATGTAGATAAAATAGGAACTTTTTAGTAATAAGAATTGTGACGGTGTTTGGTTTTGATTAAATTTTTGGTGTAATTAGGAGTATTTAATCTATATTTTTTTTTCTGTGCATGCTGAATGTTTGACTGATTTCTGAATACACATTTTACCACTCGTCAAATTTAATGCTAATTTATTCTTTCAGTTTTATTTAATTTATTAAGTATATTTTATGTTATAGATTTTTTTATTTATTTTAATTTATTGAATTAATAAATTATTTTATGTATGAATATTTTTTGTTTATTTATCTTGCTCTTGTTGTGCAGATAGAGAATGATGATGGAGTTTGGCTGAGGTTGAGTCAGGAAACCATGAGACAGTATTGTGATACGGGTAACTATATTTTTTTTAATGTGTATTGTATATTATGTTTGTTTGTTTACTGATTTGTTTAACCACACAGAATTAGCACCATAATGCATGTGATATTCTATTTTCATTTTAATGGGATTTATGTTTATTTGAGCTGCCTCCATGGCCTAGGTCATTAAAGCATTATACTGATCTTTGACACCACGTAGGTCTGGGGTTCGAATCCCAGGTCACACTCTCAGTTTATATAAGATGATTATTCCAATAAATTATCTCCAACATTAGATTGCACTTTTAGCGTAATGGTTGAACCTACCACCTTTGGACGATCCCGCAGGGTTTATCTCTGATGGGCTGCTAGGCTCTTAACAGCCATTATTATTACATGTGTATTTAAATTAATAAATCATGAAAATATTCTATCATGCAATGCTTAAAAAACAAAATTATGAATGAATTATTGTCTAGTTATACAATATTACTGTATGGAATGATTGGAAATAAAAACAGCTAGTTTACCTATAGTCCAAGAGCCGGACCTAAAAAATGTGACTTATTTTGTAATACTTTAAACCAAATTAAATTATGCAGAAAAAACATAGTCTGCCTGTCCAGAGTGGAGCCCTTCAAGTGATTGCGCATGCTCAAAATTTTATAAAACCGCACACAGTTCAGTTTTCCAGAAATAAGTGGTTCCCTGTGGGTCATGTGCAAAACATGAAAAGAACATTTTTAAAGGTGATAAAATGTTCCATTCGTTGTATGAAAAAATTTTATAAGCTTTAAAAAATGTTCTAATCATGTTTTGCACACTACCTAGAGGGCCACTTATTGCAAGAAAACTGGAATTTGTGCAATTTTCTAATATTTTGAGCGAGTGCATTCATATGAAGTGCTCCACTCTGAATAGGCAAACTATTATTCCTTCATAATTTAAGGTATATTTTCAGAAAAAATTGTTTGAAGTAGTACAAAATAAGTCACATTTATTAAACCTGGCTCTTGGGCTATTATTTTAATTGGGGGATTTATCAGGCCTCTAAAAAGTTAAACAGTGTTATAGCTCCTATCTTAATTTCTACCATACTTGTCAAAACTTACACTTGAAGTAGACATGACTTGGGTATGTAGCCATAGCCTACTTGGGTATTGACATGATCCTAATGTTTATTTTTATTCATGATGGAAATAAAGACTTTTGTCATGCAATGATATATCAAATATTCCTTTATCCCTAGATTCCATTCTATTGGCAACAAATATTCTCCATACTTAGACATATTTAATGCTTCCAAATGCTCTACCAAAACCTGTATTTTCAATGATTATCATACCATTCACTAGTATACTTGTGATTTATTATTTTTATAAACAAATTTTTTTAATTAATAATTTATATTTATTTATTTATTTACTTTTTCAATATTTATATATTTTGTACTCATTATTGTTTTGTATACAGCTCACAACCTCCTTTTACCAAAATTGCCAAATTTTATTCATAATCCTTTTTTCCTTAAGCTAGCTACCAGTTTAACATAATCTTATCTCATAATTATAGCTATACATAGATGTCACTTATCTTTAAATTGTTTTATTTTCTTTTATGATTAAATTTCTTAATTTTTAATATTTACATATTTATTTTAATGTTCGCTATTTTGTTTAAATTATATTTTCTTCTTTTACCTTTAGATATTACACTATCTTATTTTATTATTAATATTTTTTGTTTTATTTCTTTCCAAGTATTATTTTTACCTATTATTATATCTATATCATGTCCTAGTTCCCATTTTTAATATAGTATATGTACTTAACTTTTATTCACTTATATAATCACCTTTTATCTTAATTTGATGGCTGCCTCTGTAGCCGCGGTCATATAGTATTGGACTTCGGCTCCGGAGGTCCGGGGTTCACAGCCCGGGCTATGCTCTCAGTTTTTTATGAATAGAATTTGTTGTAAAAAGATTTCGCAAACTTTGGCTTTACTTTTTGAGCATAGTAGATGTGACCCACCTGAGGTTGTTCCCTCAAGGTGAATACCCTGAAGGGCTGAAAGGCCCTAAAACGGGCATTATTATTATCATTATTATTATCTTAAGTTTGTGTTCTTACTTAACATATTATAATTTTTCTTTCTTTTGTAAAAACTTTTTAAGTATATTTTTTATGTTATACATAAAATTTTAAATTGTGCTAAATGAGCTTGTTCCATAAAAAAATCATGAAATGTTTCTGTTATAATTCAACAGGTAGATGTGATGGCGAAGGATGGTGTTTACAATTCAACCAACATCTTGGTAAAACTTTACTTATGCCTGTAGCCGAGTCTAGAACTAGTACACAGCACACATCACACACAACTTCTAAAACTTCTTCTCCTCATAGAAATCTGTGAGTATAATTGGAAAAGTTATCAAGTCACTCTTACCTGAGTCACTAGTTTGCAGGGAGCTACAATCTTGTTGAATGAACTTTATCTTAGGCTGAAAGGATAAATAAAAAAATTGAATGAGTTTGTGCACACTTGCTAGAGGAGCTGATGAGATACGTGAGACTGGGTAAACAAGGGTGGGCCAAGTGAAACTTATGTGATTTGTGGAACTAGTAAGACTTGATGAACTAAGCATACTGTGAACTAGTATTTGGTGCTAGCTAGAGTCTAGCTGGTCTCGATGAACTGGGCACATTATGGGCTAGTCATATGTGACATTTACAGAGGATGCGGTTCCTAGTTTGTACAGTCTCTGGGGTGGATTAGTTGAAAATATTTTGGTAATGGATCTATAATTTACCTTTCAGCTTTTCAACATTTCACCTCATTAATTGTCATTAAATTTATTATTTTTCATTACAGATTGCTAAAGAAAGGGCTTGTGTACAAAGTAGTAAAATGTGGAGTGTCGGGTCACAATGTCAGGAAGTCACCCAGTCTAAAAGCACCTGCTGTTGGCACTCTTACTCATGGATATCAAGTCTCTATTACTGATCTGGTAAAATGTTTCATTTTATTCTCATTATAATCTGTTCTAGGGCTATTTGACTAAGCTTATTGATCATTTTATAAAAAATTACTGAGAGCCAGTATATTATTGTGGCTTTCCTGTCTAGATTTAGACTGTAAGTATAATTGGAACCAATCATTTAACTGATAAATTAATGAATAAACATGCCATAGATAGTATAGAATAATGTGAACCCTTTAATTACGTAAATTAGTTTTGTGTTCTAGATTTGCTTAAAGTAGATTTATCTTAAGGTATAAATGTTATTTATATACTTTATCTCTATCTGACAATATGAAATTGTATTTATTTTTCAGGTGGTTAATAAAGATGGAACATGGTTACAACTAGATAAAGAAACTTTAAATAAATGTTTATTTAATTGGGACGGGGAAGGCTGGTGTTTGGCTATGGACAGCTCTAATGTGTACCTCAGACCTGACCAAGATAAAAGTATGTTTTTTAATTTTAGTTTTTATTTTATTAACTATGCATAAAGTAAATGCTCCTTATTTTCAAAAGGAGTATTTATTTTGTGTGTAATTAATAAATGTTCTATTTGATCCTTATGTTTGGAAGATAAATAGATATCAACTATTATAAAAACAACATTTTCTAGATATTAAGATTTATAGAACAGAGAGTAGGATATAATTAGTAGTACAGCTATTAGTGTGTTTGCTATCTTAGCTGATTTCACAACTCCATAAGTTTAATTAATTATCTTTTTATCAAACCCTTCATATAGTTACAGGTTTGAAAAACGAGAGGGTTAACTGGCGGGTTTCTTAAATCATGGCTACCAACTTGAGGAATTTAGGATAGCTGTCTATTATGATTTTTATCAGTGTAATCTGTGCTTTTTTGTTTGTTTAGCGACTTTTGATTCCACTAGTGATGGTGTTCAGGGTCAAAAGAAGAAAGCTTATGATTTTGGTACCAATAACAGTGGTAGTGTTCAGGCTGTCCAGCAAGGAATACAATCAGCAACAGGTGGCTGGGCTGATCAAGGTTCATTTATACCATTGGTGACGAGACCCACATCTCCTAGTGCTACCCCTTTCGTTTTTGGATCTACTTCACACCAAGGTTTCATTTATTTTATATTATTTGGAGCAAATTTTTGTGGTAATTTTTTACTCTTCTTCATTTATACTGTAGGTATATTAGAAATGTATTGTGTTTGCACCAAAAATTCAAAACTAGGATTTCACCTGAATCGATCATTTTAGATGTTTTTAAGACCTCCTGGTGTGTGTGTCTGTTATTATTGTAGCTCAGAGTGTGTTAATGCTTGAGAACTGAAACTTGGTTCAAAAATCAATCTTAAGGTATAGTTGTGCTATCTGTATTTTTTTTTATAATGTATAACCATCATTAATGATTTTGCCAAAACCTTGTAAATTCATAAAACACAAAATAATTATCGGATCAATGTGAAATTGGTCACATGAATAGCACTATGTACCGACGTTCATCTAATTATCTACATAAGTTCAATTTTTATCTAACAACATGTATAGGGTTTTTAGAAAATCCAAAAATAATCCAATTGAGCTGAATTTTGTTACAAGTGTATTCCTTCATTTTAAAATGCCCTTTATACCTAAAATTTTTGTTGTATCACTACTGTTAAGCAGCATCAAGTGGGTCAGAACCTGGATGGTTGACTACTGGTAATAAAACAGATGTTTTAAAGTCCGAAGAGGAACTGCAACATAAATTTGGTTATATTCAAATTTAGACGAGTGAAGCCAGTCCGAAGTGCTGAGGGTGTGCGTTGGAATTCCTACACAGTGAGGAAAAGTTCTGATGTACCCTGTACCTGATTTTTCATCTTCAGGGGACATTTAAAATTAGCATCCCACTATTAACTTTTTGATGGCTCATTATTTTAAGATGACAAATAAAACAAGTGGCTTTTGGCCTTGTTGGCTGCTCCGTGGTCCCATGGCTTTTTTCCTGTCAGAGTTTAACGTGTTATTAGTTTTGTAAGTAGCTACTACTACGGTAATAGAGAATATCCAAATATATTACTGTAAATGTACGACTGTGATTTCCTTACTTAGAATTGTGTATGTCAATCTAAGAAATTGAAACTAATGCTGATAATTAAATTCGATTTTTTTCTTTACTTTATATAGTAGTATAGATGTTTTAAATTTTAGTTCAATATATTCCTCTATGGCTCAATTTAATAACATCCTCAAAGTTTAGTAAATTGATGAAATTTTTGCTATAATTATTGAGGTTTAATGTGTCATAATAAATAATAAAGTTAAAGAAATTTTTAGGTTAATTTTTGTACAAAGTTTAATTTTGATCTGAAAAAGCATTTAATAGTTGTATCCCATAGAATTTCAAATTCAAATTTAAAAAAATACTTTATTTCTTTTTAGAAACTTCAGAATTCCCCAAAACAGTTTTTTTAAATTATAATAAATTCATTAACTATAATAAATTTATGACTTGTATTGAAACAAAATCTCATGTGCGTCAATGAATAAAACAAATAGTTTTAACTATGTTACTCTATGATATGTTCGAATGTGTATATTTTTGGCCAAGTTATTCCTCCCTTATCTAATTAGTTCATTTTCCCTTCGGAAATTCATACTTTTCAAGGAAGATTTGTCCATATAACCAAAATTTGTGTCATTTTATTTCTTGACAGCTGTTTCAAAATGTTTTACTGTGTGAGGTTTAAATTTTCTGTTGTTAAAGTTTTTGTTACAGCAGTCTTTGTTTTGAAGCGAAATAACATTTTATTTATGATGACTGCCTTCTTCTTAAAAAATTAAATTTGTACTTATTTTCGCCTATTGGCAAACTCCTTTCAGTTGTAACCTGTATTTATTATACCAATTTATCTTCTCACTATTTATCAAACTATCTTTGTTTCACATGTATCAGTTTTCACTTAAGTATACTTTGACCAATTTATCAAAGAAAATTATTAATAACTATTTCTAGGACTGCATTGTTAATTAAAAGAAATCTACCTTAAAAGAAATTATGGTTAGTTTTGTAATTTTAATTTAAATTTGAATTTTTCAGCTCATGTTCGAGATGAAATGAGATCAGTTCTCAGAGATCCACCTAAATCTCCAGCTGTTAGTAAGTGGATTAAATCAGAAGATACAACCGAGAAAAAATCCAAGTAATTAATAAAATTGTCTTGTTTGTATTAATTTGATCTTATAAATTATTATGTTATATTTGTTATTGTTCCTTATTGTGTTGTATTATTTGATTTAAGTCTAAAAAATTAGTCATAAGAAAGTCTAAATTAAGCCTAATATTAATTACTTTTACTGTAGCTCATATAAAATTATTTATTTGCTTCTAGTGTTTTATCAATGATGTGCTTTTTTTAATTAATTTCATTAAAAAATAATATTTCCAATAAAGAACTTGATAAAAAAAAATTATACTTGATTGAATTTTAGTTAATTATTTGGTTGTTGATAACTGTACTTGCAGGGATGGCAGTAGTGTTGAAAGTATAAAAGAAAGCACAAATGGTAATGGTACTCCGCCTGACACTCCTAGGAAAACTTCAAGGAGTTCCAGTCCTCAGGTTTCAACTTCCAGTCCTCTACCTATACCAGGTCAGTTGGAGGAACCTCCACAACATCTTTTTACTTCTTGGTTTGCCTCCAATAACTTATTTAATTAACCCCTTACTTAGGCCCCCATTCATTGAAATTTTCCTGACCCATTCCTTAAGGCATTGGTTCTCAAAAGTTGGTTTGCAGACCACTGCTGGTCCTGAAGGAGGTTTCAAGTAGTCTACAAAACATTTTTAGGTGTCTTAAAAATCAAAATACAATAATAAATAAAAGTAATGTATAAGAATAATAGAATTTGTTTGGTTACTTGGTAAACTCTTTACTCATAAGAAGAATCCCTATAATATAATCCAAGGATCCTTTCTTGGATTTTTACATTTTTAAGTCATATTTTAGCACTAACTTATTTTTTAAAGATGGTTCTATGACTTTGGTACAGAATGAAGTCTGTAAAATATCAGTTTAATTTTGAAAAAATAAACGTTTATTTTCATATGCTTGTTAGAGCCAGGCATAGGCGACCATGAAAGTTCCGAATAAGCTTATTGATTATATTTTAAATTAAATCTTTTTCAATTCAAAGATTCATGGTCACTGGGAGCATATATAGTCCGTCAAATTATTTTGATTTTGTCAATTTAAATTTAAGCAAGACTAAATAAATAATAAATAAATAAATAATATTTTATTTCACATAATATACATTTCTGTAAATTGTAAAAAGTCAAAACAAAAAATTTATTAGTTACAATTAAAATTTATGGATTGAAATTCTTCCACACTGTACAAGGGATTTTTTAAAAGATTAATTTTTACTAATTTGTCAAATCTATTTTCTTCAAGGGCTCTTATATTTTCAGGTCATAAGTTATACAGCTTTAGCCCTGCTTGAATTGAATTATATTTAGCTGTTCTTGTCAGTCTGTATTAGTTAAGTACTATATGATTTGTCTGCCTTGTATAGTGAGAATGAATGTTCTCTACTTTAGTTAGACTTGATCTAATACTATAAATGTAATTTAAAAGCTGATAGCAGTATAAAGAATAAAAAGTAAGAATTTCATGAGTCTAAAAAAATTGTTTACAAGATGTTTTGTTGGGTAGATTTAAGATAACCCTGTAATTGAGGGGGGGGGGGGGCTCCATGGGTTGGGAACACCTGCCTTAAGGAATGAGTGGGGAAAATATCTTTGATTATGGGCCTTAGTGTTTAACTCTAAATACTTGATAGTGTCAGAGAAATGAAAACATATATTTTGTTTTAGGTTCTGGATGTAAGAATGCTAATACACAAGATAGTATTAGTAGCAGTCCTCTAGCATACTATGGTTCATCTAACAAGAGTGCACCTCATTCTGCTCCTGCAGGTAATTCATATTATGATTGCAAGTTTATTAAATAATAAGAGAATAGATGTGTGTATTGTATAATACAATAATATATGTTTTGACCACAATTATGTAGTCAAAAATATTTTATTAGATAAACAATCAAATGTTACCCCTAATCTTAAAGCAAGAAAGGGGGTTTATTAACTTTACATTATATTACTTTTGCCTTACTTACTCACTGGTTGTGGCAATACAGTCCTCGGCAATACCTTCCAGTCAATTCTTTTAAACTACATTGTCTAGTTACCTAACAAAATTGTGGGCATTTAAATACTTGGAAAACGAACTCGGTACCTTTTAGTGCTAGGCACCAAATAATAAAACAAGTTTTAGTGTTAGGTATTTACTTTTAAAAATTAGAGCATTGAAAGTTAGAGCATACCACAGTAATAGCTATTTTGGAAACTGTATTAAATCCTATGAATATTGATAATAGTTTTTCATCAAGCTGTTGTTTTACATACGAGGTGTGTTCAAAAAGTATCGCGAATTTTAAATTTTCGCGGGTTACATATATTACGAATTTCAATTTTTTTGTGGCGTTATGTTGGTACTCATGTCTCTCACTTATGCCGACAACCTCGGCCATTTTGAAATGTTCACTTAATTTTTGACAGCTGCTTTGCTTGCACGTGTTTTGGATAGTCTTCGATTTTTACCTATTCAAAAAAATAGATCAATGTATCAAATTTTGTGTGAAAAACGAAATTAAGTGCGCGGATGCATTCCGAATGTTGACGACCCAAATTTGCTCCAGAGGGTCATAACTGGTGACGAATCGTGGGTTTATGGTTATGACGTGGAAACCAAAGCTCAATCATCTCAATGGAAGCTTCCGCACGAACCAAGACCGAAAAAAGCGCACCAAGTTCGGTCGAATGTGAAAGCTTTGATGACAGTTTTCTTCGATTGCAGGGGCGTGGTGCATCATGAGTTCTTGTCACAGGGTAGAACGGTCAATAAGGAATATTACCTGCAAGTTATGCGCAATTTGCGCGAAGCAATCCGCCAGAAACGCCCGGATTTGTGGAAGAACAAAAATTGGCTTTTGCACCACGATAACGCCCCTGCTCACACATCGTTGCTTGTGCGCGACTTTTTGGTCAAAAACAACACACTAATGATGCCGCAGCCACCGTATTCCCCAGATCTGGCCCCCTGTGACTTTTTCTTGTTCCCTAAACTGAAGAGGCCCATGAAAGGATGACGTTATGCTACGCTTGACGAGATAAAGACGGCATTGATAAAAAAAAATTATTTTTTGAAGTGCTTCGAAGATTGGAAAAACCGTTGGCAGAAGTGTATAATATCTCATGGGGATTAGTTTGAAGGGGACAAAATAGATATTCATGAATAAATAAATAATTTTTGAAAAAACACAAAATTCGCGATACTTTTTGAACACACCTCGTATATCATAAATTGTCTAGCATATATCAAAATTGTGACAAATTTAAAAATTGTCTTATTTGTGAATATGAACACTAAATCAATGATTTGTGTTAAACAAAAGCTTAAAACCAACTTGATCATATTAGTATTAAGTTCCTTAAGATTCAATGCAATTTTTTAAACTAGGGAATATTTTGGTATAATCCTACAAATAAGTTACCAAACTGGTAACAAAATGACCAAATTTGAGTTATAGTCACAAAAGAATATAGGTAATTTGAACTTGCAGGAGTAAATTATCTGTGGGTTGAGAACATTTTCAAATTTATAGGATCTTGTTTTCCTCTAATTTTTAAGGATTTAATATTAGTCCATCTAAAATGTTTTACTCTGTATAAAGTAATTATATTCTGTTTTTTTATTTAATTACTAAATGTAAGATTAATTACTACAGTGTAAGATTCTGTTTTTAAACATTTTTATTTAATTTACTCTTCAGATGTGAGTTTTTGATACAACCATTCACTAGTGTTAACTGTAAGTTATTGGTTTTCACTTTTGTACCTATATATTCAGTCAAATTTATCCCTGCCAATGAAATGTATTTTAAAAACATTAATGTATTTTTTATGAAATGTATTTTAACCCTTTGGCTGCGGGGGTATTGGAATGCAGTTTGGTCCCTTGTTGCGGGACCCGCCAGAAGAAAAACTTTCCCCTGTTGCTGAGGCTTTTTTTCCTTAAAGAACACAACTTTAACTTGGCCTAGGTTTCCCTTACATAATATTTATGTTCTACTGATTGTTTTATATTGTCTTATCCAAATTCTTTTTTGCTCTTATCCAAAAAAATTTTATTTATTTGAGTATAAACTGATTGTTAAAAATAAATATAATCATGGTTTTTGTATTTAAAAAGTAATGCTATTCTATTATTATGTAATAATTGTTAAAATTTAATATGTTTAACTGATTTATATAATCATAATATTGATGAAGATAATGGTTGACATTTATATTAAAGTCGCGTTTGCCGACGACATTTCTGCAGCTTTCGTATACATCTTAATCATTTTTCTCATTGATTTTACGACTTGACATGTAAATTAACCCTGTGTAAATATAACTGTCAACTTGTAAATGTTAAATAACAATTTGAAAAAAAAAAATAATAATATTTATTTTCAACCTAAAGTTTATACTCAAATAAAAAAGTTTCTTACTCAAGCAAAATAATTATCATACAAGTTTGGGCAATTTTTTATAAAATTGAAGTATATATGAAATGGAAGTCGCTTTAAAATTATACTCAAATTTTGATCAAAGACAGGTCCACTTATGCGCCGATCACAGTAAAAAATTATACATAACAATCCATCCATCATCAGAAAACCATTTATCAAGTAATTTTTGATATAATCATTTAACTATACAAGTGAGGACAGATAATCAATTGACAGTTGCCCAGTGTGGTTTCAATGTTTTCCTGAGACTAGATGAAATATTTTAGTAAAATATTTTATCTCTCTTTTTTTCTTACCGTGTTAAAAAATAAGTTCAATGTCGCTACTTTGTCGGTACTGATTTTAGTAAAGAGGTGTCATAAATATGTCAATCAAAGGGTTGTAGGAGAAGAGATAAGAAAGGTTCAAATGCCAAGAGCGAAAAGGATGCGTGCCGTGGTCCATGACTCATATCATTCTTTTACATTTTTAGATAAAGAGATGACACTACTGCCATCTATCAGTGACATGAGAAGTTAGCTAACACCCCAAATAACCAATAGATGTCGCTACAAGTTCAAAGAATACTCATAGCACTAAGCACATCATCATAAAAAAAAATACGGCATACACCATCATTCGCAACACGCGAAAGTTTTTCTGATGAAGGCATATGCCATCATTAGCATCCAAAGGGTTAAATGCAATTTTTTTTTACATTTTGTGGAGAGACTGTCGTTTTATTTATTTATTTAAAATGTATTTTAAAAACAATGGTGATAGTATACCAAGTTGTGGTCTCCTTATTTGTATTAAATGTTATATTGCATTAATTAATACCTTTTTTAAATTGTTTCCTTAAGTTTTGGAATGTTTGTTTTTGTTATGTTAGTTGGAGGAGGGGAAGGAGTTATCAGGGCTACAAACAGAGCAGTGAAATTAGCCCACTCTGCAGAGAGTGATACATCAGCACTGTCTATATCCAGCTTGACCCTAGATAGTCCCCAGCCTAGCAGTCTATCTTCCACACCCTCTACTCCTAGGAAAAATACAAATGAACAGGTATACACTCAGCCAAATAAGAAAAAGACTAATTTTAGTACCCAGAACTTCTATCGATTTTTGTTATACACTTAATTACAAATTGAGCAATTTGTGCTTTAATTTTGTAAAAACATATGTATAATTTTCTGGCAGTACTTGGATGGATGACTATGTTTGTCATCTAGTCATGGGGTTTGTTTCAAACCGGAGTTTTATTTCAATTTTATTGTCTGTCTCTAAAAAGAAAATCTGACAGCATATGTGTTATTTATTTTTAATGACCTTGTTTGTTCTAAATGTTTATTGAGTTTGGTCTCCATCCTTCTTCTTCTTCCAGATCAGATATTTACTTTTGTCACTTTGTCCATTTATTTTTAACTTTACTCAAAAAAAGAATTGCATTTAATTTGAATTAAATTTAGGCTGAAGTTGAAAGCTAGGTATGAAATATTTCTAAAATTATAATAATCTCCTAGAGAGATTGATCAAGTTTTTTTTGTTTTCCCTGCTATCAGTGCCTTTTTTAAATGTACTCCTGTTGAAGGGCCGTGTATTGTTAATTTTTCCTTTCTTTTTACATGGTTTAACAAAAATATTGGTTTCTTTGTAATTCCTTATATGTTTTCTATTTATTCTTTCCTCTTATAAAACTCTATGAATACTTCCAATATGTGATATGGTCAACTCTAGAAATATGTTTCATTGAATAGACTAATGTTTATATTTTATCCTTAATTTGACCACTCTAAACATCTGTTGGTTATTATATTCATGTAAGTATTCCTGGGGAATATAATGACGTATATGAGTGTTCAGATCCTTATGATGTCAGGTTTTTTATTTATTTGTTTGGTTTAATAACATTTTGCATACATATTATATATTAAAATATAATTTTTAAATATTTTATTACTATGATTTTTTTTTAATTTGATAGGCAAATTTAATAGATTTAGATGTGGGAGGTAATAGATGGCAACAAACAGGCACTCAGACATCCCCACCTTTACCTGCTACTAGTTCTGCTAGCACTGCTCTTCCAGTAGAACAAACAAATGCAACTAATGTGCAACAGGTAGTTCAGAATGCTACTCAGAGTGTTGTTCAGGTGCAGGCCGATAAACCTCAGGCTTCTCACCAAACTACATCAGCTCCAGCTGTGACATTAATCAAGCCACCTAGGTATTTTCTTAGTGCTTTTTCTAAAAAATCAAGTAAAATTTTGGTACCAGATTTTTAGAGTGTTCAACTATGTATTTTCTCTGTATACCTGTTGTAATGGGCTATGAAAATTAATAATCACCGGAAAATATATATTACAAAAATAAAACAAGCAGCCAAGCATAGATCTTTTCTTGAGAGTAAAACTCCCAATCCCCAAAAAAATTCTACCAGGATTTGTATTATGTCTTTTGTTTATTATTTTATCATTTAATGTCATCTGTCAGTGTTGTCATGGTAATAAGTTTGTTATGACTTTAAAAATATAAAGAAATACAGTCAGTTCTTGTTATACCATTAATGAAGACGTTTTTTATTTACTTTAATGTAATTAATACATAATAAATCTGGCGACGAGGATTAAAACTTCGCACCATGGAACAACAACAGCTCAACTCTTTGATCGGAGCATTAACCAGCTTGGTTGCATCTCTACAACAAGCACCAGGTAATAATCAAAATACTTCTGTTAAAGAACAATTAAAAACTCAATCTATACAATTTGAAAAGTATGATGAAACTGTAGAGAGCTTTGAAAACTATATTTTACGTTTAGAAAACTATTTTAAACTTAAAGGTTTGACTAATAATAACAAAGATACAGATGAAGCTAAAGTTATGGTTTTAATAAATTGCCTTGGAGGTAAATATTTTCAACTGTTAACAAATCTCACATCACCGGATACACCGGATAGTAAAACATATGGAGAACTAACAAAACTCTTAAAAGACCATCTAGCTCCTAAAATCAACATATTAGCGCTACAACATAAGTTCCTATCTAGAAAGCAAAAACCGGATGAACAAATAAATCAATATGTTACCGAATTGAAAGAACTGATCAAACCATGTCAGTTCAAGGCTAAATGTGAACAGAAAGATTGCTCTGTTTCTATGATGAACCAACTCTTAAGAGCTCAGTTTATACGGGGACTGCTCGATACAGACATACGTCAAGCTATTTTGCAGTGTGCAGAAATAGACTTTGAAAAAGCTCAGAAACTAGCGCTAGCTATCGAAAGCTCTAAAGTACAGAACTCAGAAACGTTCAATGAGAACCCAAGTACAAGTAGAGATGTTTATAAGCTCTACCAAAATTCGAGATCTCGATCTAGGTCTAACTCTTCTCGTGCTACTTCTTGGACAACACAAAGCAGCCCTCAGCAATCGCCTAATCTGATTAGAAAATTAGGGTTGCACGGCCTCTGCTTACACTGCGGCCGGACTTCTCATCGTACTATAGACTGTCAGGTAAAGGATAAGCTGTACTGCTCTAGCTGTTCAAAACGCCGACATGTGTCAAAAGTATGTATCACGACTCTTAAAAAACAGCTTAGTCGAAATGTGCGGAACATAGACCATGACTCCGACTCTGATACACCATCAGTCACCTCTGAAGATGAAATTCATAATGTTATTGACATTTTTACAGAATCAATTACACATAAGTATGAACCAAAAATGATGATAGAAGTACAATTAAAGAAGAAAAACTTTTCTTTTGAATGTGATACGGGTAGTCCTATAACTATTATTGGTAAGACAGATTTTGATAAGTTACAACTCAATACACTGTTAGAGCCAACTCCATTACAACTCAGATCGTACACAGGGCACATTTTTAAACCCTTAGGATACATAAAAGTCCCTATAACATTTAAGAATATACACATTACAGGAGACTTATACGTAGTACCTACAAATAGTAGTCCTATTATGGGCCGTAATTGGATAAGAGCTTTGAACATAAATATACAAGACATTTCACACATTAAGAAAACAAACATACAACAATCAAACACACAACCCACACATGCACCGTTATCAATTGAGCAAGTAATAAATGAATATGAAGATGTGTTTACACCAAAAGTTGGGAAGTTACCTGATTATCTCGGATCGTTACGCCTAAAGCAGGATGCGAAACCAGTTTATATCAAACCTAGGCCAGTCCCCTATGCATTAATTGAAAAAGTGGAGGAAGAACTCGATCGCTTAGAAGCTGAAAAGATAATTGAGAAGACAGATCAAGCAGAATGGGGGACTCCACTAGTAATAGTCCCAAAGAGTGATGGGAAATCAGTCCGCATTTGTGCCGATTACAAAACAACAGTTAACCCGCAACTTCATGATAATCGTTACCCAATACCAAAGATAGACGACATTTTTCCTAAAATGAGAAACGGAAAATTCTTCTGTACTTTAGATGTATATAAGGCCTACTTACATTTACAGATGGATGAAGACAGCTCAAAAATACAAGCCATATCGACACATCGAGGGTCATACCTTACTAAGAGACTATTTTTTGGTATTAAAACAGCACCAAATGAATTTCATAGGGTGATGGATCAGGTATTGGCAGGATTAGATGTGTTGCCGCATACTTCGATGATATTATCGTGCAAGGCTCTACTAGAGAAGAGTGTATGAAACGATTACTACAAGTGTTACAGCGATTAAGAAAACGATTTACACCTCAACAAAGACAAATGTAAATTTTTCCAGAAAAAAATAAAATATCTCGGACATTTATCTCAGAACATGGACTTGAAAAAGACGAAAGTAAGGTAAAAGCTGTACTCAAAGCACCTCAACCTCAAAATTCAGATCAAGTCAAACAGTTTCTTGGACTCGTTCTATATTACTCAAAATTTTACCTTCGGCGTCTACATGGCTACATCCCTTAAACAAACTTTTACGGAAAAGGAACTAAATTTATATGGTCAAATGAGTGTGAGAAAGCATTTCAAAAAGCTAAAACAGAAATTGCAAGTAACAGAATACTAATGCCATTCACACCAGAGCTACCAGTTACACTTGCAACAGACGCTAGTCCTTTCGGAGTATCGGGAGTTCTATCACATAAGTTACCCAATGGTGATGAACGACCCATTGCTTTTGCGTCTAGATCCTTGACTAAGGCGGAACAAAATTACAGCCAACTTGACAGGGAAGCTCTTGCCATATACTGGTCATTCAAAAAGTTTTTTCAATTTATTTATGGCAGAAAATTTACTCTTATCGTTGATAACAAACCCCTGTCCATGATATTTAACCCTAGCAAACAACTACCGGTCTTATCTGCAGGAAGAATGCTACGCTATGCTCAATTCATGTCTGGATTTGATTACACAATACAACATCGCAAATCTCATGAACATCAAAATGCTGATTATTTTTCTAGGAACCCGTTAAATATTAACAATAACACGTACACTTATAATGATGAGGATTACATTTTTCTAAAAGCACAAATAAATCATATTACCACAGACACAATAACATATAGACAAATAAAATTAGAAACAAGTAAGGACGCTAACTTATCAGACTTAAAACAAAAGTTACTAGATGGGACATTACGTGACCCTGAATGGACTTTACAAGACGGCATTATTTTTCGAAGTCACAGAGTAGTGATCCCACGCATACTACAACCAGCAATGTTGAAAGAACTTCATTCGACCCATATCGGAATTGTGAAAATGAAAGCTATCGCAAGAAGGTACTGCTACTGGAAGGGCATCGACAGTGATATAGAGGATCTAGTAAGAAGTTGCTCTGCATGTAGTAAAGTGCAAAGAAATCCGACTAAAGCTCCTCTTCATCAATGGGAACCTCCAAGCAAAAACTGGCAAAGGATTCATATAGACTACGCTGGACCCTTCTTAGATCACCAGTTTCTTCTAATTGTTGACGCCAAATCTAAATGGCCAGAAATTTTGCATGAAACGATCACCAACATCCATTTCATCTATTCAGTACTTGAAGGAAACATTTAGCAGACTTGGTTTACCAGAAATACTAGTAAGTGACAATGCTTCAATATTTAAATCCGAAGAATTTAAGCAATTTTGCTATGAACACGGAATACAGCATAAACAATAGCACCAGGACACCCTGCAACCAACGGTCAGGCTGAACGTTTTGTTCAAACTCTAAAGCAGAAATTAAAAGCAATGTCATTAGAACCAGGCACGTTACAAGAGAAATTACAACAAATTTTATTTAAATACAGAACCACTCTTCTAGAGGACAACAAAACACCTGCAGAACATCTTTATGGACACAACTTACGAACTAAACTTGACTTAATCCAGCCTCCTGACACTAAACCCTCAGATGTACGACCTTCGAGTTTTAAGAAATCATTTAAAGTGGGGGAGAGAATTATGTCCCGAAATTATGCAGGATCTTCAAAGTGGCAGTTTGGTGTTATACTCAAAAAATTAGGTAACCTGCATTATATTGTTCAACTAGACAGTGGTTACCAGCTAAAAAGACACTATAACCAACTGCGAAGTTGCAGGGTTAGCCAGAAAACAGAAAACCCAAATATTGGTACGAAAAAAGTACATTTTAATCCCACAGTCACGTACCATGAACTTGAAACGCAATTGCGTAGACCAACTGACCAGTGTGACACCTCCCAGAAAGTCCGTCTACTCCATCACCCAGACATCAGGTCCATCAACCTGGGAGACAGGTGCAGAATGAACTCCAGGGATTAAGGCGCTCCACTAGAATCAGAAGACCTCCTGAGAGACTGATGTATTACCACTAGTTCAATCTCAACTAAGTGCCGGAGAATCTATTATGTCTTTTGTTTATTATTTTATCATTTAATGTCATCTGTCAGTGTTGTCATGGTAATAAGTTTGTTATGACTTTAAAAATATAAAGAAATACAGTCAGTTCTTGTTATACCATTAATGAAGACGTTTTTTATTTACTTTAATGTAATTAATACATAATAATTTGCATATTATTTTTTATTAGCAAAATGTTGCTAATACCATTAGTTGTATTGTATAATACATGTTGCTGTACCAGCAAAATGTTTGTGGCTAGTTCATGCTGAATTTTACCCATTATCAGCTCTTACACTTATAAGACTTGGTTTAAAATAATTGATATTTAAATTAAATTTTGTTACGATTGATTAGTTTTTAATATATTTCCAAGAAGATAGCTAAATACATCTAATCTTGACCCTTAAACAAAAGTTTATAAGTTAAATATAAATGTTCAATAATTGGGTACAGGGTACCTGGCAACTTTTCCTCATCACATTTTTCCTCCCTACTTCGGACGACTTTCCTTCGGATGACTTCCTTCCTTGTTCGTCATCAGAGAGTAAATACATCAGTTTCATTCCCATCGTTAACCATACATGCACTGACTGCGCTCCATGCTGCTTTACTTTTATGATCCAACATAAATCATGAATATACTTGTCATATTTAAACGAAACTTAAGGTACTTATTTATTACCTCAAGGTATATTTTTTTACTAAATTTCAACTCAACTTTTACAATTTTTTAACGCACAAAGGTAATTTGATTAAAATTGAACAAATTCTGATAATTAGATTAAACTTGGTACATTATGTTACTCTTATACATGGCTACATGTGTGCCAAATCTCAAATTTTTCACATAATTTTTTTTGTGTTATATTATTTTTCAAAATTTTTCAGTCATTATTGCTGGTTAATGATGTCATAAAAAATTTCTAATAGCACAACTACGCCTATTGACTGATTTTTATAAAATGTTTCAACTCTCTAGCATAAATATTCTCAGAGCTACGATAATAACAGACACATACAGACAGACAACTTAGAGAAAACTACTCAGGAGTGTTAAAAAGACCTGAAACGGTTAATTCCGGTGTCATCCTGGTTTTGGATTTTTTCGCTACAGTATAAATGAGGAACAGTAAAAATAATAACTAATAGTTTGCTTTAACTCACTCACGAATTTAACAAATCTTTTATTAGATGCTATAACACTTACAGAATAAGCTTTTAAGTATGAAATCAAAGCTTCATACTTAAAATTAGACTAAGTGCAACTTTGATTTATCTCATAAATCAAAGTTTTAATAAAATCAGATAATTTCATCCATTTGTGTTCTTCCTTTTGAGTATCTATATGAGTATCTTCAGAACTGAGCTATCCACAGATGTGTGTGGAGGTTTATATAGACTCAGATCTCCCAAACTAGTTTTAGCAAAAATATTTCTACTAAAAGTTTTTTTAAAGCTACTTTGAGAGTAATTTTTAACTTCAGAAATATTTTCTCAAACACATTGTTGAAACTTTTTAAAAGTTAGAATGGCTACTTTTTTGAGACACCAAGTTAGATTTACTCCAAATTATTCTCAGTTTAGTTTTTTCACTCTTTGTACTTGATTTTTGTACTTTTAATCTAATTTGGTTTGGCCTGTTCCATGAAAAAAAAGTTCACGTCCCTCCATCTATAATGTGTGTTCAAAGATTAAATATTTGATGATAAAGGTATCATCCACTGAATAGTATATATTCCTCTTTGGTATCATCATTTAATTTTATTGTTATTATAGTGGATAATGTAGCAAAAGTATTATCCCTGCAAAATAAGTTATTTTACAATGTACTTCTTAATATATTTTGCATCTAAAATTGTAAATTACCATTAACAGAAACAGTGTAAAGGAAGGAATGAGCCCATCAATGAGTGAGAGCCTAAGAGCCATATTTGCTTCTTTCCTGTGGCATGAAGGTTTGGTCCATGATGCCATGGCTTGTGCATCATTCCTCAAATTCCATCCTAATCTACCTAAACAGGGTGCTCAAGTTGTTACCAGACATAATGCTTCTCATAATAGGTATTAATACCCATAATATTTTCTTAATTTATCTTTTTCTGTCATATTTTTATGATTCAGACATAAATTATAATAATGAAGTAGTAACTATATTATATACATCAAGAAAGGAATTTAGGAAATGGGCAAGAATCTATTTTTCAAATAGATCGAAAAACGTATTTTTACAAAAAAGTAGAGTAAAAACAAAAGACTTGCAAAAATTATATAGAATTAATAATACTTATTACAATAATTATTAGCTATAATTATTTGTAATGCATGGCTATAGTAGTAAGAGTGGGGAGGTCAAGCCTGGTGAGTAGACCACACCATTGGGTCCTTTTCACCAACAAAATTAATAATGCATGGCTATAAATGTAATGATGTAGAGGCAAGTGAGAAAGTCTGATATACATTTTTGCTAATCTCAAAATCTTCCTGGCAGTCACCTTCATACTGGTTCCAAGACGAAAATTATTGACCAACAATAAATGAAATACATTTATCTTTTTGTGACATATTATAAGCTAATTAAAAAAAATTATAAAATGGAATAGGTCTGATTGGAAACTGCACCTCAAATTCAAAAATTAATCTTGACGACAATTTCTAATACGTGTAAGATAACTTACACAATTTAGTCTTGATCTTGCTTTGTTACTGATTCTATGTTAATTGTTCCTCCCCATAAAAAGGAGCAAACCCGCAAAACGAGCTGGCTTTGTGGGAACGTGCAAGATTAAATGGATCGATCACATTTGTTTAGAGCACAAGGGTTCCACCAGAGGGTTGTACTATGGTTATCCTCTGATGTCACTCAAGTACCTGATGATATTTTTTCTTATTGAAGTAGGATGCCTGCTGCTTCTATTAAAACAGCTGTTTTTTATGTTGAAATTTATAGCTTGAGGAGTGTAGAAGTATTGATTTCTCTATATCTTCTCACTTGTTTGATTTTCAATTCATAAGAATTACCCTGTAATATTTATTATTATTTTTAGACTTAGAACAGCTGACCAAAGGCATTCAGTTGAAGTTAGCACTGCAGGCAACTATTTACATATCAAACCATCAACTCTTGAATCTCTGACTCGTTCAGCAGCAAACGCTAATGCTAATAGACAGAGAAACAGAACTCTGCGTGCTGAACAGAGAGAAATATCTATACCAGAGGAAACAAGACAGAAGTCACCCAATTATGAAGCTACTGATATAACTAAGTTTCCTAATAAAGAAGAATCTCATATTGTAATGGTTCTACCTCCTGCATTGAAATGTCTTGTACAGCTTTGGGAACAACTCAATCAGACTTCTTTTCAAGTAATTATTATATTTTTATTTTTACATTTTGATTAAAACAATATTAGCTGAGTAGTTTTTAAGAGTGTTGTCAAAGTTTATTTGACGTATGATGTAACCACTGTGCTTGATTAAAATGTTATAGTTTAAATGAATTTTGTTTATAGTTACCCTAATAATTAATTGCATGTCTTTTTATATGTTTGATAATCCACTGGCTGGTTGAACTTCAGTGGGTCTGTGTTTGGTATAAAGGGAGGAGGAAAGAAGAGGGAAAAGGAAATAGGGTGGGGTTTGTAGTGAAGTAAGTGAGAAGAATCATTTTTGTTGCCACCTTGTATCCACCACAACGAAGAAGTGAGTGAAATTAGTCCTCAAGTTCCCGCTAATTTTGTAGGGGGGGGACTTTTGATTTTATCTTAGAGCATCTAAAATCCAAAATTCGCAGCCACTTGGAAGTAGTATTAGAAGTTGTACTGAGTCAAGGCCGTAATCCTGAGTAGTCAGGTGTGTGAGTCAGGTGTGCGTGTGAGCCATCTGGCGTTATGATACTAAAGTATCACACGCACACGTTATGATGGCTCACACACACACCTGACTCACACACCTGACTACTCAGGGTCACGGCCTTGACTCAGTACACATTCCCTTTATAAACCCTTTCCTACTTCCTCCCTTCAATGAGGCTCGTCGTGCTCATTGAGACTAGAAGTTAACCACTGATTTAACTTTATTAGTTGAGAGCTCGAGTGTTGCCCCGCCTGCTGATGATGGCGTTATGCCGAAACCGGTCCAGGGATATTTATATCCAACAGCAAGTATCGACGGTAGCTGATTCTTCGATTAATTAAATTTAACTTTGTATTTTTGTTAACCATACATAGTCGTACTACATATGAGAAAAATTGCAGCCTCATCTAAAAACTTTTTGAAGATTTGTGATTTTTTGAAATGTTTTTGTTTGTAGTAATAGCTTATAGCTTTTTTCCAAATAATTACGGAGTTCTAAAAAAAATATGTTTCGCTAATTAACTTTTTGACATAATACATTATATTTAACAATGGTTACTTCTCCGTTGAAAGACTTAACCCATGTGCTGCGGAGTGGGAGTCTTCTTATATCTACCTAACAATTTTAGGCTACATATATAATTATTAGGGGGAGGGGGAAATCGAGAGAGAGAGAGAGAAAGATAGAGATAAAAAAATTGTTAACAAAAATATAAATAATTGTTGTTTTAAATAATAATAATAATAATGCCCGTTTAGAGCCTTGCGGCTCATCAGGGATAACCTTTGCGGGAACCATCTCGGGTGGTAGTAGCAACCGTTACGCTCAAAGTGTATTCTAAAGTTGGCGATAATTTATCTAAACAATAATCTTATATAAACTGAGAGCGTAACCTGGGATGCGAACCCCAGACCTCCGTGGGTGTCAAAGGTCAGTGTAAAGACTAACGCCTTAATGACCTCGGCCACGGTGGCGGCTTGTTTTAAATAATTGTTCCAATTATTTATGGTTTAGGCATTCCTATTTGTTTTTTTTTTAGGATTTTGACTACAAAGATAAATGTAATAGCAACATATTATAATTTGTACATATTTATAGAGATAATATTTATAATTTAAAAGTTGAACCTCCTGGTGGATCTTTAAAACCTTAAAATTTGTAAGGTCATTATTTTATATCTAACATTATCCCTAATTTTTGTTATTATAAGTTGCAGTTATTTTTTTTCAGGCATTCGCTACGAATAGTTTTGTAATGAGCCCAACAAGTTGTAATAAAGATAATAAAATGAGAAATAAGAAGAGAAAGGAGTGGAAAGGAGGATCTCTAAAAGAAAGGGTTGGTGTGTGTGAGCTATGTGGAGGCGTGTATCCTTATCCTGTCACGTACCATATGAGGCAGGCACATGCAGGTAATTTCATATATGCTTCATAAGATTGAACTCTGTGAGCTATTAGTTTTATAAGTAAAGAGATTCTGAGTTTATTTATATTTGTGACTACAATTTATTTCCATCACTAATAATTACTTTGAACTTAATTTTACAATACAAAATAGTGCTGGCTTGTAATCATTCTATTTAAAAAAAAATAAGAGATAATAAAGACAGCAGTTTGAGTTATTTAGATTAATTTATTTCATTTTAGAGCTTTTCCACAAGCGAAATCTAGGCATCCATGATGCAAAGCATCCTCTCTAAAATTAATCTAAATAACTCAGACTGCTGTCTTCATTATCTCTTATCCTTACTACAATTCTCATTCCATTAAACTTAATTTGATAAGCATAAATTGATAAGCATTTAAATTGGAAGGATCACATTTCTCATCTATCTAAAATAATTAGGCAAACTATTTTTAGCTATAAAATTTTAAGAAACTTCTTAAACAAGTCTTCATTAAGAATGGTTTACTATGGTCTTACAGAGTCCATAATTAACTATGGTCTGATAGCGTATGGTGCTGCTGCAAAAATAGATTTGAATAAAATTGTGGTGTTACAAAAAAAAAATATCAAAATCTGCCTTCATAAACCTGTCAAGTACTCGAGTTCTCTAGTATACTCAGATTTCTCTGTCCTACCTCTAGATCTGCTTTATAAAAAAAAATAGTTTTAATTAAATATTTTAATAAAGAAAAGATTGTATTACTTTTGCCAATAAAATATATATATATATATATATATGTATTTCTAGACACTTTCTTGTAAACACTCTATCTTTCGAACGGATTAATATTTTTTAACCAAACTTGGTACGAAAATCAACCTTTGGGAGGACACGAACCCTATTAAAAACCAGGTTTTTGTGACGTCACTAACCCGGTTTGCTGAGTCAGCGAAATTTTAAAAAAATCGGCAATATTCAGGGTTAATATTTTTTGCCGCGAAAAAGGTCAATAGGTATGTTTTTTGAGATGCTGAATCAAATGAAACCGGTCCGAAGTCGATACGACCACTCTAAGTGACCTAAAAGTCGAAAAAACCACAAAAGTTATAGAAAACCAAAATTATGGTCGTTGAAATTAAATTTCGAGTTGGGTGTCGTTTTCAATGTTTTTTGGGCCTCTGAGTTGAATGCCAGTGGTCCGGAGTCAATACGACCACTCAAACTCAGGGTACCTGGGTTCACATCATGGAAGGGTCGATAATTTTGTATCGTTTTTTTTTTACTTAATATAAGTTTACAACTAGAAAATAATTCTGGCGCGGTAGTCGGCATGTCGGGCGAATTTCCTTTGGATGCGTGTTTCCGTGCTTTTTAGATTATATATGTTTATAACTACTAAATAATTAATTCCGGTGCAGTGGTCCGCTGTCGGGCGAATTTCATTTGGAATGCGTGTTGCCGTGCTAAACAACCCATTTCTTGCTTATGCAAGAACCATGCCCATTGCGTGGTTCCGGTTCATGCTTTAGAACCTTAGCAGTTACTCAATTGTCAAGCACTGCTCGTAACTCATTTTGGAAATGCGCTAAAACCTTTCAAGATAACTGATTAAGCTTAAAGATAAGTAACTAAGCTTTAAACTAGTGCAAATAATAGTGCGTACTTCTAATTTTAGAGGCATAGTTTTGTACAAACTGGATGATTATGCGCATTTCCTTTGGAAAATACAGACAAAATGAGTTACGAGCAGTGCTTGACAATTGAGTAACTGCTAAGGTTCTAAAGCATGAACCGGAACCACGCAATGGGCATGGTTCTTGCTTAAGCAAGAAATGGGTTGTTTAGCATGGAAACACGCATTCTAAATGAAATTCGCCCGACAGCGGACCACCGCGCCAGAATTATTTTATTTTTTTTATTATTACTCTCTTTTATTTTTTTTAAATTTTTATTTGACCAGTCGTCATAATGGAGCTCTCGCTCTAGCACTGTTTATAGTGCTACTGAGAGCTCTCATCATTAATTGTTGAAACAAACAAAAATAAAAAAAGGAAAATGTAAAACATTAAATTATTTTATTTTTTTCTTTATAGATTATATATAGATATGTAAATGGTTGAAAAAAAAATCTTAAACAAATTCATTAATCAAAGAATTGGAGATTCTATGTATGTAAAAGGGAGTTATGGGAGCTTAAGATATTAGCCAATATAGAAACACAATATCAAGCTGTATAATAACTCAATATCAAGAAATATTGAAACTCAATATCAAGCAATATCAATATCAAGCAATATAATAGCAATACAATATCAAGCAATATAGAACTTAATATCAGTAAATAGAAACCTAATATCAAGCAATATAGAAACCCAATATCAAGCAATAGAGAAACTCAATATCAAGCAATATAAGAATTCAATATCAAGCAATATAGAAACTTAATATCAAGTAATATAGAAACCTAATATCAAGCAATAGAGAAACTCAATATCAAGCAATATAGAAACTCAATATCAAGCAATATAGAAACTTAATATCAAGTAATATAGAAACCTAATATCAAGCAATAGAGAAACTCAATATCAAGCAATATAGAACCCCAATATCAAGCAATAGAGAAACTCAATATCAAGCAATATAAGAATTCAATATCAAGCAATATAGAAACTTAATATCAAGTAATATAGAAACCTAATATCAAGCAATATAGAAACCCAATATCAAGCAATAGAGAAACTCAATATCAAGCAATATAAGAATTCAATATCAAGCAATATAGAAACTAATATCAGTAATATAGAAACCTAATATCAAGTAATAGAGAAACCCTAATATCAAGCAATATAGAAACCCAATATGAAGCAATATAGAAACCCAATATCAAGCAATAGAGAAACTCAATATCAAGCAATATAAGAATTCAATATCAAGCAATATAGAAACCCAATATCAAGCAATATAGAAACCTAATATCAAGTAATAGAGAAACCTAATATCAAGCAATATAGAAACCTAATATCAAGCAATATAGAAACCTAATATCAACAATATAGAAACTTAATATCAAGTAATAATAGAAACCTAATATCAAGTAATAGAGAAACCTAATATCAAGCAATATAGAAACTTAATATCAAGTAATATAGAAACCTAATATCAAGTAATATAGAAACCTAATATCAAGCAATATAGAAACTTAATATCAAGTAATATAGAAACCTAATATCAAGTAATAGAGAAACCTAATATCAAGCAATATAGAAACCTTAATATCAAGTAATATAGAAACCTAATATCAAGCAATAGAGAAACCTAATATCAAGCAATAGAGAAAACCCAATATCAAGCAATAGAGAACCTAATATCAAGCAATATAGAAACTTAATATCAAGTAATATAGAAACCTAATATCAAGCAATAGAGAAACCTAATATCAAGCAATAGAGAAACTCAATATCAAGCAATAGAGAAACCCAATATCAAGCAATAGAGAAACCTAATATCAAGTAATAGAGAAACCTAATATCAAGTAATATAGAAACTTAATATCAAGTAATATAGAAACCTATATCAAGCAATAGAGAAACCTACAAGCAATATAATATCAAGCAATAGAGAAACCAATATCAAGCAATAGAGAAACCTAATATCAAAAATAAGAAACCTAATATCAAGTAATATAGAAAGCAATATCAAGCAATAGAGAAACCTAATATCAGCAATATAAGAATTTAATATCAAGCAATATAGAAACTTAATATCAAGTAATATAGAACCTAATATCAAGTAATAGGAAACTCAATATCAAGCAATATAGAAACCCAATATCAAGCAATATAAGCACTCAATATTAAGCAATATAGAAACCCAATATCAAGCAATATAAGCACTCATTATCAAGCAATATAGAAAATCAATATCAAGCAATAGAGAACCTCAATATCAAGCAATATAATAACTCAATATCAAGCAATATAGAAACCCAATATCAAGATAAGATAAGATAAGATAAGATAAGATAATTAATCAACTAGAAAGTAAGTTAAATTACAATAGCCTTGTCAAAAAAGAAAGTTAATCATTTTCAAGCAATATAAGAACTCAAAATAAACATATGAATCAATACAACTCATTCAAATTTTGAACCTCTGATTACATTCATGTATTTACTATACTCTTTGGTATCTACCAATTAAATAAATATATTTATATAACTAGCAAGGATACCCGTGCTTTGCACGGGCGTTAAAGAAGTAAATAATTTTTTATACAATTTCTTTTATCTGCTTATAGTACTACATAGCCAGTAAATCAGTCCACCCTGTTGAGAACGCAGACAGACTGACTTTAAACTATTTTATTGATTTAACAATTAAACAAATTTTACTCTTCCTCGGCGTCTTCTCAACTACTGACTCTGTCATCTATTTTCTTTTCTTGACGTGACGTCTTAAAACTTGCTTACTTGCAATAAATAAATAAATAAATAACAAGTTCCAACACACCCTCTAAATATACTATACTAAATCTAATCAAAATCAAGTAAACTAATAACTTATGCCCCTGTCCACCACAATTTTCTTTTATCTGCTTATAGTACTACAGAGTCAGTAAATCAGTCCACCCTCTAAATATACTTTACTAAATCTAATCAAAATCAAGTAAATTAATTTCTTATGCCCCTGTCCACCACAATTTTCTTTTATCTGCTTATAGTACAACATAGCCAGTAAATCATTCCACCCTCTAAATAGTCCTTATACTAAATCTAATCAAAATGAAGTAAACTAATTACTTATGCCCCTGTGCACCACAATTTTCTTTTATTTGCTTATAGTACTAAAGAGCCAGTAAATCAGTGCACCCTCTAAATAGTCTTTATACTAAATGTAATCAAAATGAAGTAAACTAATAATTTATGCCCCTGTGCACAACTATTCCCATTTGTCTGCTTATAGCACTACATAGCCTGTAAATCAGTGCATCTACAAATTAGTCTTTATACCAAGTTTTAACAAAATCTCTGGAAATCCGTGTTTTAAAGTCAGTAAAATGATAAAATTTACAAAAAAAATCTGAAGTCCTTTAAAGTTATTTTAACTACACCTAAAGATTTTGAGACTCGTACAATTATTATTTCCTGTTCGTAAGTTACTTAGACATAATTTTATAGACTTATTCCGAGGCCATTGTCAGTTATATTCATTACTTTATTCAAAGTTATTTACTGCGCTAAAAAGCATATTATAGCTCTAAAATCAAAATTTTTAGCATCAAAATATTGTAAATGTACTGCTCTAAAATAATAGCTCTAGACATGCATGATTTTATGCTCTCCAAAAAGGCTATGATTTTTTAAATATTTCGATGCCCCTGTAGACCACTTTAGATGCCCTTAATCATCTTAAGACTCGGCTCAAACCTTCCCATCACTGTGGATTAATTTTGTAAAAAACTTTCGTGAAAATTCGTCTAGTCGTTTTCGAGTTTAGAGGGAACATCGGTAGCGACATTTGAATTTTATTTATATAGATTTATATTAAATAAATTTGGATACCAATTAAATTGAGGTTTGAGAGCGTAGGATGGAATGAACTTATGTGGAATCTGTGATATTAGACCAAGTATAATTAAAGCAAGTTTTTAAAAATTAGTGTTTTATTTATTATATAAAAAATAATTGTCTTTCAAAATGTTTGTTAAATTATTTTTTTTATATCTGTTACCAGGTTGTGGTGGTCATGCTGGTGGTAAAGGGTACAACAGTGGTGGTAATTTTTGTGTTGGCTGGGCTGGTAATTGCGGCGATGGTGGTATTGGTGGTAGCTCTTGGTATTTAGTTTGTGATACTTGCAGGGATAGATATTTGAAAACAAAGAAACCTCAAACCAACACACAGACTAATAATGTTTCTAATAATAAACAGAATAACAGTAGCAGTAATAATAGCAAACAACCACAGACTCCGCAAAGAAAGAAGGGAGTAACTACGGCACCCCCTCCTTTGCAGATAAACAGTAAACCACAACTAACTCCTTCACCTTCTAACTCTGGTAATCATTATGTCGATTGTATGGCCTTTTACAATAAAACTTAAACAGTTGTAACCAATAACAACACCAAAATCCCTCTACAAAACCTTTATTAAAACCAGAGCTGACTTTCAGCCTTACCATCATCATTAGTGCCAGAGAGTTGAAGAAGGAGAAGCCTAGTTTGACTTTTTAGGCAGTCATATAGCGGACTGACGACTAAAAAGTCAGACTAGGGTTCTCTTTCTTCAACTCTCCAGCTCTAATGATGATCGTGAGGTTGAAATCAGATCTGGTTTGGAGAGATTTGGTGTTGTTGTTGGTTAGCTATGTTTACTCCACTGCTCAGTTTTCTGTTAATAAACAATTGTAATTATTTTGATTTTAATAAAAATAGTATATTATTCTACTAGTCTGTGAAATCTATTTTTACCGTTTCTTTTTTTTAGTTTAAATTAAATTATTTATTAACTTTTACAGCTTAATTTATTAGTTCTATAATAATGATTAGGGATGCAATATAATTTAAAGAGATTATTGAGTTAAGTATGATTTTTTTAGTATTTTAATAAGTAATTAATGTACAAAAATAACTAAAAGAAATAAATATAATATAAAGAAAAAGAAAACTTTATTTTATTATTCCGGTTGCTCAAATTATAATTACCTAAATAATTATTTATTGTTTAATTTTGTTTAAAGTAAAAAAATCTGGTCTGATCTGGTTGCAAATTAAACAAATTAGCAGTTGAGCAGCATGCTGCTGTATCAAAGATGTTCTACTTTTTAAAGTTCTTACTTTTCTTTTCGTTTGGTCCATGAATTATACATTCCTTCGTTTGATAAAACTAAACATTTTAATCTAATCTAAAGCATCTAATCTATGCTGCTAAAACCTAAATTTGTTGATTATATGAAAAGAAAACAATTTTTTGTAATTTTCTATAGAAAATGTCAGAAGAGGTTGGCTTTGGGAATGTAATGTTATATCAATAAGTTATAACAATTTATAATGTTATATAAATAAGTCCCAAGTTGGGCATTCAGTGTTAGGTATTAAGTTGTTAAATAAGTTAAATTATTCTAGTCAAAAGTTACCTTTAAAGAATTTTAAAAAGCAGTTAAAGGAATTCTTATTAAAGAATCCTTTTTATAATATTACTGAGTACCTGTCACTAAAAACTATTACTATCTAGTCATGTTTGTCTGTTATATTTTATTATGTATATTTATTTTAAAATTAGTTTTGCTAGAATTTAATAATATTTTAACTTTTTTTAATGACGTATGCTTCTGTCATAATTTTTTTACATTATGTTCACCCAAGCAAGTAAAGAATTATTTATTATTATTATTAGAACAAATCATTGAAATTGAAAATTTTAATTTATATTTATTTCCCTTTTAGTTATAATTACTCTAGTGAATAAAATTCTTGTTTGTCTCTAGGTCTAGGTGAAGCGCATATGGTAATGAAGAGTAATGCTCTATTTCTATTAGAGCTAAGTAGTGGTGATGTAGGTGTGAAGAAGCGCTCTCCCCCTGGTATTGAAGATTCGGCTTTTCAAACAGCATCCGTTCCATTCCAGAGTCTGGCTGCTTTGGGAGCAAACCCTGCTGCCCTACAAGAATTGCATTTCCCTATTGATCATGCTTTGTTCAATTCACACTACTGTGATATGGTGATCTTTTTCTACTTTAGTCCTACAATTTTTACTTTTCCTCAATTATACTTTTGTATATATTTGGAAAATATATACATATCCTGATTTCACCTGAATTATCCATTTCAGTTATTTTTAAGAGCTCCTTACTGGTTTTCACTGACATATTTTGTAGTTTATTAGTAAAAACTCAACGAGTATATTAACAAAGTAATATTTATTAATCAAACAGTTATAAATATAATATGAGAAATTTACAATTATGTAAAGTTAATTTGTCGGAAGAGAGTGAACATGCGTACAGAAAAATTCTGGCATAGAGCAGTGACCAGTGGCATCATATTAAAATAATGAAGAGGGCCAAATATGAATTAAACATATCATTCACAATGTTGTCTGTCTGCCTGTTTGTATGTGTGTGTGTCTGTTATCATTATATCTCCCAGTGTATTTATGCTAGAGAGTTGAAACTTTGTACAATAATCAATCTTTAGGTCTAGTTGTGCTAACTAGTAAATATTTTTTTTATATGATGTAACTTATTTAGCAAAATTTTTGAAAATTCATACATTTTTTAAGAAAATAAAAATCTTATTTTTCTAATGTTATAAATCTTGATCTTTTAATATTCTGACCACTATTCAATTGTTATGAGATGAGGCCAGTGAGCCTGTAGGCAATTTGACCTATAAGTTCTATTGTGACATACCCAGTACAATTAATTAGTTATAATTATGAACACAAATCTAAGTGCTTCACAGTCACAGAATACATGTTCAGCTATGGTTCAGCTGTTTATTTACATTCTCTTAAGAAACAGCACAATTCAATCTTAACATCATCTGTGTTTTTTGAAATGATAGCTTGTACGCTGTCCTGTATAAAGAGACTTATACTTGGAGGGAGGATACAACAGCTTTTATCATTCCATTGGTAGCTTGGTACTATAACTCATCGTTCACATAATTTTTTTATTTTTCATAATAATTACAATTCCATGTAAATATTACATTTTGTCTCAAACTAAGTAAAATCAATTTAAAATAAGTTTTAATTATTATTTATCTCATATATTCTTTAATTATCTTGTTCTTATTGCTTTAGTTTAAAGAGATTTAATGTGACTTTACTAAAAAATTCCCACTGTTTGTAGGGTGTGTGCTTCAATAGGGGTTGTAGAAGGGTAGTGTGTCTCTAGTCTTCCTCTAAGGAGGCTCTAGTAGGATTAATTACAGTTATGACACTTAATGGAAACTGCCACACTTCCATTCCTCTTATCACTGTGTTATTTTACCTAAGTCCTCCCTCTGAGTATAAGTCTCTTTGGCCCTATAGAGCATTCAATAAAAATGCTTTCATTGTTTGGATCTGCCATTAGAAGGAGTTATGAACAGTTTTGCTTCTTCTAATCACTTCATATTTTCTCGTATTATTTGTTATGTAATAAAATAATATTTTTGGTTTGGAGTGCAACATGTTGCCATATAATGTAATGGCAAACAAGAATTTTATTTTTTTTAAATTACATAGTATAAACCATCAGTTTGATTTGTTTGTATGTAGACAAGATCAGAGCAAGGTACAAGTGATAGTGGGGACAGTGTGGGTGAGGGCAGTAAGAATAGAAGTAATTTTCATCGCAGTGTATCAATGGGTACTAATGGCTGGAATAAAAGAGATGATAATATCAGGCTGCCTCCTTTATCCAGGAAAAGGAATAACTCTACCTGTGATCTCACCAATGGTAAACTTTTAACTGTTTTTATTGTATAATCTCATCTATGGATTTTATTTATTTATAGCTTAACCTTTATCTCAACGTTTCTGATACGCAACCCAAATGATGGTATTCTTAAACTTTACATATGAGCAAATTTTGCGAATTAATACTTTCTTAAATTTTGAATGATCGTCAAATTAATAATTGTCCACAGTGGCTTATTTTGTTGGTGCTTGTGACAAAATATGAATTGGCGACTGCTGTAAGGTAGAAATTATTGCAGTATATGGTTTTCTTTTATTTTGTGGGATCTTGGGCTTTTCTGAGTTAACACTAAACGGCTTGTCCCCAAACCAGAATTATGGTTTTACCTTTATTCTAATTTTATTTTGTGTTGTGACGACACAAAATTTTAGGACAGGCAATGTCCCGTCCTATTTTATTTATTTCCCTGTAACAATTAAGAATATAAACAATTTAATAGACCAAATAAATGCGTAAGTTACAGAAATTAACCTATATACATATATCAGTACATGTATACAGCTGAATTTCTTATCCTTGTATGAAAATAAATTTATTATAATATTTGTATCATACAATTATTATTTTCATACTATACTTATTTTTAAAATGTTATTTATAAATAATATACTTTTACCAATCATTTCTTCGGGACTGGACTATAATTGTCTGTGACCAAATTTTGGATTTCGGCCAAAGGGTATGAAAATCGTCGATTTATAGTATTAGATACCAATAAATGTAGGGATTACTTTACAATCAGCCAATTTTACAAATTTAATTTAATTATGCAAAATAATTTGGATCTTTTGACCCAACAGCTATATTTTATAGTGTTTAGTCTAATATCTTATAATGTGAAAAAATGTTTTATCATCCACAAAACTATTTTTTAGTTGCTGTACTAATTTAAGCATTTTTCTCGACCTACAACCTAATAAGGTTAACAGAGTACATGCAATTGTTTGAGTAATAGAATTTTGTATTATTTTAAACACCTCAGTTCAATAAAAATAAAACAAATTCGTTTATGTAGTGCACTGATTAGTTATAACTTTATTACTCTATGATGTTGTGTTATTATTTTTGATAATTACTTAAGACAATAATTTTATTTAATTTTCCTCACTTACTTGAAAGTATTGTGTTTACCCTAAAACTCCATTGAAATTTCATCCTGATAATCCATTTAGGCACTTATTTAATGTTCGAAGTGGTTTTCATCATGCCGTCTGTCTGTTTGTGTGTATCTGTATCATGCATAACTACCTCTGTATTCACAATTGAGAAATGAAACTTGGCATGAAAATTAAACTTAAGAGAGGCCAATATTTTTAGTTCATAAAAATAGCAGTATTACCTCATCTTTAATGCAATAACAAAAAATCAAAATTTACATAAAAGTTTGTTTAAAACACTAAACAAATAATTTTAATTTTTTATGCCCGTTGTTTAATTGATTGTTATTGTTATTGTTATTTAGAAGGAGGTTCACTTTTACTTTGGAACCCATCAGCAGCTTTGCAGAGATTAGTGCCAGAAGATGACTGTCAAGTCAATGTGCTGTCAAGACCTGTTATATCATTCCTATTAGAACATCATAATCTGTCTAGTCTTCGCCTTGCTATGAGTCATGCTCTTAGGAAAGCAACTTGCAGGGTTTATGCTATGCAGGTACTATATTCTATTTAAACTTAATTATTTGTCTAAAGAAGTACTTCCCTTAATGCCCCCCAATATTATCAGATATCAAAGTTTTTTATTTTTCCTCATTTATAATACCATAGGTATACACAAAAAGATGTTAGCAAAAAAATCCAAATCTAGAATTTTTCCTTAATTATTCAGAAGTATTTCCCTCTGGAAATTTTTCCTTTATTAAGAGGTGTTTTTATGACCTCTTAAGTGGGTTTCACAAATTTGTCTGTCTGTATGTGTGTGTGTTTCTGTTTTCTCTCCAGTAGTATCCCTACTGATAGGCACTTTTGCTTGTTCCACAGATGTACATCATGCATTTTAACCAGAAAATTTTGTTTATTTTTAATCTACATAATTCTTGTAATTAATTATTTCCTTTTTTGTAACTTAAAATATTGTGAGAATAAAGTTTTAAAATTTAAATCTGTCATACAGATTTCTTCTTGTTTTAGCAGTGAATACTTAAAAATTTTGTGTCCCAGAAATAATGACAGCAAAAATGCATAAAACTGCATTGATTTGGCATGCATGCAGTCATATATGACTAACATATGTTCTAAATATTGTCTCATTATCAACATTAGTTTAATTTTTATAAAATAACTTGTGTACATTTATTTTTAAATTGTAATAAATCGGAAAATAATCCAATTGAGTTAAAATTTGTTAGAAGTATATCTCTTAATGTAATAAATAAGTATAATAAGTTTCGTTCAAATACGGCAAATATAACTACGGTTTTTGTTGGATCATAAAAATTAAGTATTAATGAGTGAGGTCATTGCCTGGATGGTTGACCCCTGGGAATAGAAAGAATGCTGTGAGTCCTCAGACTTGGTGCAGTATATTTTGTGATTTTTATATTCTGAGGACAAATAAAGGGTATCTGAAGTAGTAAGGATAAGTGTAGTGAAATTGAGGTGGTGAGAAAAAGTTCCTAAGTACCCTGTTACCAATTTTTTTCGTTATTACTTGAAGATGGTTAATACTTGTAAATAAATCATTTCAATTTTCATACCTATTGTAGTCAAAGATTATTATCGATTTAACTATTCAAATAATAAGGTGTGACAGGAAAGTGAATCAACTTTAGAGGTAGTGTTAGCAAGGGTATATAGGGCGTAGAGCCTAATTATATTGTACTTTATTGTTTAATTCATTAATTTCTTTTGTATACTCCTGGATCTATGCAGGTAAGTAAAATTGCTGCAATTATGACAACGGCTAAAATATGTTATGATTAATCTCCACGACCTGAATTGCTTGGTATCTCAAAATATAGTAAAAGAAGCTATACAATTTGTTCACACTACTGGCTTACCGCCTAGGAGAAGAAGTTGAGGATTGCCTCACAGTTTGAATAAGGCCCATATTTTGTTTGTAATATGTTGCCCATAGTTTGAATATGGACATGACTTGGCGGGACAGAAAAGTTGATTTCCCTACTTTTTTAGACCGAAGACTTGGTGGGGTGTTTTTTACCGTAAGTGGTTTTTGGTAAAATAACACAAATAGACCTAAAGATTGATTTTTGTATTAAGTTTCAACTTTCTGGCATCAATACATGTGGAGCAAAACTGACAACAGACACATACAGACAAATAACTTAGTGAAAACCATTCAGGAGGTCTTAAAAACCACATAAACAAATAATTCAGTTGAAATTCTGGTTTCAGATTTTTAGTGTAAACACAATACTTTTAAAATATATGTACAGTATAAACTAGGAAAAGTAAAAAAAACCATAGAGCCATCAGCTGTGAGTATTTGCCCAAATATGTATTATACTAATAGTTGTTACTTTATTTAAGTGTCAGTGACACTTATGTATGTGTTTTGGCCTATGTATAAATTGTACTTAGATTTTTACTTACGATCTCTTCTAGTTTTATTTTGAGACTGACCAAGGAACCATATGTCTGAACCTTTTTCTATATTATATAGCATTGTTTGCTCACTTTCTTATTAACAATAACATAATTGAACATTTTATTTTGTTTGTAACAGGCACTAGACTGGTTAGTTCATGTTGTAACTCAACCAACCTGTTTACATGACCTGCTGTGGTGGTTCGTAGTAGCTCTAAGCCCGAGTCATTCACCCTCCTCCGATCTCACTGATCCTGATCAAGCATCTAAAGACCAACCACCTGTTGTTGACCATCGAACTGATCAGGAACTTCTCTGTGAACATCCTCTCAGTGATATGGGTTTAGCTGGTGATGGTGTTCATCCTTTACCCCACACCTTTCATAGTCTACTTCAGTCAATCAGTCATTTGATGTTGTTATTGCCTCCCAGTTCAGCTCTTCAGCAGATGGCTGTCAGGTGTTGGGGCATTAATTTTACTCAACAGGATCATATGTTCCTTCATAGGTAATATTTATTCATTTACGAGATATTGATACTCTTATCAATATCTAAATGGCACTATTTCATAATAATCTCCCAAGGCCTTTTGGGAGATTCCATTTTAGGAACTTTCCAATCTTGTGAAGAAAACCAAACTTAAGATTGCTGATTTTGGTACCATGCAATCAATATGCTGATAAAAATTGCTAGTAATCTCAGTTTTAGGATGTACTCAGCCACCCTAGTGAAAAAACTTCAACCAGTTTGGCCAACATATGCTACGGATGACCTGTTTTAGATTTAGTGCTACAACTTTTATTTGCAACGTTTCTTCAGACTTTTAGTAGTTATAATTATTTTAAAATGCTGCTTTTAAAATAATTATAATTATTAAGCCGCTGGGCTTTTCTACATTTAATTACTAATAATTTTTTTTAATGTTATAGGAGTCATGTATTTAGTAATATCAGTAAAATATTATCAAGATCTGAAGAAGAGCAAGAGGAAAATGCTGTCAATAGTTTACACGAGAGTCATCTTTCTAATCATTCTCAGGTAAGATGCACAACAAAATAGTGAACTGGACTGCATCCCTTACACTAGCTTACTTTTGCAGATTCCTATCCAAAACTTTGGCTCACCTTTATCAGCCAATTATTATTAATGGATGAAAATGTTTTATTAAAATTCTAAATTACCATTTCAAATGTTAAAAATTAATCAAGTATTGCTGTTTCAAATACATAAGCTAAAAATATTTAAATATACCATTTTCATTTTCTAAGACTATTTCATCAGCTTATGATGATGAAAACAGTAACATATGAGACATAGTCAAAAAGTATTGCTGTAAATACTTGTTTTTAAATACATAAGCTAAAAATATTTAAATATTCCAGTTTCTATATTCTATATGAGACATAGTCAAAGAGACTAATACTTACAGGAAGAATTCAACAGCTCTAATCATTCCTTGAGTAGCTTGGCACCATAATTGTACATTGGAGACGTAATTTTTTATTTTTCATAATAATTACAATTTCAAGTAAATATTACATTCTTTTTCAACTATTTTGTCTTAAATTAAGTAAAATGAATTTAAAATAAGTTTTAATTATTATCTATCGTATATATATATATATTATTTAATTATCTGTGTTTAATAAAGTGATTTAATGTGACGTCACTGAAAAATGCCCGCTGTTTGTTGGTTACCCCTTTGATAAGGATTGTGGAGAGGGAGACTCAAGTAGAAGATCCGTTATGACACCTAATGGAAACTTTCTTGCTTCTAGACTTCTTATCACTGTATTATTTAGCCTAAGTCCTTCCTTTAAGTATTAGTCTCTTTGGACATAGTTTTATATTTTTCTATATTGTATATAAAAGCTTTATTGTAGCTTCAATATCACTTAGTGAACTACATTTAACATCTTATGGCTCTTATGTAGTATTTGAGAATACTACATATGTTTGTTTATCTGTTTTGCAATTTATGTTTTATAGGGATCACAACATTATGTTTTTATGTTTATTAATTTTATGTTATTTCCTTTGATTTCAGGGTAATCAGAGCTATGTAGAAGCTCTGAGTGATTTGACTTTAAGTGTTGAAATAAAGGCATCTTCACGGCAAGCCATGATAGCTAGTTTGACCGACAACTCTACTGAGACCTTCTGGGAATCAGGAGATGAGGATAGAAATAAAACTAAATCGATAACTGTGACATGTCAACAGAACTCCACTCCCAAAATGATTTATCTTCATATTGATAATTCAAGGGATCTCGCAGTAAGTAGTATTAACAGTGATTGTAGAATTTCCCTGTCTCCAAAAGCAGGATAATGGAAATTTTGCTTTATAAATATATATTTAATGGAGAAAATTCTCCCCTAAAACTAGCAACTGTTCTGACCAGGGTTTATATGTCAGTCAGGGCTGTATCTGTTTTACATATTTTGACCTTAAAGTAACTGATGGACAGTTACAGTAAATATTATGGGAAGAATTAAAAGTGGCTTAGTAAATCCTTGAAGGAGTGGGTTATTTAATAGGGTTTGAATAAGTGGTTCCCCTGTATTTCTTCGATATATCTATAGCTAGTGAAAAAATGTTATAAATAATTTTGGACATGATTTTGTTTGAAGGAGGAAACAAAACACTTGTGGTTTTGATGTTGTGTGTCGGGGCACAGGATTAAATAAGAAAATAGATTTATAAACCAGGGCTGAAGGGTCCCTCCAGAGGAAGGACCTTGTATGGGAATCAGAGTTAGCTTATAATGAGTAAGGAAAAAGAAAACAAAATCAAATATAACAGATTGAATCATGGAATAAATGGGAAATGAAATAAGATTAAAAGGGTGACTTTTATCATATATTTACAAGATACTCAGATGGAAAGAAAAGTTGTAACATACCAGAAAATCAGAGCTAAAGTGCCTAGCACAAGCAAGCAAGGAAATAAGGTAAAAGAAATATTAAGTTATACATGGGGGTCACCAATATAACTAAAACAATCATCTCGAGTACCTAGAAGGCAGAGGTGAAATTTGTGGCCTTGAGAAGGCCCCAAGAAACCTTGGATAAAGCTCTGTATGAAATCAATAAAAGAAAACTATGTTGAGGAAGCAAAGTAGAGCAGGGAAACAACGATGCTGTTATAGATGGGTAACTGGAATATTGCATTTCTTTCTAGTGGCCAAATGATTCAGTTTGTTTATGAGAGATTAGACAATGGTTTGGTAGTGTTACTATCTTTACATAGCAATTTAACTTTCTTTGAATGCAGCCTAAGGTAATTATTGTTGGGAGAGTTGAGTTCAAGGATAGACCCTACTTACTCTGTGACCAGAGGTCTGGACATTACTTTAGGTGTTGGTTTCTATATAAAAATACCATTAAAACCTTTTAAAAAGATTAGACCATAGAAAAAGTATTTTATTAATTTGCCTTTTCTTTTAATTATAAGAAAATTAATCCTGGATTGTTTTTTTTGTTTAGAATAAAGTATCAAGTGTTACATTCCAATCTGGCCCTAATTCAGAAGAACTGTACAAGATAAGAACTGTTGAAGTTGAAAGTAGATTTACTGGATGGATTAGCTGCCTTGTTTTAGGTATATTGTGAATTTAAAACCTTTATAAATAATTAAGTCATATATTGGACCATTAATACTCTTCATTTAGTTAAAATTAAAAAAATTATTTATCTCAGGTTCAAATCACTATCACCATGGCTCTTTATAAGCATGGTTACAAATTTTAAAAATAAATTATATCAAAAAAGATAAATCTAGCATGCTGTAGATTTACAATATCCCCTTAAAAAACACTTGAATTAACTTATCATATGCTTTTTTAAAAAAATATACCAGTGAAGCACACTTAACAACCTATGTCACTATATAATTCAAGTATAAGATCTAAAAGTAATTTCATTCATGCACAGATATTTTGAATGGTCAATAACATAACTTATGATTCAAATTTAATCTATTTTGACATGAATTAATTAATATTTATAATATATTTATTTTAACTTATTACAATTAGTTTTAAATATAAAATAGTTATAAATTCAAATTATTTTGAGAAACAAAATCAAAATTCTAATAATAAAAAATAAAATTCTATACAAAATAATAATTCTTATTATTTTACTTTATATGCATGTTGTAATTGTTTAATAAATTTTTACTGTTTTATTAAAAATCTATTTTTTAAGAAAATTAGTAGTACTAAATGGTATTTAATAATAAAATAAAAATAAGAATAATTTTAAAATACAAAAATAAATTAAAATAGTATGGATTATTAAAATGGAAATGTGTTATTATTATTTAAAAATGATTAAGGATAGAATTATTAGAAATTAATAAAATGTAGTATTTAATAATAAAGTAAGTATTCAGTATGAATAGCATTTAAGTTAAAAAAAAAGAAAAAAAGGTGTACCAACCAAGATTTCCTCTATGAGGCACCACGGCTTAATGCCGAATTACGCATGTAAAATCAATTAATTGTAAATTGTTTAAATGTTTTGTATTTGTATTCTTAATGTGCAATAAATGGTTATTTATTTATTTATCTTATTATTTTACTTGGCACCTAACATATGTGCTAAGTTTCATCTCATTATCAGAAATAGTTAGTTTTTATCAATGCATTTTAAAAAAAAATTTAAAAAATAAAAAAAAATATCTTGTATATTAAAATTATATTATATTTTATAAAGTATAATTATATTACAGGAAGTACTAAGTACAATTATTATAATCATATTTTGTTTTGATATGGCAAGTATATGTACGGTTTTTGCTGAATCATAAAAATTAAGTAGCTTTGAGCAGGTCAGTGCCTGGATTGGTGACTGCTGGGAATAAAACAAATGTATTTTCTGTCTAATGACGAGCAAAGCGAGTCCAAAGACCACTCTTCTATCTCTGATCACCCGTTTTTTTTCTATTTAATACAAAATTATTTTAAATTTATGTTTATAGATAAATGGGAAGGTGGTGTATTAAGGTTAGAATTAAAAGGAGGTGACAATTCTCTAAGAGTTCGGCAAATTAGAGTACTCGGTCAGGTAGAAGGTACACCTCTTAGAGTACCTCGACAGTATTCTACACAAACAATACAACATTACAATACTGAAGCTGAAACACTTCGTGTCTTCAGGCTTATAACTTCTCAGGTTAATACAATTTTAATATTGTTATAAATTATTTATTTCTTTCAAACTGTGGCCACGATTTTTAGAATAATATCTATGAAAACTCTAATACAATTATTATTTATATAACTTCTTAAAATGATTGTAGTCTGGTCAGAACTAATTTAGTTTGCTTTTTTATGATATAATTAAACAATACCTTGACATTACAAATTTGCATTACATCAGAAGCCCCAGCCGAACACTAATTTTTTTCTATGAACTTATTGAAGTTTAGTTTTTATTAAAAAATTATTTTTTTATAAATAAATAAATATTTTCTATTAGTGTCCGCCCCTGTTGCATTACTTGACTTTGAACACTATTGTGAGTTTTATTATAATTAATGTAATTAGTCGTTAATTATTATCTTGTCTGTTATTGGCAGGTATTTGGTAAGCTAATTAAAGGAGAAGGTGGGAACACTGAAGGAGAGCCTAGTGAAGATGTGTGTAGCAATGTAGCTGATGAAGAAACTAACACTAACGATCTCAAGGAGCATGTTGTCGGGATATTGTTCAGCAGGTCCAAGTTAACTCATCTACAGAAACAGGTTTGCTAACCATTATTAGCTATAGAGTAGTTATTCATGAGGTATGACCACCCTTCATGATCAAACTCATTATCTCATAGAGTAATCTATTATAGAATAAATGCAATCTAAATAACTTTTAAAAGTGTATTGCACCAAGTTCAGGCTCACCATGAACATGAGGCATTGACTCTTGGCCTCTTCAGCAATGAGACCAAAAGCCTCTTGTTTTTTAATATAGATAAAGATACAAAATTATAAGTATGAAATGTATACAGTGTGTCCCTGGATGGAGTTGCCTATACGTGTAAATGACAACAAATTTCATTTTTCCAAAAAAAGGTCATTCTTGATAAAAGCTCCTGCATGTTTTTAAACTAAGATTTTTAATTTTTTTTATTTTTAACAGTAGACTCAAAAACTGCATTTTTTTAAAAATGGACGTTGAGTAAAGTAGGCTTAATTTTGACTTTTAGAAAAAAAGTATTCTTCATAAAATTGTTTAATTGTCCTCCTGAGACAATTTTTCCATAAAAAAATTTAAAATATTTTCAAAAATTCACCTATTAACCCCATTACCCCATCAAATTATCCCATCACCCAAATTTTGGAAAAATTAAAAGTTGTTCAATCTGGATAAATGATACATCGTTTTAAAGGTCTTGACTAGTGAAACAAAAATGGTAGTATTGTAAACTTTGATTCAAGTAACACTAACTGAGATATTTTAATAAAACAGGAATGTGTTTATTTGTTATTGTTTTTATTATTTTTGACAGCTTTTTTTAGTTAAGTAATATTAAGTTATCTCAGTTAGTGTTACTTAAATCGAAGTTTACAATACTACCTTTTTTGTTCCACTAGTCTAGACCTTTAAAACAATGTATCATTTATCCAGATTGTACAACTATTAATTTTTCCAAAATTTGGGCGATTTTTGAAAATCTTTATTTTAATTTTTTTTATGGAAAAATTGTCTCAGGGGGTCAATAAAACAATTTTATGAAGAATACTTTACTCTCTGTCCATTTTTAAAAAATTGCAGTTTTTGAGTCTACCGTTAAAAATAAAAAAAAATATGAAAAATCTTAGTTTAAAAACATGCAGGAGCTTTTAACAAGAATGACACGTATAGGCAACCCCATCCGGGGGACACACTGTATATTATTCTTATACATATATTTAATTTTTAAATACAGGAAATAATTAAACTGCATTCTGCATTGTTCATTTTATTATTTTAGTCCCCCTTATATTGTTGCTCTGCTTTTGTTTCAATTGAAAAATTATCCTTGATTTTTCAATTGAAAAAAAAACTTTCAATTTTTCAATAAAAAAAAAACTTAAAAGCCTTGATTTTTGTGTCTTAAGTTTGGTAGATATCCTGTGGTGATTGGCTCTAAGGGTTTAAGATCTTCTAAGTGAGTCAAATATTTCCTCTACCAAAGGAATTTATTTGTCTTTTATAGGATGATGATTTTTTTTACCTTTAACAAATTTGACCTAATTGATGATTAGTCTTATTATGGTAAATTGGTTAATTGTTGTTATTGTTTAGTTATGGTTTTTCTGATTATTTTTTTTAAATTATTCATTTATGTTATTGTGATTTTAATTTAAAGGTATGCTCACACATAGTGGCAGCTATTAGGAACGAGTCAATTGCAGCCAGAGAAGAATGGGAGCTGAAATTGACTGAAGAAACTGAAAATAACCTAGGCAATCCCAGCCCTACAGGATCTGTGTGTAATGAGGAACAGTTGTCTGATACATATTGTTTTGAAATGCTAAGCATGGTGTTAGCATTGAGTGGCTCTTCAGTGGGGAGACTTCACTTAGCTCAGCAGCATGGGTTGCTGTCTGATTTGATGGGATTATTGCACACCGGCTCACCCAGAGTTCAGAGACAGGTATCAAACATTTTAAAATAATAAAATTAATAAATATAAGCTAAAAATGTTCTACTGTGATGTAAAAATGTAAAGCGTTTCGCCGTTTTATGGCCTTTCAGGATATTCACCTTGTGGAAACAACCTGAGGTGGGTTGTATACGCTATCCCTTTAGTAAAAGATATAACTATAGTTAATGATATGGAACCTTCCTTGAAAACTTCATTAGAGCAGAAAAAATGTGTATTTGTATCAATAAAACTACCATCAATTACAAAATAATATAAATTTTAAATTTTGTGTTAGACTTAACTCAGCTACAAACATCTTATCAAAAGTTTAACTGCTAATTTCTGAATTCTTTTTTCTTAATTTAATTTATATTTTTTTTAATAAAATCTTGATTTTTGTGAATAAATGTTTCTCTTTGAAGATGCCTGTATACATAAATTTATTAATTATATTATTAAATTACAATATAATCTGAGTGTAGTGTGACCTTTTTTCAATTTTTGATCGGACTTATTCTTAAATTATTAAAAAAAAAATGGTTTTTTTAAAATTTTAGATAATCTACCAATAGATCTCATTCTACCAATAGTTTAATATCAAATAAGTTAATCTGGTAAATAGATAGGATAGGTTCCTGTTTATAAGTAAGGTTAAAAACTGACTAGTGATCAACCCTATTTCCTAGATATATTATATATATATATATATATATTATATATATATATATATATATATATATATATATATTATTATATATATATATATATATATCTAGGAATATATATTATATATATTATATATATATATATTATATATATATATATATATATATATATATATATATATATATATATATATATCATAGAGGAATATATAGTACTACAGAGAGACAACTAGATAGGGGATTCCTAGTCGGTACACTCTTCAGACAGTTTAGGGACAAGGATTTAATCAGGTCCGTCAGGTGTCACTTCAAGCGGATTGAGTCATAAGTTCAAGTCATATGAGTACTATAAGTCAGTGGATGAATTGCACACTAGCCAAGCATGTCATCACACTATTTACATAACTACTTACTTACAAATTAACCCTCACTTGCAGGTTATATTAACCCTGCAACGCATTAAGCTCTACCTGACTGACTAAACCTGGGTTTAATTTTACCCTCTTAATAATTTAAATTAATAATTTGATGTCATATAAAACGTAGTATGACATACAAATGTACACTAAAAAATTTGTTAAATTTTATCTTAAGGTGCTTACTTTAAACGGCACAAACAGTAAATAAATACAAGTTGAAATAAATCTAAATAAAACACAAATACGTCAAATGTAAACAGTCCATTCAGGAAAAGAAAATCAAAAATAGACGGCACAAACAGTCATAAACAAGTTGAATAAATATAAATTAAACACAAAATACGTCAAATGTAACAGTCCATTCAGAAAAAAGAATCAAAAATAAGACGGCACAAACAGTAGACAAAACGAGTGAAACAAATATAAATGAAACACAAATACGTCAAATGTAACAGTCCGTTCGGAAAGTAAACTTCAAAACTATACTTCAAAAATAACACGGCACAAACAGTTAATAAACACCGAGTTGAAATCGATCTAAATGAAATACAAAGTACGTCAAAGTAAACAGTCCATTTTAAAAAACTTCAAAAATAAAACAAAATATTAATTAAACTTGCCTTACCTTTTATGTCTAGCGCTAAAATAAAATAGGAAGTATTTTATTTTGTTTGCTATTCAATCCATGCTAGTACACCTTCAGCTACGTCTTCACAATAACATTGGAAACTTTCATTTATAAATACGAAATCGGCAAAGTTATTACTTTAGTTAGTTATTAAAAATATCACTAACACTTTACATGTTTAATTACATATTATAAGTCACAAAATGATAGTAACCAAATAAAAAACGGCCAACTATTGAAATTTGATAACACTTCATATTTCATAGACGTATCACTTTGAATAGATAAGTCACTATATATTTCTTCTCGTTTCTCTATTTAACTAAAATGTCCACGGATTCGACGGTGGCGCCATCCTGGGTCCGTACCATAACATCGAATTCTACGGGGCGCCATCCCTGGTCCGTACCAGTACTACAATAACCGTCTAGGATTTTTTAACCCAGGTTTGTCTATCAGCCTAATCAGTGATATATATATATATATATATATATATATATATATATATATATATATATATATATAATATATATAATTATATATATATATATATTCTTGATCAGGGAGACCCCTTCCAAAAAAATCTACCACCCTCACTCCCCCCCTCCATGACCCTAATCTCATAAGATCTTTTTTTAACATTTACAAAAAAGCTTAAAAGTGTAAGAATTGTTACTAAAAATGCAATATACATCATGTACTACTTTAAAAATGATATAACCTACCTAAAATAAAAAATAACAAATTCTATACTATAAACTAATAATCATACAAAAAACTATGACATATGCCAAAAAAATACCAAACATTACACGAAACGCTAATAAAAACAACTTAAGTTCTTAAAATTTCCTTTCTATTGGCATCTTCCTCTTTTTCTTTGTACTATTAATACTCTCATTTTAATATTTGGTTTAATTTAATTTAAAGGTCACAGGATTATTGAGACGCATGCTACCGGAGGTAACTCCTGTGATGCTAGCTCATATACTGGGAGTTACTCAGCTGCCACCTACTGATTTCACCATAGCTACCACTCCCACTAAATCTCATCATAATCTTAATGATGCAAACAAGTATGTTTAGTTATTGTATGTTTTATTATTACAAAAAAGCTTTCTTCATACCTTTATACCGCAGGTATATTGGAGAAGTTTTGTATTTTCAAAAAAAGTCCAAAACAAGGATTTCACCAGGTTGTATTCTTTTTAATAAGTTTATTATTTTTAATGTTTAACATTTGTCTCCATTTCTTAGCCGAGAAGCAAAAGTATAAAGTTTAGAAAACCTAAACTAACCCCCCTTGCCTGTATTAGAAAATATTGGTTACAATTTCAATTTAGACTTCCGTGACTGTATTCATTGTGAAGTGGAGGTGTTCGATGACTAGAGAATAAAATGAAGGTGTTAGATAACTATAGAATAAAGTGAAGGCATTAGATGACATGGAATAAAGTGAAGGTATTAGATAACTAAAGAATAAAGTGAAGGTATTAGATGACTTAAGAATAAAGTGAACTAAAGAATAAAGTGAAGTATTAGTGACTTAAAGAATAAAGTGAGGTATTAAATGACTATAGAATAAAGTGTAGGTATTAGATGACTTAAGAATAAAGGTAGTATTAGATGTTAAAGTGAGGTATTGATGACTAAAGAATAAAGTGAAGGTATTAGATGACTAAAGAATAAAGTGTAGGTATTAGATGACTATAGAATAAAGTGTAGGTATTAGATGACTAAAGAATAAAGTGAAGTATACAAAAAACCAACACGTCTCTCCACAAAAAAAATTATTAAATAAAAGCAGAGCCGGCTTTCAGCAATAATGCCATCAACAGTGCCTATAAACAAGTAAACAAAGATCTAATAACAATACATAATTTAAGCAATAAAAAAATAATAAGAGTCATAAGAGTAATAAAGTCAAAAGATAAAAAGAAGAAAAATGTATAAATCAATAAATGAATAAAAAGGAGAATGAATAAATAGATTAATTACCCGTGAGTTGAGTGCAGGCGTCTAACAGACTATCCAAAGACTGAAGCCTGACTGAAGAGGGTTGGTTATGATAGGCTAGGGCTTGAATGATCACTGGTCCCCCTCCGTCACTTATCATTCAGGCAATTCACCATGTCCTTATCCAAGGCTCTTTTTATTTCCAAATTTTCAACCAAATTTAACCTGTACCCCTTATCCTCAAAATGCATAAATGCAACTTCATGGCCTTTAGTACCATGACGTTCGCTAGTTATGTGAGTAAAAAAGTTTGTGGGTCCTTTTAAGTGCTCTTTAAAACAGGCCAAAAATGTGTGGCCAGTCTGTCCTAAATAGTACTTGTCACAGTTCTGGTAACCACACTTTATAAGGTAAACCCCGCTCTTATCAATAGGATGAGCAGTATCCTTTGGCTTAGACAGTTCTTGTCTTAAAGTCCGAACAGAACAGTATGCAGTCCGGCCTTCTTTAAAACGTTGGATACAGTCGAAGAGGTAGGGCCTATATATGGTATTGAACACAATTTTGCAGGCTCATTAGTGTTGCTCAGATCTTTGCCGTACAAGTGTATCCCTTTATCTAATGAATAATTAAACTTAGTTTCAAAACTCGGAAAAGTATTGTGTTTGCGGAAAATCCAAAACCGGGATGTCTCCGGGATTTTCCACTTCAGGTGTTTTTAGGGCCTCCTAAGTGGTTTTCACAAAGTTGTCAGTATGTATGTGTGTGTGTCTGTTATCATCGTAGCTCCCAGAGTATTTATGCTTGAGAGTTGAAACTTTGTACATAAATCAGTCCATTAGTGTAGTTGTGCCATTCGGGTAGTAATTTTTTAAGACATCATTGACCCACAAAAATGACTCAACAAAAATTTTGAAAAATAATAAAATGCAGAAAAATGATATTTGGCACTCGTATATTTGTATACACCCGTGCTATAAAAAATACTGTTGTAGTCCACTGATTAGTATACCTTCCTCTATGTTGTAGCCATGTATAAGACTAACTTATGTGTCATGGTTCATATCGTTATCAGCATTACTTCAATTTTTATTAAATAACTTGAATATGTTTGTTAAAAAATTGGAAAATAATCTAATTGAGTAGAAATTTGGCACAAGAGTATACCTTTACGCAATAAATAAGAACACGGTTGTATTGTTTCAAGTACATCATAATTTTTGTTGGATCATAAAATTTAAGTAGCATCTAGCGTGTTTAGTGCCTGCATGGGTGACTGCTGAGAATGAATCGGATGAATTTACTATCTGAGGACAACCAAAGTAAGTCCGAAGTAGAGAGGATGAGTGTAGCGAATCCGATGTGATAAGGAAAGTTCTGAGGTACCCCGCACCCAATGGTTTTAATAATATTAAAATTAATATTTGTTTTGTGTAGACAAGGTATCCTGGATGTATTCCTGAGCTGCATTGCTAAAGCTCTTCATGTACAAGTCAAAACAAAAGGTAAAGTTCTTTGTATTTTTCATTGTCTCACTTTTTAGTTTCGCTGATCAAGAATATATGTTTATAAAACATTGCTATTTTGAATAAACACAAAATAATTCAGTAAGTTTATTTGATTTCCATCTGGAAAATATGAATGAATACTTTTAGTGATTAATACAAATATCTATTGGCTCAAGTGAAGGATTATCAAGAGATTCAGGAGCCCTATTAATAAGTTACACAAGGTTATCTAGTGATGTCACTTAGTCCCTATAGATATATTTTCTTTCCAAAGTTGTTTACCTGCTATTTTCATTATTCGCGATTCAAAGTCCATAGCAGCACCACCATCGCTGATAAGAAATTGATGATGAAAGGGTTATTAAAGTTGTGAAACATTGTTAAAGTCCTTATGGGTTTTTTTTATTTTCTTATTTGTGACGATTATTTTTTTAAATTTTTTCTCAAAGTGCTTTAATTGGTGTAATTAAGTGGTGTAAGAACTTAGTTGAATAACTATTTCATTGAAAAATAGGGTTTTAATGTGTTGTCACGAGTATTTTAATTGAGTGATAAGAAGGTGAAAATCTCAATACAGTGTTTTATTTTATTTATTGTTAATTAATTAAAATAATTTTAGTTTGCATGAACACCCAAAATTAACTTTTTATTCCATTAAATTGTTTAAATTAGTTGTAACAGGTACTTAAATTAACTGATAGCAAGCTGATTTTTACCATAATTGTGCTTTTATTTATTAATCGGTAATACATTTTATTTACTCACTAAAATAATTATTAACTCACTAAATTCCCTCTTTTTTGTAAAATGTTTGTTTAATTATTAAACAAATAATAATTAAGGTTTTATTATTTCTGGGTTAAATCGGACAATCCAAGTCTGTAGTGATAAGAGCCTGATTCTATATTTAAAATCCTGGAATAATCTAAGTATTTACTTATCTATGACTTATTGACAATTTTTTTTGGCACCGCTGATTGTTCTTTTAATTTTTTACTCATTTATCACAAATTAACTAACAATGAAGTAATAAAATAATTTTTATCAGCTCCCACACTTATCCTATGATAAAAATATTTTAATCACCCTATTGTTTTCCCGCCATTGGTATTGCTAACCTCACAACTATCTCTTTGAAGAACGAATAACTGAAAGAAGATTTTACCAGACTCTTTTAAATACTTAAAAACTAATATAATATATATATATATATATATGTATGTGTGTGTGTGTGTGTGTGTGTGTGTGTGTGTGTGTGTGTGTGTGTGTGTGTGGTGTGTGTGTGTGTGTGTGTGTATGTGTGTGTGTGTGTTTGTGTGTGTTTCACGAAATTAAGGAATATATTACTGTTAGCATTTATCATTATAATAATGAAAAAAATAATTGATGATTACCAATTATTACTGCACCTAATGATTTTTTATCATAGTTGCCTTATTAAAGCTTTGAGCTTTTGAATTTCTAAATTATTTTCAAATTAAGAATAATGCATCATATTTTAGTGGTGCTTTATATTTTAATACTTTTTAACATTAAACTCTGTATTTTGAAATATGATGTTGATGTTTTACAGCTAGTAAAGAGAGTAAAGGTTTGTTGAGTGTTAATCTTGGATCGAGTATAGATTTGGGAGACAATAGAACTACTAGGTGGTGGCTTAGAGGAACTATATCCAGGAAATTAGCCCAGGAAATCATACAGCTTATCAGGGATATGTCTGCTGTGAGTTTAATCATCATAATATTACATTTTATTTTTTCATAAATAGTTGAGTGGATATATGTGGATATGAGTTTCTAAACTGGACATTTTCAACATAGGTGTTTAAATGATAAAAGACGTTTGGATAACATTAGAACTTTTGGTCAGGTAATGCAAGTGGTGAAGTAACTGATTTTTTTATGAAAGGGCCTAATTGTGGGGTTATCCTAACCATAATTAAGTTCCCTGCCAATTTTTTTAAATCTGTAGTTTAATTTTATAATTAAAAACTCACTATCAAAGAAATGTTTCACAGATTATGACCAAAATTATAACAATAACATTGATAACTATAAATTAATTTTTAAATTATAAAATCTAATAAATGAATTACTTAATGGTGAACTGCCACTAAGAGAAAAAAACACATTTCAGCCACTGATCTCAGTATAAAACGAGTGGTTTGTTTACTCAAGGGTGCATTGCCTGAGAAAATAATCCTTTCATTTTATGTTAAGATGTTTTTGTTCTCTTTGTGGCAGTACACCTTTAAGTAAACCATTAATTTTATGCTGAGATGTTTTGTTCTCTTTGTGCAGTACAACTTTAAGTAAACCACATTCTGATGTTTTTGTCTCTCTGTTCATTTTTATGTTAAATGTTTTTGTTCTCTTTGTGGCAGTACACCTTTAAGTAAACCATTAATTTTATGCTGAGATGTTTTTGTTCTCTTTGTGGCAGTACACCTTTAAGTAAACCATTCATTTTATGCTGAGATGTTTTTGTTCTCTTTGTGGCAGTAACCTTTAAGTAAACCATTCATTTTATGCTGAGATGTTTTTGTTCTCTTTGTGGCAGTACACCTTTAAGTAAACCATTAATTTTATGCTGAGATGTTTTTGTTCTCTTTGTGGCAGTACACCTTTAAGTAAACCATTCATTTTATGCTGAGATATTTTGTTCTCTTTGTGGCAGTACACCTTTAAGTAAACCATTCATTTTATGCTGAGATGTTTTTGTTCTCTTTGTGGCAGTACACCTTTAAGTAAACCATTCATTTTATTCTGAGATGTTTTTGTTCTCTTAGTGGCAGTACACCTTTAATTAAACCATTAATTTTATGTTAAGATGTTTTTGTTCTCTTTGTGGCAGTACACCTTTAAGTAAACCATTAATTTTATGCTGAGATGTTTTTGTTCTCTTAGTGGCAGTACACCTATAAGTAAACCATTCATTTTATGTTGAGATGTTTTTGTTATCTTAGTGGCAGCCCGCCTTTATGTAAACCATTAATTTTATGTTGAGATGTTTTTTATCTTTGTTTAAAATTGTAAAATCTAATGAATGGATTATTTAAGGTGTACTCTTAAGGGCTGTACTCTTAACTACAGTCACAATTATCATCAAAATTACAGCAAATTTGGTATACGCAGTAGAGACTTTTTCAGAATGCATTTGGCTCAGTAATTTTTTTAATGAGGAGTAAAAAGTGAATTTTGAAGCATGGTATTGAAAATCAGAAAACAATGATAGACTGATTAGAATGACTTAGTATTTTATTTGGTCACACTTTATTTCTTTTGAGATATTACTGTCTTTCCATAACCTCATAAACTCTAATTTTGATTTTTCCTTTTGTTGTAGGGTAAGCTGAGTGAGAGCTGGGCTCGAGTAAGCAAGGCTGCCATTGCAGAAAATATAATTAATTTAACTCGTTTGTCTGAAGAATTGCGCAGTAGTAGCGAATGTTTGAAGTGTAGCACCTTGTGGCTGGCACTAGCCTCTTTGTGTGTGTTGGAGCAAGACCATGTTGATCGATTGTCCTCTGGACAGTGGAGACATAATATTGATGGGAAACCCCCGCCACCCAGGGTAATAACACCATTTAATTGGTATAAAATCTATAACTTAACCTTTACAGGAGAAGTTCTAGCTGAGATTTTTGCTCTCTGTGCCTTTTAATTGAATTTACAAAAATACCTATTTATGTTAAATAAATCAATAAAAATGGGTCACAGAATTATATTCATCCCGTCAGCAAAGCCATTTTATCTTTGACTCTTTGTAAATGTTTGTCTGAGCTTACACCAGGACAAGGTAAATGTCCAACTATACTGTTTTACTGTTCTCACAGTGTCACAGAACACTGTGGGAGCAGTGAACAGCTAGCCAGGCTGGGGTTCAGTTCCATTCTTCACTCAAGATCTTGTAGTCTGTGTGGCTTGCTGTCCTGTTAAGAAGCATATAATGACTCTATGCTTAGAGACTTTATGTACTTATAGATTCATTCTGCAGGAATAAAACAGGTTAACCAAAAGATTTATCAAGTCACTTTGGGGCCCAGAACAGAAGTCCCTGTCACTCAGTTACTGGTATTCTTACTGTTCTCAGTCAGTTTAACTACAATCAACCTACTTTACATTGCGGACCCTAGGCCTAACCAAAGTTCCTGCAGAGACTACTTTTTTGTATTTTTTTCAGTTTGGGAAGGATCTTTTCACAAAAGAACAAATAATTTGTTATTGTTATTTATTGTTTTTGTATTATATTCCAGCCCACTTGTATGAACCATGATGATGGAGAAACAAATGCTATAATACAGTGTAATGTGTGTGGTAATCTGTGTGCCGAATGTGACAGATATCTGCATCTTCATAGGAGAACTAGGATGCATGTTAGACAGGTAATTTAATTTACTGTTAAACAATCTCAGAGCACACAAGTCCGTTTCCAGCCACAACTTTGTGGTACCATTCTGCAGTTTACAACTCATAGTGACTCTATTTTCCAAACTAGCCTTCAGATGCATATTATTCATCTTAGTACTCTGAAGAAAATATACTCAAAAAACTTCATTTGTATAAAAAAAAATAATCAAAAAGAAGAAATATAAATGATATTAGCGAACTTCGGGGGGGGGGGGTGACTTTTCTGGAAGGGGAGGGTACTCACTGATCAAGAATTTATATATATATATATATATATATATATATATATATATATATATATATATATATATATATATTATATATATATATATATATATATATATGTCCGTTTGTATGTATGTACAACATTGCATATGTTTGTATGCATGGGATACAATAACTTTCAAATGCTTTCTCAGATTGAAATCAAATGTAGTACAAAAATCAACTTTGTTAATGTCCTAAACCCTATTGTTAATGAAATATGTGTGACATCTAATAAAAACAGCCTTAATAAAGAAAATCACAAATCTTTAATAAGTGTTTAGATCAGGGCTCCATTTCACAAAAGTACAAGTCTTGTATACTACAAGTAAAAAGCTACAAGTATACTAAAAATGGTTAGAACTTTGTTTAATTAATTTAGAAGTGTAGACTGGTAATTGCCAGCGGTCATATTCATATTCATGTCATATCATATTCACATATCATTTATATAATTGGTCTTACAACATTAAAAAAAACATTTGATTTAGACCCATTTTTTGTTGAAATTCTGCAAATTAATTTCAAACTGGGGTTTTGTTTTTTTAATTTTTAAAAATTATAATCCTTGCCTTATATCTTTCTACATGGTCACGTGACTAAAAATCAGCTGGAAGGGAGAAAATACAACGCTTGTAACTCAGGAAAAGGAAGAAAAAATTCTCTACCAGAGATAAATAAACATAAACGGATATTATGATTGTCCTGTGACGTCACTTAGGAACCTGTGGGTATTTTTTCCTGTTGTTTCTATTAAAACACCGGTTTTTTCATGTAGAAATATATAGTGCGGAGAGTATAAATACTGTTATTATTAGGTTTGCAAAGAAGAAGAGGAAGCTATCAGAGTTGATCTTCATGAAGGGTGTGGAAGAACAAAATTATTCTGGGCTCTTCTAGTGGCTGATTCAAGCACATTGAAAGCTCTCGTTGAATTTAGAGAAGCAGGTTCTTCTAGGGGCGTTACATCTAAATCTGTAGGACTGGGTCCTGGTTTATGTAGATTCTGTGGTGCATCAGGTTCCTCTGGCTTGTTGTCTATCGGCAATGTTTGCCCTGATCAGGAGTGCCAGGTATATTTTTTTTCATTTATATAAATATTAAATAACACATAGTAAAAACCTAAAAACTAGGATATGGGGCCATGTCCTATTCCCAGTCATGGAACTATATTATAACTTACATAAGACACACTCTGGTAATGTTTTGTTGTAGATTTGCAATAGGGTTTAAAAATTATAATGATTCTCTATGCTTTATATTTTTTTCTATGAAAATTCTTTAGATAATGTTTAAATAATTATCTGATATAGATGTAATTGAATGTTACCTTATTGTAAACTCATCTTCCTTTGGTTGGGTGAGATCCTCATGAAGCATTTATACCAGATAGAACATATCACATGGGATAACAAAATTTCATTAGAAATATGGTCCTATGCTCTGCAAAAACGATCTCAAACCCTCTAAGTTTACTCATGTGAGTTTGAAATTACCTTTTTTTTGGTAACATTACCTAAATTTGGTAATTTTATTACAGCTTTTGGTAACTTTAAAAAGTTGTTGTGAACCATATCATGATATTGACTTTTTTGAAAACCACATTAAATCCAAATAATTTGATACCTATGTATATCATTTGAGGCATAAAATATCCCTTAAATTATAAAGAAAAAAACATAGTCTGCTTACCCGGAGTGGAGCCCTTCGTATGATGTGCATGCTCAAAATTTTATAAAATGGCACATATTTTAGTTTTCTTGAAATAAGTGGTTCCCTGTGGGCCTTGTACAAAACATTAAGATAACATTTTTTAGAGCTGATACAATTTTCTATAAAATGAGTGTTTAATCATAATCATCGTATAACTATAAATAAAGTTATTACTCCTTTAAAAAATGGTTTATTTTTGCAGTCAGCAAATTTATTTGAAAAAATATTGGCTTTTTGTTCATTTTTTCAGCTATTTAACAAATGTGATAACTTTAGTTGTAGTTATCCGATTTTCATGTAATTTTATCTTCATGTTTTGCACACCACCTACAGGAAACCAGCTATTTCCAGAAAACTGGAAGTTGTGTGATTCTCTAATATTTTGAGCAAGCGTATTCTAAAGGAAATTTGCTGGCATGCAGACCACCGCGCCAGAATATAGAACATTTTTACCTTTTTTGGTTAAATATTTAGTGAGTAACTTATACTTTCATCACTATTCTTTACACACCACGTATACTTTGTCTAATCTAAAACTAAAGCTCATAAGAAAATTTTTCACATCCTTGAGAAAACATTGATTTGAACAGGAGCATGGTGCCAATGCATGTAGCAAAGTATTACTGTGTGGCCATCTATGTGGAGGAATACAGGATGAAACAGAGTGTCTACCATGTCTTCATGGTTGCTCCAATAATGCAACACTGAAGCAGGATGCCGATGATATGTGTATGATATGCTTTGTGGACGCCCTTGCCTCTGCCCCTGCGTTGCAGGTAAGTTATAATTTAATAATGAGTGTTTTGAAATTTTCATCAATTTTAATCTTAATTATTTCTTAATGTAAAATTTAAAGAAATCAAATTTATTTAGAATGTATTTAGGAATTTCTTTTTACAGGAATTGTTGAAAAGGAATCTCTTTTTAATTTTTAAAAAGATTCAATTTTTTTTAATCTTTAAATTATAAATGCAACCCTTTAAATTTTTTGACTGAGTGAAGTAGCAACTCTTTAGGGTTTGTCAAACCAAACCCTAGTGCAGAGGTATAGAACCCGTAGCTATAAAGTGGCATAGAGTACGTTTAGGACTAAATGTGGGCTCCAAAAATGTTTTTAAAAAACTGTCTAAGAAATTAGGTATCATGGTGCCTAATCTTTCATTCATCTAATTCTGATTCATTATTTCTATAGCTTTCATTAAATAAATTATATTATATCAGAATCAATCAAGGAGACAAAATACGATGATCTCCTGTGGCTCAATTTCATTGCCAATAGACTTATTATGACCATTAGGACACATCTTATTGGTGGCTTTTAACTAGCCCCAGTAGATGACAAAATAATCTATGCTACACTGTGCTTTAGATTAGATGATTTGAATAAATAAGAAATTATTACTCATGGGAAATAATTCCTAGAGTCTGTATTCAGGGATAATTTAAGTTAAATATTGTAATATTGAAATTTTGGGGTGCCAAAATAATGGTTGTAAGCAAACACATTGATTGTAAAAAAAAAATTACAACCATTCAAAATGCATTTGTAAACCATTTCTTTAATTCCCTTTTTTTAATTTTTGCGATAGCCCATGAAGAAGTGAAATGAAATTCTTCACCAATAAAATATTCTTTTTGAGCAAGCAATTACCTTAGTTTTATTACTTTTGTTTCATGCAACTAAAATTAAGATAGTGGGAGGCTTTTGGTCTACTCTGTTTACTAATTTAAGTTTTTAATATCCCTCTCCAATAGTAGCAAGATATTTGAAATAATAGTGTGCCTTCACTAAATATTACTTTTCTTTTTCTTCTTGTATTTTTATGTTACTTATTCTTAGGTCACACATATACTACTACATATGGTAAACGAAAATAAAAAGTTACATTTTCTTATCACCATTAGTTCCGGTTTTTTGATAAGCATTTATAACAAATCACGTTTTTTGACTAATTTGCTTATATTATGGCAGTATGCCATTTTTATAAACTATTAATATGACAAACTGATATAGAAATGACCACAGGAAGGTTTGGAAGCAGCAACGGAGCGGCCAAGAGGCTTTAAGGCCTCTTGTTTTTATTGGAGGATTGGATTTTAGAGGCATTACATCTCAAACTTAATTTTTCTGGGATTCCTCTCTTACTCATTCCCGTAATTAATTTGAATCACCTCTCTGTTGCGGTGGCAATGCTATAAGCCCTGCATTTTAGTAGGGCTTATACAGGCTCCGCCTGCCTAAGCCTTTTTTTCTTCCCCCTTTCACAACATTAGATCCACCTAAGCCCAACCAAGTGGCAGATTCTCAGATAAATTAAAAGATGAATTGGATTTGTTTCAGTTAAAATGTGGGCATGTATTTCATCTTCATTGCTGTAAGAAAGTATTATCCAAGAAATGGGCTGGACCAAGAATCACTTTCTCATTTTCACAGTGTCCTATATGCAAGGTAAAATTTGTTCTTTTATGCATTTATTTCAATTATTTGAATTTTGAAAAAAGCCCAAAACTTCAGATTAATTTAACTGATGATTTTTAAGTGTTATAGGCCTAGCAAAACCTTAGCCACATTTGTGGTTTGCTAGCTACATTGCTAGCATCAAAAAGCAGGCCTGCCAAGCAGACCGAATCTTCTTAGTTTTCTTTATTTGGCAGCTTGTTTAGTATTGTAGATAAAGTAATCATTTTAAACTGTTGCTTTGGATTTCAGCTTATATTGATGTAATAACAGATTATATAATGTGGAACGAAAGAATTCAGCTACTAGGAATAATAATAGGACTTCTTGTACTACTTAAGTTGATAATACCTTTCATCATCTAAAAATGCAGATCTTCAATTTTAATAACCAGTTTATTTTTGTAAATTTGTATGCCTTCTATACAAATTTAGAGGTCTGTGATTTAAATCCTTGGTTATGTTGTCAGTTCATGTAAGATTTGTTCAAATAAGTTATCACTAACTTTAGTTTATCCTTAGAGAGTAACATTTGCCATTGCCACCTAATGTTGTTCCCATAGGAGTTATCATGGCATTTTATTATTTTTATGGATTTTTTTATCTCTGTGTAGAGTCGGATGGAACATAAAGTACTGAACAAGCTGCTCCAACCTATACAAGAGCTCTATGATGATGTGAGAAGGAAAGCTTTGATGAGGTTGGAATATGAAGGACTGGATAGAGCTAAATCAGATCCTGTACAATATGCTATGAATAGATATGCTTATTATGTTTGCTTTAAGTGTGGAAAGGTATGTTTGCGAGACATTAATAAGGGTAATAGTTATTTACGTACCATGGGAGGAAACAGTCATTACACCCCAGTTTTTTGTTGGGTCCTGAGGCGTAAGCTAAGGGACACATTACATTTAAGAGGCGTAGCCAAAAGATTTATAGGGATGGTTCCTGAGACGGTGGTGTAGCCGAGGGGGGAAATTAAAGAGGGGTGTAAAGACTGTTTTCTCCCATGGTACATACAAGATTTTTCCTCTTGAAGGGAGAAATTGTTAACAAATAGAACTTTTATTTTATTTATATATACAAAATATTGCTTAATTTAATATATTTAACTACTGACTCACTTTAATTACACTAAATACTTGTGAAAACCACAAAATTGTTATTTACCCTACAACAAATGAGTAAAAAATAAAAAATAATCACAGATAAATGAAAAAATGCAGGTGTTAGCTTGCTTAGTCATTCAGTTTAATAAATTAACAGTAATGTCAACTTAAATTTAAAAATAACACTGATTTCTTTTTAAAGAATATTTTCCAAGCAATAAAAGCATTTATCAAGTAATAATATAAGCATTATTTTTGTCATGTACCTTTTTGGTTATTCATAAAACAAAGGTTTTAAGTCAAATTATAACTACAACAACAAACATAATTATTTTAGACCATTTGACCAAAACAAATAATATGAAGAAACAAAAGAAACTATTTGTTTGTTTACTAGTTTTGTTGGTTTACTTTTGAATTAAAAAAGTTAAATACAGAGTAAAGGAGTGATTTATCTTTACTTCGCTATAATAATTGTAATAGCTGATTTGATAACTATGTTTTTTACCTAAAGTAAGATTAAGATAATGTAAAAAAAGTATTGACGCCATTTCTACCATATTTCAGTAAAAATTATACATTTTTTCTAGTTTAGACGTTGCAACTTTATCAAAATACTGAAAACAGTTGTAAATATCCTAAAAATGCATGCATGTGTTGTTAAAAATTATTGATAAAAACAGAATTGCCCGGACTAGATGTGAACTTGATTCGTCAAACCTATTGCGCCAAACAGTACTATAACACAGGTAACAGTATTTCACAAACAGGCCGTAATACGGTTTTTTCCTCACTGAAAATAAGGGCGGAAAGTTAATTTTTCTCCCTCCTGGAGGAAAACTTATATAACTAACTTTTTTCAGATTTAAAAATATAAGTGATGTAAAAAGCAAATCCCTTGGTAACAAGTGTTCCATTGTTAGCATTTGATATAAATTTGTTTTTGTTCTCTTTTATTAGTCTATGTATTACTTTCAAAAAAGAGTTGTCCAACCCATGGAGTGTCAAACGTTAATACCAAGGATGTCATGTTATTTTTATGTTGTTTTAAAATTATAAAATTTTTAATCTAATCTATCATCAATTGAAATAAGATCAATAGTTTACAGCTATCTTTGAGGTTGTAAAATAATCATTTCTTGTTGTCAGCTATTCAATATTTTAGTTCATATTGAATTAAAATTGAATTGAACTCTGGTTTTATTATTCCACCTTCAGGGGTAGAGGGGTCATTACTAAAGTGATACCAAGCAAGACAGCTCTGTGTGTCATCCCTTCACCCTATAAGTATTACTTTAAGTCACTCAGCCATTTTAGTAACTGTCTCAGAACATTTTAATAATTGGTATTAACTGATATTTCACTAACATTTAGGTGATGGCTCTTAGATCTATAATCTACCTACATGTTTTGGTTAGAGCATATAGACATTTAAGATTGGCTGTGCTTTTATTTTATTTAATTTAATGACTGAACATATTGAACCAAACTTTTCTATCAAACACTTAGGTTGATTTAGTAAAATTTTAAATTATAAGAGTCACGTTTTAATCTAACTAAAACTCTTATGGTGAATTCCCTGTTATTTTGAAGTAAGTCTGTTGCAATGTATTTTTTTTTATTTTAAGGCTTATTATGGAGGAGAAGCTAGGTGTGAAGCAGAGGCTAGAAGTGAGTTTGATGAGAGTGAGCTTGTGTGCGGTGCCTGCAGTGATGTGTCTCGGGCCCAGATGTGCCCCAAACACGGGGCTGATTTCCTAGAGTATAAGTGTAGATATTGTTGCTCAGTAGCTGTTTTCTTCTGTTTCGGCACAACACATTTCTGTAACCCTTGTCATGATGACTTCCAGAGAGTTACGAACATTCCTAAAAATGAACTTCCTTCCTGTCCAGCTGGTAAATATGCTGTTTGTTTTCTTTTGGTAATGGGATGGCCAATAGCTTGGTTGGTTAGTGCTTCAGGCCTTTTCAGGGTCACCGGACTCTAGGTAGCCGGTTGCCCAGGTTGAAATCTCAAGTCAGGCCACTTGGTTTGGATGCTTAATAGCAAGCCTAGTTACCTTCTCGCAGAGAGATAAAATTAATTTAAAAAAGTGATCATATAAGTTTAAGTTCATAAGTAAACAAAGTTATAGTTGAAGCTTCAGTCGAGTCTGTAGTTTAAGTCAGAAGTGTGTAATTTAATATCCAACCTTTCAATTGAACCTTGGTGGGTGTAAGGTGATCATAGTGATGAGCCAGCAAAGGCACATGGTCCTATCTTGGATTATCTGGGTACTGGCTTTGTTGCACAACTGCATAAAGTGTCCTTACATATATGTCTCAAGTATCCTAGAGTCATAGTTGCTAGATGATTGAACATGTGGTTCTGTCTCTCTCGTTACCATTACTATTTTGGTAATAAAAGCCTTGTTTGATAAGGTAATCGTATTAAACATTATTTTTCAAAGGAAATTTTCTGAAAAAAAAACTTCGGAGTAATGTTTTCTTTTTTAGACAACTTACTTCTTATTATGAGGTAGGATGTACCTTCAACATAACACTAGGCCATCATCAGTGCCAGTAAAAATGAGTGAATATTGAAAACATTGCAAAAGTGATCTATTATGGTAGTTTTAGTGTAGTTAATTATCATCATATGATAATTTCAATCAGTCTCATGACTCTATTTCAAATGAGTACAAAGAGCCCTCTGAAGATGGCTCTGCATCTTCAGAGGGGTTGTCGTGCTCATTGAGACTAGAATTTCATCACTGATGTAACTTAATTAGTTGAGAGCTTGAGTGATGCCCCCCTGTTGATAATGGTGTTAAGCCAAAACCAGTCCAGGGATACTCATATCCAACAGCTAATATTGATGGTAGCTGATTCTTCAATTACTAATATTCCAATAATCTAAACAGTGATTCTTTAAGTGACAATACTGTCCATAAAGCATGATATAACAATTTTCTTATCAAATTATTCCTTAAATGAACTTCATTGTGAATAAAAATTAACAAACAAATAATAACAAATCTTATAATAATAATAATAATAATAATACTTTATTTATTGAGAGCCTCTTAAAGAAGAGACAACACGTCACATACAACAATTATGAACTAAAACGAATAGAATAAATGACATGTAAACTTTAGCAACAAGTGAAAAAAAACATATAAAATAAAAACTTAATACTAGAACTCTATTAAAACTTAATACTAAATAATACTAGAAACAGACATAAAATCATTTATAGAATAATAAGGAAGCATATAAATGGAAATAACATGTCTTTATTTTGATTTTCTTCATGTTTCATTTATAAAAAGTATAATTATTTCTTTCCCTATTTTTTTTTGTAAATTTAATCATGTTAATGTAATGCAATAATTCATTTGAAGCTTATTCTAGCATATTTTACTGTCTATTACCTTAGAAGTCTAATATTTAATCTTTATCAGGTCCGAAAGCAAAACAGCTTGAAGGTGATGAGTGTCCACTTCATGTGAAACATCCTCAGACAGGAGAGGAATTTGCTCTTGGCTGTGGAGTTTGTAGAAATGCTCATACGTTTTAGTTATCATTTCTCTTTACTTGTTAAATGGTTTAGTCATTCCAAGGGATTCTAGTCATTTTTATTAATACACTAATTAATTGAGTAAATCAGTTCCAAAATACAATTTTAAATAATTTTAGTTGGCATAAGGATTTTTTATGCTTCTCTTACTAGTGTTTCTTGTTATTTGGTTATTTTCTTTAGCCCTATTAATATTAAGCTCAAAGAGAGCGCAATAAAACAAAAAAATTGCTAAAACATTCTATGATAATAATTAAGGTTTATATGTAATATACAATGTACCTTGTTCATAATTTCTAGTAATTTTTAGTAAAGTCATTCTTCTTGTAAAAGGACACTTGAAAAATTTAATCAAAAAGGTTTTACTAAGTTAACCAACAAAATCTAAAGTTAAATTACTACCATAATTAAACATTATGAAGTGTTGCAAATAAAAATGTGTGCTCTGAATTCATTTACAGTAGGTATTTCTGAATTCACAAACATAGAAATAGTACGAGAGGTCCTATTTTTGAATTTTGAAAATGTAACCCAAATACCTTTAATAATTAATATAATCAAATTAACAGTACAAGAATATAGTTTATTTAAGTAGAATGTTTATACTGCAAAATAAATAATGAGTAAGAAGCTGACAAATGATTTATTTCATCCTTTGAACACACTTCAGGAGGAGGTTGAACAGAGCCTTGGAAAGATGTTTCAAGCCTACCAATATATTGAGATAGGGTATACCCTCCCTATGTTTACAAAGATGTGTGACTATCTTCAATTCAGATTATTGAATTTCGGAACTGATTTACTCATTATTAAGCATTCCATTTTTCTATTTTATTAAACTAACCGCACTGTTAAAATTTTCCATATGGTCAAATAAACTTACATGGAACCTATCTTGCTTTCCATTTAATTAGAATATTTTTTTACATGTCATTATATGATGAATATCATCATGTCAATGTATCATCTGTGCTATTTTTCAACTTTTTTCAAAAATTAAATTTATTTTAAAATGTAAAATCTAAACAAGATTTTGCATTTTGAAGATGTCACAATATGAATGCCTTTATATTAGCATCTTATAATTGTCAAGCCCCCTCCCAAAAAAGGGGTGTAGCAATTTTCAATTATTTCCTGTAGTAATAAATGTGTAAATTCACCCTTTTATTGTTTATTTATTGAGATGAGTATCCTTTCAGTAAAGAATATTAATCTTAATAATAAAGTATAAGGGGGAAATGTCCCCTATTTATACTAAGAGAAAGTAAGTGCATTTGTGGTATTTTTTGCAATATTTTTCTGGTATGTTTTCATTTGCCTTTAATTTCATCAAACCTTGTTACATTCCTTAGAATTATATAGTTACATTGAGATATTATTACTAGAGTGGGCCCTAAAGGTTAAATTGTGAAACATCGAAAAAGTAACTTAATCACCTTCGATTATAAATGTAATCAAGTAATCAGTACAAATTTACAATAACTTATATAGGAGAATGTTAAAATGCACATCAAAACACAAACAATGTGCGTGAAGCCAAAATCGATTGATTTATTATAACCTTAACTCACTCTTGTAGGAGGTTTCATTGATGTTTCAGGCCTCTCAATGTATTGAGTTAGGCTATGCCTCTTCTAGTATATATCTCTGTGATTGTTACATTTTTTGACTACTAAGTTGACCTTTAGTTTTGGTATGGTTTTTCTGATGTGAACTAACTAATTTAAGGGCTGTTTCTATACCAAAAAATCGTTAATTTCATGTTTACTGGTGTGCTTTTTAGAGAAATCACACATTTAATAGCTAGTTTAAACATTTGAGAAATAACTTTTAATACTTGAAAGTTAAATACTTTACCTTTTGAAATTCTATGTTAAGTACATGAAAGAGAAAAATACTAGAAACAGGCCTTTGTGGTAAATCATTTTGGGTTTTTGTGTAAAATGTCACTCTTATGCTTTGGTATCTATTTTTTCTCTTTTTGGTTAAAATTACTAATATTTATGGTTTTATTATATTTATTAATGTTTACTTAATTATAAATATTAATGCTAATAAAAATATCTAAATATATATGGTATTAAAAATATTTTTATTCTGCTTTTTCTTTATTTTTAATGTTTTCTGGTGAGGTGTTCATTTAGCTGTTGTGTATATAATTTTACACTTGATATTAAACCATACCATCAATCTTTAATCTGTATCATCGCATATTATTTTAATTTATCCTACTTTAACACTAAAAACATTCATAAACTCTCAAGAGGTCATCCTCAGTGACTACAAACAAGTACAAAAATATATAAAAAATCAAGAAACTAAGGCCCTTTTTCAAAGAGAATGAAGGCTATAAAAGATTGGTCCTAAGCTCCTCTCCCTTGCCTTCAAGCTCATCCCATGAGAATGAGGAGGCCTTTTCACTCTTTTTATCTAGGCCTTTCTATATTAATCCTTTTACCTAGGCTTTTCTGTACTACTCTTTCTAACTAGGCTTTTTAGTCTGGTACCCCACAGCTTATTTTCTACCTCATAAAAGGTATGAAATTGGTCTGTGGGATATTGTAGGGTGTAGTTAGTACATTGTAAAAAGCCTTGGTCTGTTGCCCAATGTGGGGCCGTTTAGCAGCAGTCACACCTCAAAAACTCAGCAGTCTTTTTTATAAGGTAATTTTTTGTATTTTTTTTTACAAATTTCAGGCCCAGTCTGTTTTAAAAATGACCTCATAGATCGCGACAGACCTTGATGATTTGAGTTTGTTTCAACAATGCCCAGTGTAAAAATATGAAGGTCTTTTTTAAGAGGTTTAAGAGGTAATTTTTGGATTTTTTTTGAGGTGCTAATGCTGCTAAATGGCCCCACATGCAGCGACAGACCAAGGTTTTATACAATGTACTAACTACCCCCTACAATATCTCACAGACCAATTTCATACCTTTTATGAGGTAGAAAAGCTGTGGGTTCCTGGACTATTTCTTTTATATGTTGTTGACTTTACTAATAAATATTTATATTAATTTATTTTGTTTAGTTCTATAGTTAAAGTCACATTGCTTGCATAACAGAAAGGGGAGTTAAATCTTGGCATAATTTTTTTGTGTTTATATTTTACTCTGATATTAACAAATTTACTAGTCTATGGTTTAGTTTAAAAATCTTGACAGGTCAGTTTAGACACCACTGATTCTTAAGAAAAAAATCCCTGCAAGAAGGGAGCGGGAAAAAACTATGTAAACAAATCTGGTTATTTTACCCGTATTTTCTTGGCAATGTTTCTTTACATTTCTTTTGTGTAGTTTTATTTTAAAATATCATTTTAAGATTAATTTGAAAGTAGTTTTCAAAACGATGTAATCAAAAGAAGAACCACAAAAGTGAATGATTGCCGGGAAGAAGGTTTTTTCCCCTACAGCGGTTATTGTGGTAGGGATTTTTTTTTCTTTTTAAGTGAGAGGTTGGCAGCAGCTTCTCTGATTAGTCAATCCCCAAAATAATTATGACCTTGGGAATTTTTAAACTAAACGATAGACTGTAGGGAAGTTCACTTTTATAAATAAGTAGCAAAGAAAATAACTCAATTATACTCGAAAAACTGCATAGATTCTTAATTTATGGTATTAATACTTCAGAATTGGAGTAATACTTTCTGGCATCCCTAAATTCACTATTAAATAATTGGACAAAAACAGTTTTTTAAAACTATAATTTATTCACAACATAATAAAACTAAAAAAAACAATAACATATTTTAATTAAAAAAATTAGCAGTAAGGAGGGGAAATTATTTATCTATTAAAATATTCTAGTACACAGGTTATAAGGATTTCTTAAAAAATGAAAACTTCTTAGCAGATAAATTTAACAAAAAGTTAAATTTTTTCATCTTACCTTTAATAAAAAATATATTATAGATACAAAAAATTAAATTTAAATACAATCATGTCAAAAAATAAAAGAGATCATAAAAACATACAAAAATATTTATAAGGATTATTGAACTAAGAATAAATAGAGATAATTTATTTGTTTTTTCCCTTCTTATTCACGACTCCATGTTCTGTGGCAGCACAAACATTGCTGAATAGATATTGATAACAAAAGAGTGATCAACGTTATAATTTGTATAAGATTTTCTTTGTTTTTCTTATTTCTGACAAACGTTTATGTCAAATAAACTGATAACAAGAAAAAAAATCACAATATTGTGTTTTTTAACTCACTAAAATATTTTTTTTTGTAAAATTATTGTTTAAATTGGTTGTTACAAGTATTTAAATTAACTGATAAGATGATAGTTTTCAACATTTTTGTGCCGTTTTGAAGTGTTCTTTTGACACCAACAAAATTGTTGTCTTTCATTTTTAGTCATTCAATATTAGTTTTTAATATTTTTCAATAAATGCAACCAGGTTATCAGTAAATACCTGCTTCAAAAACGAACTAATCTAAGCCTGTTTCTACACTTAAAATCCTGGAATTATCGAAGTACTTTTATCCATCAAGTATTGACAATTTTTACTGCATTGATGTTTATACCTATTATACTATTATTTTTAACTCATTAATCATTAATTAATAACTAAAAGAAGAACTTTGACTGTCTCCTATGCAAATCATATGATAAAACAAAACTTGATCACTCTTATTGGTATTGCTAACCTTCAACTATCTCTTTAAATTGTGAATGGAGATTTAAAAAAATACCACAATTATTTAAAAAAATAGTTAATTTTTCTTTATTTATTTATTGTAGAGCTTAATTTAACATCATTAGCTCCACGCAACTCGTTTAATAATAACAAAGCAAGAAAGAACATAAAGGTAGAGGTTTTTGATCAGGCTTGGGGTGAAAATAAACATTGGCGTTGTATTATAAAATTAAATGAAAACAGAATTGAACTGGTATTCAAATAATAATTTTTACTTATTTATGTAAGTTTTAGTGTAATTAAAATTTTCAACAGTGAAAAAAATAGTTTATACATATAATAATATAAATATAAAGTTTTTTTTTTGTAAGCCATTCTTAAGAATTTTAAAGAGATCTTTCTAGGGTGGGATTTTACAGTATAAGAAAAATGTACATTGCAGTAATTTATTCATCAAAATGTTAAAACATTTATTCATCAAATGTTTTAACTGACTATAAGATAACAGGATTTGAACACATAAATGTAATTCAACAATACACCTGAAACCTTTTGTGCAATATACTTTTTTCAATGTACTCAATAGCACTACAATATACTTTGTCAATAAATTCTTATTTGGGTTCCCAGTTAAGTTATTTGAGTTAATACATAGTTAATTTAAATCAGTTCTAAAGTTGAGTTCTTTTTTCATTTTTTATAAATTTTCAAAGGAAAAAATAAGGCCATGAGATTGGAGTCAAAGTATTTTAATGACAAGAGTGTAAAAATTGCATTTAAAAATAAACTTGTACAAAGAAAGTGACCAATTTTTCAACCATATTAGCGCTATCATATCACTGAGCTAATAATATATAAACAGTAGTCTTTTTAATCATTAGCATATTTTAAATAGATATGCTATCTTATCAGCTTTTATGGTGCTTGTTTGTTTAAAGTTATAAACAGCCAAATTTTAAGAACTGACTGGATAAAATATTTTAGACAAATGAAATACATTATTTTCCTTGTCGTCTTTCATTATGTATTTTTATAGCTAGATAAAGCAAAAGATAATGATGCTCAAATAGAAAATAAGTTGATTATTAGAAGGATAAAGAAAAAAATCAGTTAATTAGCTGAGCGTATCATGAAACAAAAATATTAAAAAGCTCAATAAGGATTCAAATCTAATAATATTATAGGTAATAAATAAATTGCATCAGTTTTAAAAAAGATAATATTTTCAATAAGATTTTTAGCAATTAAAATTATACACTGAAAGGATAGATTAACTGTTTACTTGAGAAGCATCTTGAAAGGACCGAATTTAATTAAGAAGTTATGTTAATATTAAAGTATAGTTTTTGAGCAAAGTACAAGAAATGGATAAGTCTTATCCTGATTCATTCGTAAGTTGGATTCTGAGGCTGATTCACCTAAAACACCTTGCTATGAAACATTGAACCTTTTTGGGGTTTGAACCTGCAATGATCTCACCTAACCTTTTAACATTTCTTCTATAGTGACAAGTGACCTAATTACTTCTTTATTTTGACAAACACCAGTTTGCTTAATAAAACCAAACACCAAACAGTATTCCATAAGTTTTTTAGTCTCATGACCATATGATGTATACTTGAGCTGTCATCTTATTCAATAACTAAAAGAAAATGGATGTGAACAGAACCTTGAACTTAAAAAAATACATTTAACATTTATAACATGTTAAAAATGGTCAGTTTTAATAGGTGCAGGAGTAGGAACACTCATGAGAGGAGATTCTAAATAATCCATATTCTGTTCAGGCAGATCAAAACTCTGTTGTTCTGCTCCTATCTTATCTTGTAAAGTTTGATATAATTTATGGACTGTTTCGTTATGTTGTGAAGTGGAGGAAACAACCTTCATGAGCGTGTACAGTCTTGCTTGTGGTAGTTTAGGCCAGACATACCACAAAAGTTTTAAAACGTGGCGAGTCACATTCTCCCTTGTAATACCAGCATAGAAAAATTCATCAAAGACAACAGTGCAAAAATCTTCAGTTGCAAATTCATCTGCCATGTGTATTAACTGCGAAACCTGAAAAGTAAAAAAAAATATTATTGTTAAGTCTACTTTACAGGCTCAAAAATGTCAGTATGAACAGTTTTTTTGCTAGGGCAGTAATAACATTTACTTTATGTCCACAGGCTGTAAAATTTTATTTTACAGCCGCTGTGAAATTAATAGAAAAATTGGGTATAGGGTACCTCGGTACTTTTCTTCACCTTCGCTATGGATTCGCTACACTAGTCCTCCCTACTTTGGGCTGCAAGTCGTCTTTGGACTCGCTTAGCTGGTCCTCAGATAGCAAATACATTGTTTTCACTGGCACTGATTATAAACTGTTAATGTTTAAAGTCAGCTCTGTCAATAACTATGTTTTAAGTAGAGAGACATGTTTATTTTGAAACTCTGCAGCTCATTTTACATTTTTTTTTGTAAAAAAATAGGTACCTAAAAGTATCTTGAAATTTTCACTCTTGTTCCTAAAAGTATAAATAAAATTTATACACAAAATGTATAAATGAAGGTATCTTACTAAGAAATGAAGGAAAGGATCTTCAAAAGCTCTATCTCCGTTACAATTTGACAGAATGCCCAGCACTCTCATCAATCCAACTCTATCCTTGTTCTTAGATGTGTGCAGTGTGTAATACATAGCTATTATAGCAGCAACACTGCTCTGCTTCATAAATGTTTGGCAAGCATCAGGAGCAGGGCCTAAAACACATAGAAGGCCATATAAAATAGCTTTTCATTTAGCAAATTTTTCAACAAAACAGGAAGAAGGAAACCTAGTTTTCCTTTTTTATTCAGGGGTGAGACATAGAGGAATTCCAAATTTGAGCCCAGTTTCTCTTATTTGAAGATAGCCTTTTTAAAAATATACACAAGCAATAGTTTTACTTTATACAATGTGTAAAAAACTGATTATCTTTTACTCTAATTAGAAATTCAGAGAAAATGAGGCTAATTCAGCTGTAAGATGTCATAAAAGTAAAATTGAGGAAGAAAGTACTTTTGGAAATTTGGTAAGGATTTAATTACCAAGAACACAAATATATGTCATCTACAAAAAACAAAAAAAAAAGGGTAATGAGAAGTACAAAGGTGAATTAAGAACTAGGATGTTACTATAATCCTATACTTCATGGTTAAAAGGAGGAAGTGTGAATGATCTTACTCATTCTCTTTTCCTTTTATCAATGATTATATAGATAAATAAAGAAAGATAGCATTGGGATTTATTAGTTCGGACAACAAAAGGTTAGTTCCGAGCCAGTTAAAAGGAGCGCTAGCATGTAATTTGGTAGTTTCATCATGCCAACAATGAGAATGCGCCACTGTCACATTATTTTGAGCAAACTAATTCAGGCAAAAAAGGATTAATCCAAATATTTGCTTTTCATAATAATGACTAATTTCAATGAAGTACTAGTGTCATTAAAATGGAATAAAGAGGGAGATGATTTCATAATAACAACTAAGAAAGGTGAGAAGAATATTAATTTAAGGAGAGTTAGTTTCATAGGTACCACTAGATGCCAGCGCCGAGTTCACCTCCAGCTTCTGTCTCACTCTCTCTTAACATTTTACACCTATTATAGGTTTAGAAATTAAAACAGTCAACCTTGGTAATTAAGGAATGTAATTTATCTAAACCTGGGATAAGACAAAGCAGACAGAGGTACTACCCAACATTATAGCAGCCAACCCCCTTGGCTGCCTGGTAAAACCTGTTCTAGTTAGATCATGAAAGTAGAGCAGCATTAGGTGTGTACTTAGATGGGTAAATACCAATGGCCTCGTGTTGTGGGTATCTAGAGTTGGATTATTGTCCACTAGCCTTAATTTCTTTTAAGGATATATGCTACCAGAGCGATAACACTATTGGATATGGAACACAGTCAACTCCCGTTGTGTAAAGAATATGATTAAAGTTAAGTAGTTGACATATTAGCAGACAATTCAGACCTAGTAGACAATATTATCAAACCAAAATAATAACACAGCAGCCTGGAGTTACAACGAAAGTTTTCTTAAAACTTTTGTTTGAAACATGTGCATCAAAAAAGGTTTTTTTGATGCACATGGATTTATTTCCATGCTGTAAAGTAAATTGTAGGTAACAATATAAAAAGATTAAAACAGGTGCAAACCTGAATGTTCAATGATGGTGATAGCTGACGCTCTCTCATCAGGAGGAAGCTTACTGTTGACTTGTCTCACTTGATCATCCACCATTAGTGACATCAGAGCTGGTAAAAATTTCATAACTATTTGCGAGTCTAATTTTGGTTCTTTGAATTCCTGGAACATGATTGTATATTAATAAATTATAAATAAATAAATTAAAACAGTTGGACTAGGCATTAAAACATTGAAAATGTATTCAACAATAAGTTAATTAGAAATATTGGTGAAAATGACCTAAAGGAGTAGTCTACTTACCAGGCTTAACCTCCCTATTCTTCCAACTACTAATTAATTAGAAATAGAAATAAATAAAAGATTGAATGTTATCGTAATATTTAGAGTAGAAATTTATATAGGGGTTTTTACTAAAAAAAAAGCAAACCTGAGAGTTAATCATGACCCAAGCACTGAGTCCTAGAGACAGCATACGCAACAAAAGTATTAGAACTGTGTTCTCCTGAAAATATAACACAGCAATCTTAATACATAATGTGCCATTAATATTATTATCATTTGATTATTATAATTATATATACATACATACATACATACATACATACATACACATTATATATATATATATATATATAATTATATATTATATATATATATATATATAATATATATATATATATATATATTATATATATATAACATTCGGTAAGTAAATAATTTAAGTAATTAATAAGTATAATTAAGTAAAGTAATGGTTATAAGAGGAACTCGTGTCAAGGACTTGGATTAAAAGTGAAATTCAGTTCATTAATTAACTGCTACGTTTTGTTGAGGGTTGGTTTGGACTTTAAAAACTTAACTCAACTTTAACTCAACACTTAAAAAATTATGAACTTTATATGAGTAAAACTATAGAAAATTCAATCATATTAGTATTCTATTAAACAGTTTAGTTTTTATACTCTGTTAACAGTTATCAAAAGCAATGAAGTAAGGAAATCACACATACCCTTGGCATAGTCTCATTGTTAATAAGATGCTGAAGAATCCTCATAGCAGAAGTAGCTAAAAAGTTGATAGCATAAGGATCACAGAGAGTCATGGACAGATCACCTAATACAGTCTCCTGACCTCGCTTAATACCATCTAAGAACCCCTACAAAAAATAATCTTAGTATGGGTAGGTACACAAAAAACTATAACTTTATTAATGACACCCTTGAATTTATTTTTAAGCTATCAGAATCCACTAATAACAAAAAAAATGATATAAATATATAATATAATAAAACTTGGGAAAACATTTTAGAAAAATAATAACTATCGAAATTGAGCATTTATTCACCTGAAGTTCTCTTGATCTTTTAATATCTACATTTTTCTCTCTTATACAAGCATCTAGGCACCAGGTGAATTTATGACAAGGATCAACAGAGATTATGTCCTGAAAGTAAATAAAACAATTATTAGTATTAATCAACACAATTGATAAATTATTATACAAATTTCATACATCTCAATAATCTTATTACAATAATTAACAGTGAGACTTTAATTTAAACAATGATATTAGATAATTACCTGAACTTCTAAATCATGTAAAGCCATCAACAGTTCTGCTCTTAAAGTACAATAATGGACGTTTCTAGTTCTAATAAAAAGAGTTCTTAAAAATTGAAGAACCATATCATATAGCTTGACACTTGAACCAATCATATGAGCCAACTTTTGAACAACTTCACCTTGCCTCCGAACCTGTTGAATGCGAGATATAAATAAATAGAAGTATATTTCAGTACAACCTTGATTTTACAGTTTCTATTTCAGTGAGGAAGGAATGTGCCATTTGCCCTGTCTCCATAATAAAACACTCCAGCCTTCCATATTTCCTCTTTATTCAAAATTAACACCGAAATCTCTTCAGAACCCCTTCATAAAGAAAATAGTGACAAAGCTCTGAATAAGAAGAGTAAAACTCTTGTCTACCCCTACAACTAGTTCACAACCAGACCTGAGCATAAAAGTCAGACTAGAGTTCTCTCGATTTTTTTCTTTCTTAAGTTCTTTATTTTTTAATTAGTAAAAATTTTAGACTCTAGATGGGAATGTGATAACAACTTCTTGAAATGACTAAATTTAGCCTGATCCCAGGGTGTGTTTGACCGTCCCATCAAGTGTCTAAAATTTTCACAAATAATATAAAATGGTGACAAATACTAACAATATTTAATTTTCTAAGTTTCTAAACATTTTGTCTCTTTTATTTCTGATGTTCTAGTCTTTATTATGATGTACTACATTATTTTCAATATTGTATAATGTAATTTATATTTTTCTTTGATTTAATTTGTCTGATAGGCACTGATAATGATTATGAGATTGAAAGCATTCTCTGCTTTAATTAAAGATCAATAAATAAATTAAAAAGTTTGTAGTTACCTTTGGAGAAGGAGAAAAGAATAGGTTAGTTAAATTTTGATGATCAAATAAAATATTTTCTTTTTCTTTGCAATACTGAGTCAAAAGTGGGGAAACTTCATCTCCAAATAAAGATTGATTGTCCTTCCATATTTGTCTTTTGACTTCTGTCTCAGTGTCAGAATAAAGCTCTTTATCTTTGACTAGAACTCTAAGGTATTTATCGTCTATGTGAGGCATGTTCCGCAAGATACACATAACTATTGGTCTTAGTGCCTTGATTCTAACCAGTTGAAAACTTTTAGACAGCAGATCCTTTAAGGTTTTGTCTCTTTCTCTTCCTTCTTTTTGTCCAATTTCATTTATATGAGCAATTAGTTTCTCTCTAAGCTCCTAAAAAAGAAACAATTGCTTAGCCATTAAGAAGTTAGTTAAGTTATCCGTTTAGAAAAAATTAGACTTACAAAAAGAACTTTCTCATGTCTCCTAACATATAATGAAAATTAGCTGTTTTCTAGAAAATTTGTTAAAAAAGATTTAAAACTTTTCCTCACAAAATTAAACATATAATTTATATTAATGTAACACAACTTGATGCCAGACAAAAATAATTATTTTTACAAATAGTAAAATTGATGACTTTTCTGGTACCTCTAAGACAGATGTATGAAAGTCTAAGCGTCTGAGACCATGAAGATCCAACAAAGGTAACATTTGACGTAAAGATGGTAACAGGATTCCATTGTCAACCTAAAATAAACCAAACAATTTTTACATAACTCAAAACAACAAATAATTTTAGGATTTAATTAAGGCACGCTTATTTAATCAAGGTGAAAATTATCAATAAGTCCTCTCTTAACAATTATGGTAATGAATTAATATAACGTGGTAAGAAAATTATTCTGATAGGGTTTATGCTTATTAAACTTGGGTTTATATCCAGTTAACTGAAATGTCTGATTGACTTTCTAAGTTTTCATGCCTTGACAATCATGGCTAATGACGTCATATATTGTCCAGAAACAACAGGGTTCTTGTCTTCACTTTGAAACACAATAAAAACTAACTTCTGTGTTCAGGTCCCAACAACCATGCGAACAGCCTTGAAAGCTTAATTTAAATAAGGGGGCATAGTTTTACTTCGCTGTAAAATACATGATGTTTCGACAGGTTCCATTACAATGCCAACGTATTTAATTATGTAAATCAGAACAGTGCGAGCACCAGAGCACATAGCATACAAAACTGATACCCCAGTTAAATATGATTTGAGAATGTTGTACATGCTCAGATGGTCACTCATGTCTATGTATTATTTCCTAAAGGTGAAATATACATTGCATATCTTGATTTTCCAAACTAGACTGATACACATTACCTACGACTTGTCTTTCAATTCACATAAAGCTAACAGATGGGTGGAAATTATGTCACACAGTGAATTTCATGTCTGTCTTATAATTTAAAAGTGGATTTTAGAGCTCCTCAAATACAAAATTTTGCCAGATTTCAGACAATATAGAACAGAACATTTTTTTTTGAGGGGGGGGGGGAGTAGTCCATTTATGCAAATCACATTTTGTAGAAACTAATTAATTGGCAAAATAAATTGCCAAAGCAATAATATTACTTTACAGCCATGTTGCATTTATAAATTTTAGAGCATAAGCAAATAAAATTGTTCATAACGTCAACTCTGACTTTAAACACACTTTAACTCTAAACTAAGACAACAAGCTTGTTCACCAGTAAAACATAAATTGAAAATAATTTTAAATGGTCGTAATTATATTTGGATTTAGAAAATATAAATTTCTCCCTTTACAATTGATAGTTTTTAAGAATATAATATTACAGATTTTGTATTTTAGAAAATTAAAAATATGTAATATTAGGACATTTTTAGTTTCAACAGGATTTTAAATTTGAGTGGGACAATGGTGTCAATTAGTACGTTCACACACACTCTAGATCCGCGGATCTAGATATAGGATATATCTATATATAGGATATAGATATAGAATACGTATGCAATACGGTTAACTAACGGTTCTTACAGTGTATTTGTTAAGTCGAACGAGTGAGATTACGTGATAACTGATCCCGCCAAAACATGGCGTCTTTTATAGTGAAGGTTCACTTTTGGTTATAAGAAAGTTTAAAACAAAAAATGTAATTAATTAAATAGTGATTTCTTTGCATAATAATAAAGTTACACTAAAAAAATAGGCTGAACTTCGGTATACGGTGCACCCTGTTATCAATACTATATATCGATATATTTTTAGTTACGCGACACGTAAACGAGACCTGAGCACTTAAAAGATAAGCAGCGTCGTTAAATTATTAATTATAATTAAAACATTAAAAAAAACCATACAACAAATAAATGAAAACATTAACAACAAAAATATAATAAAAAACCTGAAAATAACAAACACAAAAATACGTAAAAAATACGCGTAACATAAAATTATATGTGGTGTATCATCGATTATTCTTATGAAAACATAGTTAAAACATTATAAAAACATAAACAAAATATGAAAATAGTTATAAACCATTTTACAACAAATAAAAAAAACACAAAAAACAAAAAACATTTAAAAAAATAATAAAATATGTTCATAAACGTAAAAGAAAAGGCATATATCGATTATTCCTACGTCACATCTCTAAACTAAAAATATATCGATATATAGTATTGATAACAGGGTGCACCGTATACCGAAGATTTACCAAAAAATAATATTCCAAAAGTTATTTGATCAAACACGGTAATATAGAAGTGAAATAAAAGTTCGACGAGAAGGTTATCCATTAAATACGATTGTCTCTAAAGGTACAAACTAATTCTCGCGTGTGCGATCGGATCCCCTCCGCATGGTTCATACAGCTTAAATTACCGTATTGAGAGATCGTATTCTATATGATCCACGGATCTAGAGTGTTTGTGAACATACTAAATAACGGGCCTATCTCGTTATTGGGATGTCTGGACTTAGGAGTGTCCAGTTAAGTGGGAACTTAAGAGACTTTATTACTTCCACTCACTTCTCTGTTGTGGTATATTGAAACCTGCCCACAAACCACACTAGAAATCCCATCTTAACAGGACTGGTCTTATTTTCTTCTTCCTCATTACCAACCACATAGCCACCTTAAGTCCAACCAACTGATAGATTCTCAGGTGAAGTAAAAGTCAAGCCGCTTGTAAACAATCAAGGTGGTGATAAGCATTGAAAGACGAATTTCAAGTTAAATAAATTAGTGAGGCCTTCAAGAACGGTTTTATTTAACTCATGTAGTAGGTAATTTTTTACCTGGAATTCTTCTATGGCCTTAAGAGGATCAGAGCAGCTAGTAAGTGCTTCTCTGAGGGCATTTTGTCCTGGTACTCCAATATCCTCCAACTCGGCCATTATGATGTTTTCTCCTTCGGCGGCTCTATCCTACCTCGAGAACGTATATATCTGTAGAGTAAATATAATCCAAGTAAAAATAAATTAAATATAAGAGCTACCATGCCCAAATATTTAAATTTTAATTCAAAAGTTGCACGAATAACAACAAATAAAAGATAACCTAATCGAACCTGTTTGAATAGTTATCGATACTGAAAAGATCGATCATTTTTGCTACTTTCGATAAGTCGATAACCTTATCGATTATAATTGCTTTAGAAAATATCCGCTAGGTGTCACGAGAATCACGAATGAAGTTACTCTTGCGACTTTTCCGTAAGTTTTCCCCATCTTTTCCTAGCATTGTGAGCAGCCCTGTCTCAGTTTAATCAGGGCAGAATAGCCAAGTTTTGAAAACCAGCGCTTCCGTTTGTTTATCACGTGTTCCACAATAATTTATAAAAATTATATAAATAATTTGCATAAATACAACATAAAAATGTTATTATACCTCAATCTACTTACCTTTCTACCCTGAAGATGACTGTAGAAGTTCCAAAACCCGCAGATCAGTGCAAGAAGCACATCTGGAAAAGAAGATCTTAAATCTCGGTAACAGCAAGGAGTATGTATATATGCTTCTTGGTAACAGTTGCTATCGTAATAAGAATATAATCTCATGTTTTAGTCGTAAGTGGCAGAGAGATATATACTAGAGGGGGCATAGCCTATCTAAACATATTGAGAAGCTTGAAGAAACATATTTATGGAGCTCTGTGTGACCCTCATTGAAACCTCCTTCAATATTGAGTAAAGGTTATAATTAATAAATTTATTTCGGTTTCCCGCACATTGTTTGTGTTTTTATTTGTATTTTTAACGTGTTACTATGTAAGTTATTGTAATTTTCTACTGATGATATTTATAGCGAAGGTTGTCAGGTTACTTTTTCGATGTTTAAAATTTAACCTATACGGTCCCTGTAGTAATAATACCTCTATGTTAAGCGGTATATGTTGTTTATATAAGCCAGAAGCATTTTGATCGTTTTATGTAAACAATTTATTATTATTACTTTAATGTCAATTATTAAAAGTAACAAGCCGACGCAAACCGAACAAATTCTACCATTCTTTCTAACAAATTCTTTCATGGTTAAAATTGGCTTTTTACAAATAACAATTTATACAAATAACAATCTATACAAATAACAATCTTTACAGTATCATTTGTCTAATTAATTTATTTTTAGGTTTGATAATGACTTTATAGCCGAAACGTTACACTAATCGTCGTTTTTTATACCACCCTATAGGACACAACCTCTTCTTCTAAATTTTCACAAATGTAATACGTGTAGTAACATCCATGATTTTTTTTTACTTTTCTATTTCTGTAACCGTAGCTCCGAGAAATAATTTTAGTAACTTTATTTTATAAAAGCACTGATTTGGAGTTTACGAGTTATTAAATAATTAAAATATTCATTCCTACAAAAAATGAATTACCAAAATGTATTTAAACTATTCACCTTGATATGGACGAACCTTAAAATTTATTTTCATTAATTCTATATAGTATACACTTTGTTCACAAACGGGGTTTGTGAAACCCGTGTTAAATCCCCTAAAGGTTTGAACCTTTAGGGGATTTAACACGGGGTTCTATAATTGCTGGGGGTTGACCCCCAGCAATTATAGTGCGAACGGGATTCTGACATGAAACTTGTCTTTTATAGGGGCAGAATCTAAACTATAGGTTTAAAAATACCGTGTGAACAGTTAGGGTTGAACCCCCAAGGGTCTTAAACACGGAGTTTAACCCCCGGCGAAACCCCGCGTGTGAACGGAGTAATAATTTAACAATATGCTGAACCAAGCGTTTTTCAGGTTTATTAATTCTTTTTATATGCTATCATTGTAAAGAATAACCCCAAAAACTTACCTGTAACACATTGGCTGCAATTTAATAAAAATATTTACGGAATTATTGAAAATAAAAAATCTCACAAACACACAGATATATATATATATATAATATATATATATATAATATATAATATATATTATAATATATATATATATATATATAACATAAAATATAATTTTTTGATTTTCAGAAATCCGAGTTGCAGTCAGGATAGTAGATAGTAGTAGGTTATAGAGACTGCTGGGCTTGTTTAGTCCCTTTTCAGTCTTACATCCAGTACGTCGCGTCACCGAGTGGAAGAGAGTCATGCAGTTGTGTAAACATAAGGTATGTAACCTTTTATTAAATCATTAAATTTTACCAAGACGTATAATTTTCCAAGGCTGGTGCTTTTAGTAGTAGTAACAAATGGGGAAAGGTAATAATCATTAGTAAACAGGCCGTACCGCGTCGTTTTTTCTAATTCCTTAGATATATGATTATGTTCGATAGCTTAATGTGGCAGTAGATTTGCTAAAAGATTTCGGTCCTCCTCCCTCTGGCTCCTTAAATAATTTATGGAGCCAGAGGGAGATTTTTTATTAAGAAATGATAAGTTTTTTTAAAATTTTCATTATAAAGAACTCCAATTTTTGAACTGTGTACTTTTTATGTATATTATGTATATGAAAATACACAACACAAGCACTGCAGTTTTAGTGAGTGTGAAAGAATGATGCCATTTATGAAATTTTGGCTTCGCCACTAGTTAGTTTCACGTTAAGTTTTTAAGTAAACATAATCTGAGCAGAAGAGATGTGAATTTTGTAAAAGCTCCTATACAGTGCTTTCTCACAGCGTCATACACAGCTGCCTCTTCCAGCTTATGATTGCCTGCCCTACCACCTGCAAACTTTCTTTTGGTGGCTGCAATCAAACTAAGCCTGTCTGCTTTTCGTCATTTAGATCTATTGACAACCTAAGAACAACACGTGCCTCCACCCCCACTGTGGAATGAAAGACAATTGCTTTAAACCCAAAAGTTAGACATACTAAATTTAAGAAACCTACTTTAAGGGTCCTATATTCCCTATTAACCTTATAGGGTTAGGGATCTTTTAAGTTAAAAGTACTTGATATCGATTTCGCTCTATTTTTAAGTTAAGTCAATGGACATGAACCAATGATTGACAACAATTATGCTTTAAAATCACAGCTAAAAAGCTACCTAACTATTAATTATAAACGGACATATTTCTATTAATAATTTAAAAGCACAGTGCCGATGGCGCTGAAAGTTATTAAATTTCCTGAATCATATTAAGAGGCCATTAAATGATTAGTTATCAGTAAAATGCTTCCAGAAATCTTGGGGGGGGGATATTATAATATTAGGGTTAAGGGTTAGTTGAGATAAAATATTACTAAGGTTGTTTAATTTTGTTTTTACCTGCATAAGTTCTATCCCTGACAGTGTTTAATTTTTATCTACACGAACACGAAGTCAAGCCAGATCTGCGATTTTTGTTTGTTTGTTGTTTTGTTTATTTTGGTTTATTGTTTATTGTTGTTCTGTGTTTGACACACAGAGACCAAGTTGTTCTTTTGCGTATTGCCTCAACCTCGCTTTGTTGGCCCTCAGAATTGTGAAATTTATGTTGCATGCTATAATTATATTGCTCATTAGTTAATATCAAGGATTCTTAATAAAGGGGGTGGCGTGCTAAGTCCTTTGTCTTATAACAAAATGACTCCGTTGTGGATAAAATAAAAAATAGAGAAGAATCAATTACAAAACATATTTCTCATACAAACTGCGCATGCTTGGTACGAACTGTGTATACTCGCAGTAATTAAATTAACTGCGCAAGTCTTAGATTTCGAGGACAACTTACCTCCTGACGACTATTTGTAGTTTGATGTTATGAGTAATCCACAGCATAGTAACGTACCAATCCTGACGACTGTTTTTCTGTTAAAGGTTATAAACAATGATCATTATTGCCTCTTGTCGCTCAGGGAAAATTTGTGTTCATCGTTGTTATAAATTTCCTTCATTTGGAAATTCAAAGCCAATCATATGAGCTCAATATCAAGTCTGTATCGAATGCTTAGCTAATTTTTAGGATTTTTAAAGAATTTTAAGCCTTTTTCTTCGATACTTGGTCGTAAAGTATTTGTTTGGCAAAAATTTAAGAATAACAAAAATATCCGATGAAAGAAAGATATTATATTTTTTAAATCTGGTGTCGAGGTCCACAAGCTGGTCGAATGTTCTTTTCAATTCGTGTTTTCTTGATCTACAATTTATTTCTTGCGTAAGTCTCCAGTTTATGCCTTATAATCTGGGCAGTAATATTACAACTTGTTACACAATGTGTCCGGGATTTTTTAAAGGAAATGCGCATATGCATTTCCAGGATATAAAACTATGGTCATTATTCGATAATCGACACTGTACAGCATTATTCGTTGCCGTATAATGCTCTGTTTTTAGCGTATTTCCTTTGAAAATTTTGGAAAAATTGTGTAACAAGTAGTAATGCTACTGCTCGGGTTATGAGGCATACACTAGAAACTTAAGCAAGATATGGATTGAGCAAGAAAGCTTGAATTGTCAAGAAAATTTGCTCGGCTAGCAGATTCCGGCAAAGAATTATTTTGTAGTTATAAGCTAATGTAAACTCAACTCAACATTTGTTATTTATCGACCGTATTGTTGGTTTTCTGTTTATTTACCACAATTTTTTCGGCCTTAAAGTCACTGAGGGCAGTCCAATCAACTTTGTACCAGTTTCAGCAAATCAAAATACAAAAAAAGAACCTTTTTGCAGTCATTTATATTACTGATTCTTTTAAAACTGTGCTGGCGCAGGACCCATAACAACCTTTTTTGAGTCTCTGTCTTCTCCAAGACCATCTTTCGTGCTCAGTTTGATATATAAATTCGTTTTAAATGTTGCGTGTTTACAAGAATCCACTAGAAATACATACATACATCCACACACACACACACACACACACACACACACACACACACACACCACACACACACACACACACACACACACACACACACACACACACACACACACATATATATAATTATATATATATATATATATATAAAAGTAAATAAATATGAAACTAATATATAGTTTGTGTGTATAATTGTACCAAATGATACATGATAAACTGTTTTGTAATTTAAAGGCTTGTAAGCCGTAAATTGTAAATAAATAAATAATAATGACTGAAATGTCAGAATAAAAAAAAACAAATTTCAGCAAACACATCATTTAACATTATTCTTTAATTTTCATTTAAAAAAATTACACAATTCCAAATTTCCAGTGAACAAAAAACTCAAAATGAACGCCAGCACATTGTCTAAGAGCAACAAGTATGAGAGTCTTCTGCTTCTCGAGTTCATGGTTAATAGTGTTACTTATTATGAGAGTACTTACAATTTAGATCGAGATTACCTCAATAACCTTGAAGAAAGTAAAGTATCCATTAAATTTAGAGATTGTTGTCTTGTGGAAATAATCGAAGAGGAAAATAGTAAATGTGAAATCGATGAGCACTGTAATAGAAAAATTTACTTTGGCAACGGTAAATCATGCTTAATATCTTTAAGCCAGATAAATAACTCAACCAATAAAACAGCAAGTATCTCTGTTTCTAGAAAGGACCCATGTGGAGGTGAAAAATCTTTTTATACTTTCGGAGAAGCTAAGATGAATTTAGAACCCATTTTTAAAGAAATAACTAAAGGAAACAGAGGTAACAAACTAAAAAGTTTGAAAGGAACTTATAAATTTGTGGATAGACAATGCAATGATGCCGGAGCTCTAGATATATTTGTGAGAGGTACAAATTTAGGGAAAAGGGTTACGACATTGTTTCAACTTGGAGCTGGTGAGAGCTCGTTTTATTTTAAAGGCGCTGAAACAGATCCTTGCGGTTCTGAAGAGGAGTCCTCTGATTCGTCTTGCTTTAACTGTCCTCAATTAGAAATGGCTAACAACAAGGTATCATCATTTGCTAGACCAACTCCAACGCCTCAATTTAATTTCAACCAATTTCAAGGAAGCCAATATCCTATAAGCCCATTTGGACCGGTTTCTGGGCCGTCTAACATGGGACCACCTCGTACTCCATGTTCACGAAAAAGTACATGTACCTCTAGACAACGGTCTGTTGGTCCTTCCCAGCCTTCTGCTTGCAATCAAGCCATGATGCCTAGCTTTCCACCCCAATATGAAATGCCAGGTAGTATGGGCATACCCGGTATGGGCATGCCCGGTATAGGTATGCCCGGTATAGGTATGCCCGGTACGGGTATGTCCGGTATGGGTATGAATATGGTACAGCCTATGGGAGGTCCGAATATGGGGTTCAATGTTCCTGGTATGGAGTATGGAGGACCAAATACTACAATGGGTGCACCTGGTATGGGAGGTCCACAGGATGCACTAGTGTCGTACCAACAAGATGGCCTTCTTTATCGTGATGAAGATTATGAACAACTCAATGGTGATTACAAAGAAATATCCGCTGCAGTTAATGGATATGAAGTCAAAATAAAAGTCTTAAGAAGGTCGAAAAAAGAAAAATAAGTAGAACACATTATTGTTATTAACATCTTTTTTTAAATTTGTCCGTCCAAAGAAATTCACAAAAATAAATTTTTTGAATTTAAACCATTTTTAATGAAACTAACTTTAAAATATTCCTATTGAAGGAGTTCATTGTCTGATAAAGAGCTGGACTTGAAAATTAGGAGGAATAATAATTTACTTTGATATCATTTGTATTTTCGCCATTGCAAATAATTTTAAAATTTTTTGAGACAGTGGACTGGAATAACAACTTTTTACTTCTTTAAATGGCTCTATTTCACCTGACCCCAGGCATACTCATGTCTACTAACAAAATATTACTGTGAAATGTTATGACTCATATTCACTGAGCATTTTTATTTCTCTTTAGGTTTTGGTATAGAAGTCGCATTTTTAGGCGTTTGATTATCCTAACGTCTTTTAATTTTATTCAGTTTGCAGATATCAGTATTCCTGGGGGCACACTCATGCAAAAATATATATGCCTATATATTCAGGCGAATATAGTAATTTAAAGAAGTAAAAAGTTGTTATTCCAGTGCCATCCAGTGTCTTAAAAAAAATTAAATCTTACTTTTAAATTTATACCTAAATTCTTAAGTTTATAAATCCAGTTTGGCGAAAAGTTTTTAGGCATATAGCTTGAATCGCTGTAAATGGGAAAACTTATTTTAATTTACTTCAGAATCGAAACTAAGTTTAATAGACTATTTAATATTTCCACATTTTAAATTTATATTTTGCCTAAAAAAATTTAATACTATATTCCTTTAGAAGCCTAACTGCGGTCAAGGCAGCTCTTCCTTATCTGAAATTTCTGTGCATTTAAAAATAGTCATTTGTATCCGTATTTCTTATTTGATCTAATATTTTTGAAATGATGCAGTTTAATCTAACTTGCTGAAGTCTTGAGTTTTACGATGAAACAAAACATTTTTTGGTAAAACCATTTTTATTATAACAAAATAATACAAAAGAATATAAGTTAAATTAATGAGGTACCGAGTGTATTTACATAATTTACATAAATAATAAAATAATCTTTGGTAAATTTAAATTCTACTGAAGATGATGGGGTTGATATGTTTGAGAGTCATGGAAAGATTGAGTCTGATCGTATGACTGTACTGGGTAGAGTCCGGTCGGAGAGTTATAATCTGTTCCTTCTGAAGTTACCGGATGGATGGAGGATGCGATCGGTTGGAAGTAATCTTGAGAGGGATAATCAGAAGGTGGTGGATGGCGAAGTGGCTCAGCGACAGGATTGCTAAACGAAGCCGATGATTGTTGCTCTAAAATTGGGCTCTCGAAAGTATTTGCTCTGTTGTAACCAGGTCTTTCGAAGGGTACTACCGACGGGTGGAAGTTAGACGGTTGTTTGTCAGTGTAATCTAAAGAATGGATGGATGTGTCATGATATTGATCTGGAGGAATGTAACGTCCATTTTGTTGGAATCCTTGTGGCCTAGGTTGATGCCAGCTATCGTGCTCTTTAACTTCAGGCCAGGGTGCCGTTCCAGCGCCTTCATACACATCTCTGTATGGCTTTCGGTTATATTTTTTAGAACTTTTGGTATTTTTGTATTGTGGAGATCTCTTTGAGTACCCTGAGTACCCTTTACCTCTGGTTCCTCCTTCTCTCCATTTTCCACCTTTCGGTACATCGTAATTATAGCCACCTCCCCTCTTCTCATCCCTGTAGCGACCTCTGCTCTCCTTATATCTTCCTTTATCGTCATTCCAATCATTATAATTTGGATAATTACCACCGTATTCGTAATCATCATCGTAACCATAGTCCTCATCGTACTCTTTCCATGGAGGGATCCTCTTCTTTCCTCCTGAATAAGGTTGAGGCCTTCTGGGTGGTGCGTCGTAACTCTTAAAAGGTTCAGGTTTAGGTTTAGGTTTATGAATGTGAAGATTCTTCGTATGATGGTGATATATGTGCTTTATTCTTGCTGGAACTTTGACAATTACTCTTTTTCTGAAATCAAAAAAATTTCATTAATGGTTTGTCGATACTATTAAGTATAAGCGATATTTTTGTTGAAAATTCGCTAATATAGGTACATATACCATTAAGCAGGGCTTAATGGGCCCTACACATTGTGGAGGGTCACACCACGCTCGGTGCTGCTTATTTTTTATGATCCAACCAAAACCGTATAAACTAGCGCGTATTGAAATAAAACTTGGTATAATTATCCATTCCTTAAAACCTGTACCAAATTTCAACTCAATTATATTATTTTTCGATTTTTTACAATTGTTTTAAAAACGTATACACGTCATTCATTGGGATCTGTGATGATAACAAACACACATACAGGCACACAACTTTGTGAAAACCACGCAGGAGGTCTTAAAAACACCTAAAACGGATAATTCAGGTGAAATCCCAATTTCGGATGTTTTGGCTATCGCAATAATTTTCCTATATACTTACAGTATAAATGAGGAAAAATAAAAAAAGCATAAGTCATTTATAAATGAGATTATAATGCGCCTTGTTTTAAGATTTTCGAAGAAAATAATTTACTCACCCTTTACTCACTTTGATTATTTTGCTATCAAAGTTGCTCATTCACTTGGAATTGTAAACCCTTAGCTCTCATTCGTTTCTAATGATTGCATTTATAATCATTTCACAAAAAATATAACTAATTTAGTTACAAATAGAGTAAGGCTCAGTCACACAGCTCCGTTATGATTCGAAGCAACTCGGTATAAAGCTATATAATTAAATGATTGTAAAGTAGGTAAATACCTCAGGGAATCAAGCCATTAGATGAAAAATATTTTAGTATTCAAGTAAATAAAGTATTGATCTTAAATCCTTTGTGTAAATGTAGTACTGGAGTTTTTATATATACATTTTATTTATTATTTATTAATATATTCTATTGATATAGCTTTTTTTGCACTGGTCAACTTGGACCATACAGCCATATAATACATGTATAGCTACTAGTGGTGTAATTGAATTCTATGTTATTTATATTTGTTACAGTTATTTAAGTTAAGTGACGTGATATAAATTTTTTCTATTACAAATAGCGTTTATTGACTTAATCATACGGTCGAAAGCTTAAACGTTGTTTTTGATTATTATGACCAAAACCTCATAACTCTTTACTATTTTTTCTATGTTATTAATATTTGATAGTTATTTAAGTTAAGTGACGTAATATGATCTTTTTCTATCTTATGAATATATACTCTGTTTATCTGCTAAATATACTCCATTTATCTGTTTACCAACAGTCAAAACTAGCGATCTGACCAAGACCGTAGAATTAAAAATAAATAAAATATATTTATTCTGCTTTACAAAATCAAAAATTACTAAATTACTAAAATTACTAAATATTTCTATTTTATAAGCACATCCTCGAATGTGTGGAGCTCGTGCTCGAGGATGGCTGGAGCAGTTTATGTATAAAATGCTCCAGTAGTATGTATAACATTCTAACCGTATTGAAATAAAACTTTTTATAATATAATGGGGTACGTTTGAACTAAATTAAACTTAACAGGTTGGTTTTTCGATTTAAAAAAGTATATATGCTATTTGATTAAAATTGAACTAATGCTGATATTAAGATAAAATTTAGCGCATTTTTGGTCTCATATAAACTTTATGTGATATTTAGCCCAATTTTAAATCGTTCCGAATACTTTTCCTCGCTTGATGAATTTATGAAATTTCATCAATGTCGTCTACTTGACATAGATTGAAATTTGTAATAAGTTTCAACTCTCAAGCATAATCACACTCTTTAAGTTATGGAGGATTATTTCGCCTACCTTGGCTTTGCCTAGATCTCGACAAAAACCGTAGTTAACTCCCTCGGCAAGCCTCAGGAGCTAAATATTTTTAATACCTTGGCCTTTTATATACCTACCTCGGCCTCTGGATCTTAAGTAGTTTTCTCCTCTAGAGAAAAATCTTAATCTCGAGTCGTATAACTTTCTTTCCTTAATAGTTGAGTTAATAACTATTAATTACTTTGTAGACATTGTCAAGTTCAAGTTTTGGTGCCAACCATAGAGATATTATTACTAGAGGGGCCCTATAGGTTGAATTTTGAAACATCAAAAAGTAACCTGAACACTCTTGAGTATTAATATGATAAAATAAACATTAAAAAATACCGTAACATATATAATACAACGTTTGTAATAGGAAACAAAAACCGTACAATGCGGGAAAAAACCTTAACTTACTCTTAGAGAAGGTTTTAATGAGGTTACTCAGAGCCCCTGAGAGTCCCAAGAAGATGTCTCAGCCCTCTCAATGTATTAAGATAGGGTATGCCCCCTCTAGTATATATCTTTATGGTGCCAACAATAAAATTAATAAAACCTTATGTCAAAAGTATTAACTCTTGTTTCTCAGTTGTATTGCTTTACACTGCATTCATCACTTATCATGATCTCTTTGCATTATTTCAACCTCCCAATTTTAATATTTAATAATATTCAGAATTTTTTACATACTGTTAGTTTAATGATATAAAAACCTCTAATAAGGAATGTTTAAACACAGTAAATATCCATAATATTACATAATGTTTATTGAAAGGTATAAAAAACTCATTTAATATCTCGGTCCAATTATTACGAGCGATGTCTTGGTCACGGACTGACTGATCCGCCCAAACAACTTCTATTCTTCCTTCCTCACCAAGTGAACTGCACTTCAACACGGTATTCCTTCTAACCCATAGTTATGAATTAATTAATGATTCCTGATCACAGTTGTACTTCCGTCAATTTTTTTTTACTTTTTATGAAAATGATAAGAGAATAATCTTTCCTTTGCTTTGATATTTAATAATTTAGTTTGAGGTAGGTCTGATTTAAATGTAAATATCAGCGAAGGATATACTCACCACGCCAGACCTATCTTACTAGTGTCCACCTCGAATTGCTTACTGTATTTTTTTTAATTTTGTTGAAGCAATATGAAGACGAAGAGTGTATAAATTTAAGATGGAATTATTTATTAGCCAGTTTCTATATATATTTAAATTCACTACACCAATCTCGGGATGATATTATTCACCAACCTTGATTGATATGATTCAAAGAAATAAATTTGACATAGACATATATATGTCAAATTTATTTCTTTGAACCATATCAATCACGAATGAATACAGACTTAATAAAGACCCAAATTTTGATTTATTTATTTATTATTTTTGACATTTTATATTGAGTAATACAACAGCAGTTATTGTTACAAGTATTAAAGTTAATATTGTTTCTTGGCTTGAGAAGTCAGATAAGAGAAAAATCCACTGATTACACTCTGACGAGAGTTGTAAATTTTGATGTAAAACATAAAATTCTTATAAATTTTTAAATGTTAGGTGATTTTTTGTATCCTGTATTAGGGAGCCTATTCCCCTAGAAGCAATATTTTTAAAGTTAAATCCTAAGAAAAAAAGAAAAAAAACCTCATAAGCATAATTTGTTGGCACAAAATCGCTAAAATATTTTTTATCTCGATTTTAAGCTCCCATTTTGGATCCTCAAAAAAACTAAAATGTGGTTGTAGGTCCCATATAGGTTTTACTCTCATGGAAAAATACCGTATAGAATGCGAAATAAATAATCATTTTGATAATTGAATAAAAGAATGAAAGAAATACGAGAAGAATAAAATGTAATGAATATAAAGTATAGTTTTGTTTTCATATCTGTTGCATAAGAAGGAAGCGTTGTAACTTTAAAGAATCCCATAACACAAATACTGTTTTAGCATAAAATTTCCACGTTTCAGCTTACACAGAACACAAAAATTCGATAATGAAGGTGTATAAATAATGTACCTATTAAAAAAAGTTACATTGAACTTTTATTTTAAAAGTTTATTCCTCCGTCAATTTATTAAGTTGATCAATATTTATTATTTTTTAGCACCACTATAAAAAATAAAAGTTTATCGTCTTATTACTAATTATTAGAATTTTCCACTCTAGTTAATTACCGAAATTTCTTTTACAATTAATTTTTATTGTTCTTTTTAGTATTCAGGGAAACTAATCTTAATCATAGTTGTAGGTTACACGATTAATAGAATAACAATAGATAATACAATTTTATGAAGGAATTCATAGAATCAATATAAATCTATTACAAGTTATTAATCATATAATAGTAGAAATTTAAAAAAATCTATAGAAAGCTCTAAAGAAGAAGAATTGCGGGAAACAAGTTAAGACTGAAACGAACTCAGTCAATCAAAACATATTTTTTAAATTTTCTATGTCAAATAGAAAATCAAACATTTTCAAAAACAAATCGAATAAATTTCAACTCAATTTTATCAGTAAAAACAAATTTAATTACTTTTAAGTTAAAGAATTTGAATAACTTATTTGTTTGGTATTGAAATTAATAGTATCACCATAAGTTTATGCAATGCACCGTTCATATCATCCAACTGCAATTAAAAATGTATCTTCAAATCTGAAGATAGAAGAATAGATCTGAAGAATATTCTTTTAAGAAACGTTTTGTGCTTTCGTCTAAATTTATCTGCTTTTACATATTTTATCTTAAATTTCTTTTATATTTTCTTTCGAAATTATTTTAAATTAGTTTTCTTTTAATTATTGATCATTTGCGATATTTATACTATCTTTGAGACAAATAAAATTCTCAATATGCTAAATAACATTTTTAAATAGTTATAGAGAAAATATGATATATTTTTCAAATATTATATATATATATATATATATATATATATATATATATTATATATATATATATATATATATTTATATATATATATAATATATATATTATGTTTCATCAATTTATTTTATATCTTTTTTAGTTGCTACTAACGATATTACAATGGGATTCTGCTAGTTGTATAAGGCTATTTAGTTTTATTTTCTATTTAAAAGATTTGTATTAACATTAGTTTAACAATAACTGAAATGTTATAAAATAGCATTCACACTACTGATCTCATCTATTCTTAAAAATACAGTATTAAGAATTGATAAGATCAACAAAATAAAAAAAGTAATTTTTAGTCCTCTGTTATTATAGAAAGAACCGAATTATTATAGTTATTATAGAAGAATAGTTATGTAAAAATCTTATTCATTTGGATATTTTATGCATTTTTTTGAAGCAGTAATTTGATTATGATTTTCTTGTCCAAAATAAAGAACAAGGAAATGTTTTAAACTGATATTACTGTTTTTGCAACACGGCGCCTGTATATTACCTGTGAAGAGGTTAATTCGTAACCTTCTTTAAAGTATCAAACTTGTAGAAGAATCATCTTTATATTAGTGACTGTGTTTTTCATTAGAAAATTATGCTTATGAGATTGATGTGTTTTGATGATAGAAGATGAGGTAGAGAAATGGGGGATACCAAAAGTATACATATGTATATAATATATATATTATATATAATTAATATATATATATATTATATATATATATATATATATATATATATTATATAGATTATAAAACAGTTATATATTATATAAACAAAAATATATGTTATAATGGGAAATGCATATTGTGCAGAATGCTTGCCCTAGGTTGGGCAATTTGGATGGAACTCACATTTTTTCACTCCATGTTAGTTTTAATTACTTTAAAATAAATTTAGCATGGTTTCTTCTCAGTCTAACACATTATTATTAGCATTTTTAACATTGTAAATTACAAATAAGTTAAAATAGTTTTCGATTATCTAAATGAAATTCAGTTATTTTTATGGTGAAAAATAAATTACTATTCGAAGTAAATATAGTTTTTATCAATTTAGTAATTTAATTTAAAATTAATTTTTGTTTAAACTTCTTTCGTTGTAATGTAATGAAGTTTAATTTTTTTTGCCCCACGACGGTCAAGTTGTCGAAACGGTTACGACAACTTGGCCGGATTGGTTTTTGTTGGAACGTAAAAGTAAAGCAGCATCGAGCATGGTCAGTGCCTGGATGGTTCACCGCAGGGGTTAAAACCAGTGTATTTTACTATCTGATGACGTGCAAAGCGAGTCCGAAGTAGTGAGGATAAACTTAGCGGATCCCATGTGTTAAGCAAAACTTCTGAGGTACTCTGTACCCGATTTTGTTTCTATATGCTATACTTTTTTTTAGCAAATTTTCATATAAAATTACGTTTCTGAGGCTGTTTGGATGTCATGTAGTAATTCATTTGTTTTTATTAGGCTCAACAAGTTAGTATTTGGTGGATACACTAGGCTTTAGGGTGGACTTAACTATTAATTTTTCACCAAAATAATAACGTTTAGGCCCGTGTTAAGAATCATTTTTAAAAAATCTCTCCTGAGTTGTTCCTAGCCTTTTCCTAGGTTGTTCCTAATCTTTTCCAAGAATTTAAGGTGCGAAGTTAGGAAAAGGCTATAAGAAACCTTGGAGGGATCTCTCCCTTGCTCTAGGGCCGGTTAAAAATGCACTAAAATGGACACTACAGCTAGGAACAACCTAGAAGAGATTTTTTTGATATTTTTGATTATTCCGATTACGGGCCTTAATCATGATATATCCTTTTTAAAAACATAGAAAAAAACTTTTTAAAGTATTATGTTTGACGTCTCGTCAAAAAGATTGTCCTACCAAGTTTTAAGTTTTATTGTTTATTTTTAATAATTCTCAAAACAACAGTCTTTACTAAAATGACAAGGAAAGGAATAAAGAAATTACATCAAAGTCAGGAGTCGTAAAAGATGACCCATACAGAACTTTCTTCTGTCTGTAAGTCCCTGGTCCAGTAAGGCGTCAGACAGGGTTAAATACGAGGTCCTGTTTCATAACTCTGAGAATCTAAAGGATTATTGTATCCTTTCTAGAAGGATCTATTGTGCTTCCGTCAACTTTAGTTCAACTACCACAAGATCCTTAGACTAACGGAATGTAGATTAATCTTGAGATCTTCTTTTCAAATAAACATTTCTACATTTTTTGTTACAGAGTTTTGTTTGTTTAAAAATGTTTTTTCATAAACGCAAGAAAGTTATGTTTTGTGTAAGAAAAGTTTTCCTTTTAAAATTTCACTTTTTATCTTTTTTTTAAACGTATCCTATTCATGTTTCGTTAAAAATTGCGTCGTATGATTTTTATTAGAAGGATTTTAATAAGCACGTTAGAAGTTGTAGGATGGGGGGGGGGAGGGAGTTCGTATTTTACTGTATCTAGTGTCCTTAAGAAGTTACTGATTTTATGTTTATGTTATGTTTATGTTTATGTATGTTTATGTTTTATGTTTATGTTTATGTTATGTTTTTCTTTAACTTATTATTCAAGTTGATAACACATGTAATGACCTTGAAAAGAATGAAATGAAACAGAGTCTCTTCACTAAGGATCTATAATTGACACAGCCAGCTTTCAATCTTAGCAGATCATCAGTGCCTGCGAGCAGCGAAGAAATGTTTTTCTAGTGGTTTGTAGCTGTCTGTTTGCTACAAACTACTAGAAAAACTGTAACCGCTGTCTCCTGACTCTTTTCTTGGCTGCTCGCAGGCACCGATGATGATCTGTTAAGATTGAAAGCTAGCTATGTCAAATAAACATAATTAGTGGAGACTCTGTTTTATTTCATTACTTGAAACTCCACAACTCATTTTTCTCTTATTTGAAACGAATGGGTTACTAGAGGGGACATAGCCTATCTTAATAAATTAGGAGGCCTGAAACATTGAATTGGTTATTATAAATCAATGATCGTATTATATATATATATATATTATATATATATTATATATATATATATATATATATATATATATTATATATATATATATATATATATATATATATATATATATATAGATCGTGTATATATATTATATATATATATATATATATATATATATATATATATTATATATGTGTGTGTGTGTGTGTGTGTGTGTGTGTATCTACTATTCTATCTAATAAAACCCTAATTTTAGTAACTAATATGCCCTCTCCACTTGCCAGTTTTGTCTTGCTGGGCTAAAATCTGGCAATCCTAGTATATGTATCTTATGTGCTATGTTCTAAAAGCTACACAGGGTAATGCAACTCATATATAAAATACGTGATTCTAAATATGTTTACTTTTTTCAATTTTTTTATTTTTATAAAAGTTTTATTGTTGGTTTTTTATATATTTCTGTACTTTTTTAATAATATAAAGTGTAGGAGTAAAACTAGGTGTTCTCCGGTGAAAAAAGTTATGACTTACTAAAAACTATTATATTATAACCTAGAGGAAACTATAGAGGAACATTTTTATTTTTACTTTTTTTGTATAATCTATTATTTGATTTCCTGTAAGGAAGTTAACTACTGTTTATAGTTACGGTTCTTTTAACTTTCTTGGTTTTATCAAGTTACTATGTCAGACATGCTAACATCTATTTAACTAGACGGACAAGGTATATACGATGTATGTTTAATAACCATTCTTATGGGTTTTATTACATTGTAATTAAACTATTTTGTGTAGCAATAAGGACTAAAACGTTAAATTCTGTGAAAATTGATTATACATATTTAATTCTATTAGTACTCTAAAGCTAGCATGAGACAAGATAAAGAGGTAAATGAGACCATTAATAATTTGTTTTTTTATATACGTGATAATTAAATTTATATTATACGTTCAGTAATAGTTTTGATCAATTAACAGCCAGGCTAAGTCGAGGGAAGATATTTATACTCCTTGAAAGGGTAAGCATACACCAATAGAATTCTCTCCATTGCTGGGAAATGTCTTCTCAGATATGATTTATAGAAACATAAAAAAACTAAGGGGTTCATTAACTGTTTAAAAATCACTAGCGGTGTTTTATGGTAATAGTTATTTGTGTTACGAGGCAGGAAAATAGAATATTTGACAAATATATCCGTGTACGAATACTGACTATTCTAAAATTTTGCCCCCGAGTCGAAGGTGAAGGTAGGCGACAGAAATTAACTGCAGAGGCGAAGTTGAGTAAGATAATTGGAGAATCGTAATAACACTGACACTCACACTTAGACACATTGGTTTTTTAAAAACCATAAGAGGTCTTAAAAGCATCTGAAACGGACGATTCAGGTGGAATCTTGGTTTCGTATTTTTATTGCAAACACAATACTTTTCCATATACCTACGGTATTGACGAGGAAAGCTAAAAAATTGTCATGCTACTTTATTTTAGTGCTTACCGCTTTTTTTACTGGTTTCGTCGGATGAATTATAGTAAGTAGCATGGAGTGTGGTCAGGTCTTGGTTAGGTGCAAGCAGAGGATTTAAACTCGCTATTCTTTGCTTTTGGGAATTCTTTTTAAAAAAATGAAGCTTATGAAATTGATTATTGAAGTAATAACTTACATATGAAATTAAAAATTTATTTATTTCTATATAGATCAGTATAATATGTCTGAAAATGTTCTTGAAATATATCCTCCAGAATGCATAATTCCTAATTAATACCTAAAAGTTTCATTGCTCAAATTGAGGGGCGTGGCTTGCTTCGCGTTGGTGAAAGAATCGTTTGATAGAGGTTTGGTTTTATTAGTGTGACAGACTACAATTCTTGCACCAATGAGAAAGAACTGAATGAATTATACAGTTTTTTAGATTTTTTCTCGACAAAGAAGGAAATATTTTTATTATATTGACAAGCTTTATATTTGCCCCTTTAAGTTCAGTTTAAGCTAATGATATGATGTCTGAGTCTACTGCGCTGGGGCCCCAGCTATGAAATGCTGGTTGATTTTAATTTAGTTAATAATTGTCGATGCAAAAAGTGCGAAGAATATATTTATAATTACTATTAATTTTTTTAATTAAATTATTTTAAATATCAATTAAATTAATGAAGATTTTAGTCCTTTTTATTAAAATTTATTGAAAATAAATTGTTGAAGAGCTTTCGCCCAGGGATCCTGAGCTTCTTCAGTTTATTTGTTGAAGGGCGAAAGCTCTTTATCATTTTATTTTCAATAAATTTTAATAAAAGGACTAAAGTCTTCATTAATTTAATTGATATTAGAATTTATAATAGTCCAAAAAGCTCTAAAGTTATTAAATTATTATAAAGATTTAAAACATCATTCTTGCACTTATAATCATTTATCTACTGCGGGTGTATTATCAATTTAAATTGATTTTGTTTTACTTATGATTTTTTAAAGGAGCTCTTTATTAGATGATGTTATGTTATTGCGACTAACAAGCATCAAACTATATTTTCTATTTGTATAGATCTTTAATTTTAATGATGACTGATGACCATAAAACCACTGTTAAAGTAAACGTTCGATTACGTGTTTAATTGATAAATAGGTCAGTGAGTTAATGCGTGTAACGCAGCTATAAGTATGAACGCCTCGGTTACATTTATTTTCAACTTTTTTTTACGTAAGAGAACATTTTTTTATGCACTTATTTATTGTTACGTATGATTGTGTTTAGTGATCTTGCTTTGTTATAATTAGAACTAAACTGATTAGTGTGGACAGTGGGAATGAGAGCGTTTATCTCAGGATAAGCCTTTAATTTTTTTTGTTCGTCTTGGTTTTTTTTATATTTTATATATTCATTATATAATACAGTTTAATAAAACTAATTAAGACTATATGTCTAGATAATTATTCTGTACACTTAGAATGTTAATGTTTCCTTATTTGTGATCAAATTTTAAATTGTTCCTTTATTGGGAGATTCCAATAATAAAAGAAAAGCCCAATTTCTCCCCGCTGGTCAAAATTATTTTTTTTGTATCTCAATCCCCCCTCTATTTTTTAACCGCATTTTTGAACTCTACAGATAAATGATGATATTTAAATTAAGAATACTAAAAAAGCGACCGTCCCCTAGCACAAGCTTTGCTTTTTGGGAGACGCTCATAAAAACGCAAAAAAAACATCAACCGATTCCCAAAATATTTTCAACTATAAAAAAAAGTACATAATCTTTTTAATAAGAAAATTATAACAATTTTACTGTCAAGTCTAACAAATACATTCTATAATGTAATAGTTATTTGCGTCAGTAGGCATGAAAATGGTATATTACTACAAGTTTAAAATTTTGGCCCGAACCGAAGGCTTGGGCCAGGCAGAAATCACCTGCCCCACCTATTATGTCAGTTTACTCAGTTGAGACTGGCATAATTCTATATACATGTCAGTTACGTTTCCTGTCTGCCTAACTTCTTTTCACTTAAAATGGATTTTGAGCGAAAATAAAAATCGGTCTGATATTATGCTATGCTTCATTGCGTGCATTCATTACATGTTCCTCATTGCATTGATCAGAAAAACATTCTTTATGAATACAAAAAGAAAATCTATGGGCAAAATAACGTTACTGAGAAAGCTGTACAGCCAACTTATGATATGATATGCTGACTTTCTGATTTTTGACAAATCTTAAAAGAATTAGTGCTGACTGCCTCAGTTTCGCATTCTAAGGTACCTATAAACATATCGAAAAAAATGCTTGTGCATTTAAATATGTACATAGTAACAGAGCAGAGTGTGGTAAAGTTCTACATTATGGTGAATTTAATATTTATAAGCGAAATATTGATATTTAAAGGGAAACATTAAAGCAAATAATAGAATTGGCTCACTTCTAATTAGATACCGTTCAGTAAAATATTTCAATATTAAAACGTTTCGCATATGCGAGCAACGACAAAGAACCTTCTGTAGCAATTGTGAGTTATCAACTGCATTTAATATTCAGAGAAGCTGCAGAAAGCTCTAGCCTTTACATTTTTTAATTAATATCATTGACTTTTTTAGTTCCTTAATACAAAAAAACTGTATACTATATTTATCATTGCCCAAAATCTTTATTGTATGTTCATTTTATCTAATTTTACTAAGTGTAATGAACTCATATTTTAACTCGTATATTAAAAATACATTTTTTATAACAAAGATTGCGTGCAACATCACAAATTCACTTGCGACAATCTTCTTAAAAGGTATTTCCGTCTTTCCCTTTGATTTTTTTCGATGAATGCGGTTGAGAGTCTTTTAAATTAGTTTCTGTTTGTATTTTAGTTCATTAATTTTTATAATTATTAATAATATGATTCTAATTATTTGTTAATAATTCGCTGTTGTAGACATTTAATTAATTTCTTAGACAAATTCTACATTAGTATAATTTTACTTATAGTGGTATATTAATATTTCTGATAATCTTTTTAGATTTCCGTTTCTGTGTCTGATCATTATCTAATCCCGATTTTTATGTCAAGTACTAAGTTCTACTTATTAATACTTCCTCCTTATTAAATAAGAGTTAATCTTTATAACCCATAGCTTTTCTTTATTGTGATTTTTTCCTATTTTTTAAATTTTAGTTCCAAATTCATTTTTAACCAAAGTTATAACTATGTTTAAACTATTCGCAATATCTAAGTATGTTATATTATATTTATATAAATTTTCTTGAAATATATTTTTAATAAAGATTGTATTTTACCTACTACAATTGTAAACAATGACGTTTCCTAACGTGATAATTTTTATTATATATATATATATATATATATATATATATATATATATATATATATATATATATATATATATATATATATATATATATATATATATATATATATATATAATCAAAATAGTTTCTTTTGTTGGTTCACAAATATCATATTTAGATCATTAGCTGCATAAATAACCTATTTTTGGTTTAATTTCTAATGCATATTATGTCAAATTTTTTTTTACAAAAAAATAATCATTTGCGTATTCTTCGCGAGAATTATATACTGAGCGACACTTATCTCATACTTATCCCCTGGGAGATAAGTATAATGCGATAGTGGGAGTAAGAACAAATGCGGAACCACTAACCTCCATTGACAATTCTTCTACCTTACTGACACTATAAAAAGGCAAATCGAAAGTGAATTATTTTGGCACTATTCCAATTATCGAATTATCAGGACTTGATACTTCACTTAATTGGCACTTGCTGTATTACTCGAAAATATTGATTCCTAAATTTTACTTTTACTTTTTTATTATTTCTTTGCTATAATGTACATGTTATAATCATATACAGTTATATAATACATTGTAATGGAACAAGTTTTAGTGATTACTTTCAAAACCATTAACCTATTAACACATAAGAGTTACTAGATTCAATATAATGTTAATAGTAAGGTCAATCTATATGAATAAGTGACAAATATATCCTTTGAAAAATAAGTATAGAAATCGGGTGCGGGGTATCGGATTTTTGCCTCGTTATATCGGCTTCGCTACGCTTATCCTCAATACTTCGAACCCGCTTTGCTCGTCTTCAGAATACGAAAAAAACAAATTTATATTGCTGTGCGTTTTGAGGCTCGCCTCGCTTGTCCTCTGACATTACACCATCTGTTTTATTCTTGGCGGTCATCACTACTTGGGAGGTCTTAAAAACACCTAAAACGGACAATTTAGGGGAAATAGCGGTTTTGAATTTATAGTACCAACACAAAACTTTTTCTATATACCTTCGGTATAAATGAGGAACAGTAAAAATGTTTTACTTTATTGTTTAAAGAATTAGTTGGCCTTTTATACAATACGTTCTTATAGTAAGTATTTCTTTAGAATGGATTCAAATTCTTCAATGTACATTCAGTAATGTAGTTTATCTTATGATAGCAAATAATATATCTTGTTTTGACTTACGTATGGTCAACGTTGGATTGACAAAAAATACTATATCTTTTCCTAATATTGAACAAAAACCAATTATTTATGAAATATCTGTTTATGATGTCATTAACTTACAATTATGACTCTGCAAAAATTACTAAGAATCGTGAAGTTATCAGATCAAATTGAAATTTTGTACACCTTTTCTATTATATAAGGTTAATAAATGACGTTGTATAATGTGAAGTGTATAATGTGAAGACTAGTTTTTAGGAAGAAAAGGAGCACTCCCAAGGGAGAAAAAGTTTCCTTTTATTGGGGTAGAGCCAATTATATAATTTTTTTTTGGAAGTGGTATACTCTAAATTTAAAAAGGGGACCTATCAATGTTTGTTACACATTCCCGGGGGCGGCACTCCCCCCTTTGGAGTTTAATACATAAATCACTCGGCTTTGCCACGGGAGTTAAATGCTTTGGTTCTCTCTGCCTTCTCTTTAGGAACCAACTAACTGCTCAGGAAAATAATAGTTTTCTTTACCCCCTTGGTGCATAAATAACTATTATGGTTGCCGTTCTCTTCCTTTAAAAAGTCTAAACAGTTAGCTAATGAGATTTACATGTGTAGGCTAAATAGTCGAGGAGGGAGGTGCCTAATTTGTACAGGCCCCCGGGCGCATAATCACCTAAAGTAGGCAACTACTAGTTAAATTCAAGTGATTTAGATACTTTGCTTAAGGAATATATAAGTACATATGCTATACTTCGTGCTTTGATAATTAAATATGAAACTTGAAGTGACTCAGAAAGAAGGAATACTTCTTAAATAGTCTAGATGTGTTAAATTTACAATAAAAGTCTTAAAGAAATTAACCATAGTATCTTACGTTTAATTAGTTATATATAAAATTAGAAGGAGTAATAGTACACTTTATTATGCTTTAGTTTTTTATGGCACTTATAAGTTAATTGTGTAATTAAATATTACGCACTTTAAGTCGATTTAGTTCATCGATTTCTTGACTTTCAAAGTAATACAAATTACTTTTAATTTTCTTGTCTCTAAGTAACCCAATTTTCAAAAATATTACAAAGCCATATATCTAATGCCGTAACTAATGGTTATTTAACATTTGTAATAGAGCTGATAGTTTATACAGTTTTTACAGCTACCAAAAGATTTGAATTCAGGTGTTACGTATTTCATGATAATGTCCACTCTTTCAATTTTCTTTCTTATACTTATAAGTGAATATTGTTCCAGTCTTTTATAGTATATTGAGAGTTTAGTTTAATTTTCACATTTTGAACCCGGCAAAAGTATGACTAAATTCTCTTTAAGCTATGAATAGTTCTTAGAAATAGTTAAGAAAATTATTAAACTCGGGTTTATATTATTGAAAGATACGGATTAAGTATTGTAAGAACCAACTCCGAGAACAAGAACAATTCAGATTTAGAGAAGTATTCAAAAACATTGTTTGAAGGAATAAAATTATATGTAGTAATTTAACTCAAACTTAAGTAATGGTCTTAAATACTACCTTATACTTAATATAAATTAAGAACTGAATGAATCTAAAAATCACAAAATCTAACTCAAATGATAGCTCAATTTGTCTGTCTATAAAATCTATCAGAAAAAATGCTGCAGTCACAGCATAACATAATAACTTTAGAGCTTTTTGGACTATTACAAATTTAATATCAATTAAATTAATGAAGACTTTAGTCCTTATAAAAATTTATTGAAAATAAATTGTTGAAGAGCTTTCGCCCAGGGATCCTGAGCTTCTTCAGTTCTTAAAAAATAACAAAAATTGAAAAAGTTGGAAAATCATTTTCATCATTTTCCAACTTTTTCAATTTTTGTCATTTTTTAAGAACTGAAGAAGCTCAGGATCCCTGGGCGAAAGCTCTTCAACAATTTATTTTCAATAAATTTTTATAAGGACTAAAGTCTTCATTAATTTAATTGATAATAACATAATATAAGTGAGTTTAAAACAGTCATCTATATTATTGGGAATATTCATTAGTAGAAGACATATTGTCGATGACATACATCCACATCCTTCTAGATTAGGTATAATAGACCTAAATTGACAAACTATTTAGGTCCTCTAAAACTAGTTGCCTAACTTGTAAGCCAAACGTACTGGAGAAACTAAAGTTGCATTGAAGCTATCAGAGTTAGATTAGAATTAAAGTTTACACTTTTCTATATGTACCATTATTGCAATACTCTAGATTCATTCAATTGTTACTGTAATACATAGAAATTACCAACATCATACTTAATAATAGTTTTAGAGAGCTAATAGGTCTAGTGGACGCCTAACTTTGTCCTGGTGTAACTTTCTCGTATAGCATTGTTTTTCAAGGTCCCTTATCATTGTCACCTCTATCATATATATATATATATATATATATATATATATATATATATATATATATATATATAATATATATATATATATATATATATATATATATATATATATATATATATATATATATGACTTTGCCGATACATATTAGGCTCGTCTTTCATGTATTAGATGAGAGACAGTAGACGTATGATATTTTACTGTTTTCAAATGCAACGCTGGACAATGCAGTTTTTCTTATCTTTATAAACATTTGTTTACAAACTTGTTGGTACTTATATCATTTGATACAACCGAGTTTTGCAAAACATGAACAGTTGACACAATAAACATCTCTCGCACAATTATATTGTATCAATTGTTAGTACTTGTTTAGAAGATCACTCCTGTACCGTACAATTGGAATTTACTTCTCTATCTATAATACTTTTATATTATTGAAATATGTATTTTCCATTTAATTCTATGTGTTGTGTTAATTGTGTGTTCTATGTGTTCTTTTCTGTGTGTTGTGTTAATTGTGTTTTCATTGTGTTATATTCTGTGTGTTGGAATTTATTATTATGTAACCTTCTTCAGTTTGTTACTCCTCTTAACTTATTAAGTTGTTAACAGATTACCTAATGAATAAATTAAGTACCGTTATGTCACCCATTTAGTACCACATGTAATTTGTTTAGTCATACTCTATCTAATTTATTATATAGAATATACTTAATAAATCCTCTGTCAAATAACTGGGGTTTGGGATCACTATAAAGGTACCTAGTTATTTTTAAGTAACGTGTTAAGTTACAATGTACTGAAGTTATCGACTTACTTTTTCTTTGCTCCTTGTGATGTATGTGTAAAGCATATTAATACTAATAATAGAGCTGCTAGTATCCCCTGCAATCATAATAACAAAACAGAAATTAATACGGGGGAAACACTTTATTTATACAGTTTACAATATAAAGGAGAGCTATCCTTCATTGAAGCATACTTAATCTATCTTAAAGGAAATATACACGCGTTTTTTACGTTTTGTGGATAGTCTCTAGTGTTGTATTCGGATGTAAATTTGCAAAATTTTTATGTATATATATGTATATATATATATATATATATATATATATATATATATATATATATATATATATATACATATATATATATATAATATATATATATATATATATATATATATATATATATATATATATATATATATATATATATATAATATTTTCACTTTGAACTGTAGGAAAGGTTTGATCGATACCGATATTGTCAAAAGTAATATCTAATATATCGTAATATATCTTTGAACTTTGCTCCTTCTCAGATAGTAAAATAAATATGCTTCATTTCCAGTGGTTGCCTATCCACATCCTGTCCTCGCTCGAGGCAGCTAATCACTGTGAACCAACAAAAACCGTAGATATCTATGCCATAGTACACTAAAACTTTGTATACAAGCTTATTATAATGACATAAATTCGTGTCCAATTTCAACGCAATTTAATAATTTTCCAATTTTTAGCATTTTGAAAACGTCTAAATGTCATTCGATAAATATTAAACTAATGCTGATGAAATGTAGTAAATTAATAACACGCATGCTAAACTTAATCATATAAATTATGATGTGGAAAACACAATTAGATCTGAAGGTTGATTTTGCACCAAGTCTCAACTTTTTGGCTTAAATACAGGCTTATTATGAAAACTTGCAGACAACTTGATTAAATTCATAGGGCCTTAAAAACGCCTGAAACTCACGATTCTGGTTTTCGCAATTTTAGTTTAAACACGTCACTTTTCCTTAATACCTTCGTATAAATGAGGCAAAGTAAAAAACTAGAACTAGAAGAACGATCGTTCTTAGCACTCCAGAGGATGACTGATGATGGCCGGATGCGGCAGAAAGTTAACTCTCTAATAAATCTATTAACATACTTTTTAGTGGAGAGACTATTTATTTATCTATTCTTGGATTACTCCACAGAGCAGTTATTTATAATAAATTACAAATGAATATACAGGATTTCATTTCTTCTCCTTATAAGGGTTGGTCTAGTACATCTTAAATCAGACTGTACTGATTTATACTAACATAAATCCTTTTTGGATATGTTGCCATTTATTTTTTAACAAATTATACTGATAGTAGTAGGACAAGTTTCCCTAAATTAGAGAACATTAAAAATTCCATTTATGTTATAAATAGGTAACATTTGGTATTCATTCTTTTATGGTTGAATATTGTCTTATATTTCTCTGTATGGTTGATTTCAGTTGCAATGTTTATATATTGAATATATATTTAAGCTATGTTTATCCACTTTAACCAAAGTCGTCTTTAGGAATGTGAACTATTGTCACTTAACAATTTTAATTTATGGGGATATTACTATTAGTAATTTATCACGCGAGCTTAGTTGAAAGTATTCTAAGCACAACAAAAATTTCAAGTTATTGGTTGCTATAAGTGTATTTATACTAGAAAGTTGAAACTTTGTGAAAAAATCAGTCTATTGCAGTAGTTATGCTGTTAGGAACATATTTTTTTAATGACGTCATTAACCCGCAATTATACTTTACGAAATCATAAAACCGGAAAAATGATGTGATCAGATTATAATATATATAATAATATTATAATCTATTATATTATAGCGCGCATATATAAGACTAACATATATGCCATGTTTCATCTCATTATCAGCATTAGTTCAATTTTTATCGAATGATTTGTGTACGTTTTTTACAAAATTGTAAAAAATCAGGAAAAGATTCAGTTAAGTTAAATTTTAGTACAAGTCTATACCTTGACTTAATAAATAAGTTCACTAAGATTCTTTTCAATACGACAAGAAAATCCATACTTTTTGTTGAATCATAAATGTTAAGTACCATTGAGTGTGGTCAGTGTTGTGGGTGACCGCTGAGAATGAAATGGATGCATGTACTATCTGAGGACGAGCGAAGCGAGTCCGAAGACATGTTGCTGTATAAATTTGGCGATTTTGTATATTCTGAGGACAAGCGAAGCGAGTCCGAGGTAGAGAGGATCAGCGTAGCGAATCCGATGTGATGAGGAAAAGTTCCGAGGTACCTCTGGGTACTTTTTTTAATGATAGAGCTTTTTTTTTAAATAGAGCGTGCCTCCACAAGTAATATATCTCTATGACACGCTTCGCTCGTCCTTAAACAGTAAATCCAGGCACTGACCTCGCTCAATGCTGCTGAACATTTATGATCCAACAAAAACCGTAGATATACTTGCCATATTAAAAGGAAACTTTGTATTATTTATTACTATTGGATACACTTGTACCAAATTTCCATCAATTAGATTATTTCGAATACCTACAATTACTTAAAAAAACACGAGCCATTCTATAACAATAAGCTCTCAGACTCTTTGCCGCTTCGCGGCCTTGGCGTCGAAGATGGTGCCCGCAGCTCTCTGTGGTCGCTTTGCGGCCACATGGTTGTTGTACTTCATCATTTCCTCATATTACTGATTTATATAAGTGGCAAACTGCTTCAATATAAGCGAATTTTCAAATGTACTGGTCAAAAAATACATTTGTTTACATTATGTCAATTAATGACATTGTTTTGTTTGACATTTATATGTCAATCAATAAAACCAGAGGTAATACTGTCAAATTCTCTGTTTTGTAAAATAATAAAAAACATGAGGCCTTTGTCCTTTCTATTTTCTCTCTCTCTTAGTCGCTTCGTGGCCCCGCAACTTTCTGTGGCTTATTTGCGGTTACATGATTGTTGTCCTATATCAGTTTGTCTTATAGTTTATATAAGTGCCATACTGCCAAAATTTAAGCGAATGATCAAATGTATTTGTTTATATTATGTTATATATGTCAGCAAATAAAACCAGAAATAATACTGATGATAAAAATTAAATTCGTATACTTGTTAACCGTACATGTTAACATGCTTAACCGTACGTGGTTAAGTCTCTTAACCGCGGCTAAGAGAGAGAGCTAAGAGAGAGGCCGAAGGCCTTATGTTTTTTATTATTTTACCAAACAGAGTAATTATCTAATTGGAGAATATACATTTATTAGATAATTTGTATAATTATAGTTACAAATAAACTTTTAATCGTTTAATAACTTAACTAATAAAATTTAATTCTTTAGACTGAACTTTTTAACTTAAAAAAGTGTGTTTTTTAAAATGGAAAGTGGTGTAGAAGAAAAATATTTTTTTGTTATTATTTAATTGAACTCTAATAAAATTGAAGTTTATTACATTATTATAATAACACGTTACAGGTGAAGAAAGTTGTCAAACCTGATTTTGATTTAAAATTACGACAAAAATGAGGAAATACGGAAAAAAATATTGCATTTTTTCTTTTAATTCGATTTTGAAGAATTTTAATTATTTCAGCAATTTTATAACATCAAAACATTTGTTTTTTTTATTTTTATATGAGATATAATTGCTGCATAATTTTTTGCCTCCAGGAAATTTTAAATTGTATATGATTATGTTTAGTTTATCTTCGAATCTCTTTAATGATAATTTTTGGACATTCCTTGTTATTCTTAATATCATACAAATTTGTTTAGTTTTTAAGATAATCATTCATAAATGATCAAGTTTTTATAAAAGTAAACATATAAATTGATCCTAACTAAGGCTCGTATTCGATAAATTTTTCCTTACGTATTTCTTAAGAGACCTCTAAGGAGGCCTTAAGGTCCTTAAGAAAGCATTAAGGTCTCTTTAAGTATCCCTTGTGGAATAGGTAAGGAAATATTTTTTTAAGGCCCGAAAGACTATATATAAGGCAGTTTAAATTTTCTTGCTTAAAGTCTTATGTCCTCGTTTAAGTTGTAAACCGGCTGATCAAGTACTGATTCTGTAATCTAAAAAGAATTGAAAGAGGAGCATATTCAGCCCTAATTCTTAGGATAACCAAACCGCAATTACAAGTTTTGCGATGCTAATAATTATATTAGCATATAATTGAGAATATTGTGTAATATTCTCTTACACAATGAAACATGAACATGAACATTGATTTTCTAATAACTATAAAATTTAAGGTTAAAAAATATTTTATGTCGATTAAAGAATAAGAATGTATATTATATATTTCCAATGTTAATATCTAATATAGATATTTCTTTTAATAAAAATCTATGTTGTACTAAGACATTAGATTAAAAATTTCACCAACATCCTAAAGGAACAGGGTGCTAAGATTTTTTTGAGCCGGTTTTAATATTTACAATATAAAACAGAAAATAATATATAACTTTTAACTAAAATTTTCCTTATTCATAATTTTCCCATAAAACGAACTCAAGATGCTTGAAAGCTTAAGTGTTTACAGTTGTTTCCTAGGTATGATGCCCATCATCAACGACTATTATCGAAGTAATACTGAACACAGTATTGCAGAGAGAATATACTAAAATTGTAATGATCTAAGTAATTCAATATTCAATCTTGCTAATAGAATGTTTACTCAAATTGAGACCACATAAAACCTGTAACTATAAATGCAGGTCTGTTGTGGATAAACATTTTTCTACGAGTAAATTTAACAAGGATATTAAAATTTTATAAGAGTAAACATCCGAACAACTTTTTTAAAAAACTAACAAGAAAATTATATTATTTCGTGTAGAGTTAACATATCATTACATTATAAAATATTAAAATGATATAGGATATAAAATAAAGTGACACTTCCTCAAAAGAATGGAAATACCAAAAACCAGCTGATTTTAAAAGTGCAATTATTATTAATATCAGCTGTTTTATAGAAATGAAAAACTAGTTGGTTGATTTGATCTTGATTTTATAATGAAGTCAGGATGTCTAAATAAATCGCTGCTTTCGTTTGTTTGAATGTAGTGTATAATTATGTCATATGAAAAAATATAATAAAACATATATTTTAACCTCACTTGTAAAGGACTAAAACTCAGTTTTTGAGTTATTTTGGCTAAAGAATAAACTCTCTCTATATTTACTGCAAGTTAAAGAAGCAATTTAAGAGTCAGCTACCGTAAATACTTAAGTATTGACAGTAGCTGATTCTTCTATTCTCTTGTTTTTTTATTTTTTAAAAAAAATAACAAAGTGGATATTTTTTTCTTACTCAGTTTACCGGTTTTTCATAAACTATTTTGGGAGAATCAAATTTCCCTCATACAGTAATACAAACATTAATTTTAACTTAAAGTTCCTTTAAGTTATTGGAGTTTCTATTTAACTTATTTATATGTAAATATATAAGTATATATATATATAATATATATATATATATATATATATATATATATATATATATATATATTTTGTGTGTGTGAATGTGTGTGTTATACATATAAATAAGTTAATAAATATGGCGGTTATGTTTTTATCAATAAGTCTTAAGGTACGATTGTTAATTAACTGAAATGGGCTAAAAGTGCTCACGTCCAATAATGTCCCAATAATTCACTTATTTTGTTGCTCTTACACTAATGTTATGCTTCGTTTATGAAATTAAGCAGTGTAAATTAATGCTCATATTTTAATTGGCATGCATGACGTCTATTTCGCCCAGTATACGTCGATATCAATATCCCCGAGAAAATTAAAAATGACACTGGATAAGATTTAAAGAATATCAACTAAAAACTAGTTCTATTTGATAATGCGTGCTTCAAATATTGTGTCTTAAATCACTATGAAAAGCAGCGCGTGCATTAGAGCAGTAAATTGCTAATTATAATAACACACTGATGCAAATAACAGATAAAGAAAGATTCATGTGTAGATAAATGTATTCTAACAAATGTATATGAAGATTAAACATGTTATTAAACTCATTTATCTTTGGTATTTCAAGCCTTACATCTTAATTTGTGATCAAATGTAGCGGAAATTTAATGGGCCTGTAATTATCACGTCGTTAATTTAGAAACATTACCGATTTAATCTGTCGTATTTTATTTATGTAAATCTCATGGATTATCTCTGAACTATTTTATTTTAAAAGTATATTCTAATAGTCGTCGGAACAAGAGATACCATATCATTTCTAGTGTCTTGTATTTAACAAATGCTCAAATTGTTAAATACAAGACAGTAGAAATAATATGGTGGAGTCATTTAGATGGACAATTCGAAAATATAAATGAGACCATTTTTAAGGATGTACTGCTAGTATTGGATAAGTATTGAGTTTTAAAAAAAGTCCGAAACCGGAATTTCACCAGAATTATCTGCTTAGGGTTTTTTATGCCTACTGAGTGATTTTCACAAAGTTGACAGTGTGTGTGTGTGTGTGAGTATATGTGTGTAAGATTGTGTTATTATCTGTTATTACCGTAGCTTCTAACGTATTTATTTATACGTTAGAAACTCTCTAACTCCGACTCTCTAACGCCAGAGAGTTGAAACTTGGTGCATAAATCAATCTTTAGGTCTATTTGTTTAATCCGCTGAAAATAATTTTTATATGACGTCATTTACCGAAAATAATGACTACGAAAATTCATAAAACGCAGAAATATGATTCGATTGATTAAGATGTGACACGCATGTAGTCATATTATATAATATATATATATATATAATATATATATATATATATATATATATAGTTGTGTGTGTGTGTATGTATGTATGTACGAGATTTTTGTGCCCTAGACGTTTCTATTGGACACGATAACCTTCCAACGCTTTGTTTACACGGATTGAAATGAAACTTTTTCATTTCTTATTATGTTTGTTTTCACGATACAAAAATCAATCTTTTTAATGACCCGAACCCTATTGTTTATGAAATACGTGTGACGTCATTATCCCACAAAAATTACCTCACAACAAACATTTAAAAAAATCACAATTCTTTGTATAGTGTTTAAATTTTATTGTCATTATTACTTCTATATATATAAATGTCAAACTTAACAATGTCATCAATTAAAATAATGTAAAAAAATCAAGTTTTTTACAAATACATTTGTTTATATTGTGGCAGTATGCCACTTATATAAAGCCAGTAATATGACGAACTGATAAAGTATAACCACCATGTAGTCGGAAAGCCAAGGCCGCGGAGCGGCACAGAGGCCGAAGGAATCCTGTTGTAGAATGGCACGTGTTCTTTTTTTAGATATTGTAAATATCCGAAATAATCCAATTAAGGGAAATTTGGTACAAGTGTATCCCGTTGAAATAAATATGTATTTTACGATATTTTACGGTATTACTACGATTTTTGTTTGATCATAAATGTTCAGCCTGCAGCATCGAGCGAAGTCAGTGCCTGGATGGGTGACCGCTGGAAATAAAAAGCTTGTCATAGAGATATATTACTTGAGGGGGCACGCTCTATTTAAAAAATCGGGTTCGGATTACCTTGGAACTTTTCCTTATCAGATTCGCTACGGTCATCCTTGCGTAGCGTGTGGACTCGCTTCGTTCGTCCACTGATAGTAAATGTTTCCGTTTCATTCTCAGCAGTCATCTATACAACACTGACCACGCTCAATGCTACTTACCTTTTATGATCCAACAAAAAGTATGGATATACTTGTCGCATTGAAACGAAACTTAGAGTACTTACTTATTAATTAAAGGTATACACTTGTACTAAATGTCAACTTAATTGAATCGTTTTCAGATTTTTAACTATATAAAAAACGGACACAAGTCATTCGATAATAATTGAACTAATGCTTATAATGAGATGCAATTTGGCACATATGTGCGCACATATATGCGCGCCAAATTTTAATGGGATCACATCATTTTTCTGCGTTTTATAATTTTTCAATTCTTTTGAATAATAATCGGGTACCTACGGTATTAAGGAGGAAAAGTAAAAATCAGGTACAGGGTACCTTAGAACTTATCCTCATCACATCGGATTCGCTACGCTCATCCTCCTTATTTCAGACTCACTTCGTTCGTCCTCAGAATACAAAAATCACCAAATTTATACTGCAACATGTCTTCGGACTGGCTTAGCTCATCCTCAGATTGTAAATACATTACATTTAGGCACTAACCACGCTCGCCGCAGCTTAACTTTTAGGATCCAAAAAGATCATGAATCCAATTTCTGGATTGTTAAAAAGATTTAAGTATAGATGAAAAATATGATTTTTGTAACAAGTACTCTCCAGTATAAACACACTGATACATTGATAACAAGACACACACATAAATACAAAAAACTATGTAAAAACCACTTAGTAGGTCTTAAAACATCTGAAACGGATGATCAGATGATATCCTTTTTTCGGATTTTTTTTGCAAACACTTTTATTTTTTTAATAAATAAAAAATCCAGTGTAAATGAGGAAAATTAATAAAATATTCCAATAGTAAAAGTAAACTAACAAATGCATAAAAAAATACAAACTGAACTGTAAGTTGTTTCTACAAGTTTAGTGTTAGTAGGGTTTCAATAGAAAATAATCTCTGCTCAAAAACTAATTGCTGATTAAAAAAACTATTTTAACATAAGTTCTGCCAACTTGTTGCCCACTATCATTACAAGGAAATAACAGAAACAGTTCTAGAAAATGGACAAAATAATCAAGACATGAATATAATAAGATTTTATCTCCCTCTGTAGAAATCTATTTATTTGGTAAACATTTTTAAAATACAATTAATTTTTAACCTAGTGCAATACCATATTAATGCATAAAAACGTGTTTACGATCTTTACTGCGTGAAATAATGAAATTAAAACTTACACATTTCTGTAGGTACATGATGACTAACTATCCATAAGATAACTAAATAGGAGTAGGGATTATAACACCGGTTATATACCAAGGAAGAAATAAAGTATAACTTCCCTCTCTAGGGAAGCAAACCATCCCCTTTCTCTGCCAGTACACTTACTCATCTCCCACTAGTAGGTAGTTTTTAATATCAGAGTACACACTAGGTACAGGAAATATAATGGGAACCACAAAAATACACATCACATTATTATAATTACATATAACGTATAACTACTTTTTTTTAAATATTATTTAATTTTTTTTTTTTTGTTGCGAAGTCATCGTATATTGGAGAGAAAGGCGTAGACGGGCAATGTCACGTTCAACTACTGTTTTGGGGTTTCTTTGAGGAAAATACTGAAAAGAACTCGCACCATAGTACATTTTTGACAGGAAATTACGTTTATTTTAAATCTTAAACTAGATTGGTCCATATGTGATACGGCTGCTCATAAAAAATCAGGCTCGGGGCGTCTGCAGGTCAGGCGAATTTCCTTTAGAAGGCTAGATTTCTTGTTCGGCGATCTATTTCTTGATTGATTTATCAGTCTAAGCATTATTTCTTTTTTATTTAAGACGTGAACTATTCAAACAAAAACTCGGTATTGGTAATACTTCGAGTTGTTAGTCAATTTTTCTTGATTTTGTAAAGAATTATACGTATGTTTATTCGGTACGCTATTCAAATCTATATTCATCCTTCCTAAATAAGCTCTTTTTGAACTTATTTGAAAATAAAGCATAGTTTATGCTAATCATTAATTTTTTAGAGCAATTTCTCTAATAATTCAAAATGTTTCCACAAAAAGGTTTTATAAAATCAATGTTTATACCGAAAATCATGATAACAATTCTGAGTACCGTTCTAAATTATTTTATATTTACCAACTTAAATAGTGTAAAACACACGAGGCCACGTACGCAATGCAGCCACTTTGTTGTTGTTTAGTAACCTTTGGACATATTTGTTGTTTCCTGAGTGTCATTCACTGCTAAAATTAATATTAGTCAAAACCCGTTATTTGTTCACATCGAATTATATAAGCTTTACACTAAATTTAAAACTAATGCTGATAATTAAATAATAATTATATTATTTAATTATCAGCATTAATTAAATAATCATAATACGAATTAAATAATCCGTAAGTGTATGGCACTTACGAAACAACAAATATGGCAAAATGATACTAGACAACAACAAAGTGGCCACTTTGTTGTGTTTAACACAACGTTACGGTTTTACACAAAGCTAAGTGTTTTACACAACGTAAAACCTCGTGTGTTTTACACTATTTAAGTTGGTCCCTGTCTTTTCCTTAACATAGTAGTGTACGTGTTTCCTCCTAAAATAAATAAATTGTTTATTTATGTCTAAATACCTATTTACAATGATTAAATTACAAATTATCTATCTATCTATCTATATAAATAAAATTCAAATGTCGCTACCGATGTTCCCTCTAAACTCGAGAACGGCTAGACGAATTTTCACGAAAGTTTTTTACAAAATTAATCCACAGTGATGGGAAGGTTTGAGCCGATTCTTAAGATGATTAGGGGCATCGAAATATTTAAAAAATCATAGCCTTTTTGGAGAGCATAAAAATCATGCATGTCTAAAGCTATTATTTAGAGCAGTACATTTACAATATTTTGATGCTACAAAGTTTGATTTTAGAGCTTTAATAAGCTTTTTAGGGCAGTAAATAACTTTGAATAAAGTAATGAATATAACTGACAATGGCCTCGGAATAAGTCTGTAAAATTATGTCTATAAGTAAGTTACGAACAAGAAATAATAATTGTACGAGTCTCAACATCTTTAGGTGTAGTTAAAATAACTTTAAAGGACTTCAGATTTTTTTGTAAATTTTATCATTTTACTGACTTTATAACACGGATTTCCAGTGATTTTATTAAAACTTGGTATAAAGACTAATTTGTAGATGCACTGATTTACAGGCTATGTAGTGCTATAAGCAGACAAATGGGAATAGTTGTGCTCAGGGGCATAAATTATTAGTTTACTTGATTTTGATTAGATTTAGTATAGTATATTTAGAGGGTGGACTGATTTACTGGCTATTACTATAAGCAGATAAAAGAATTGTGGTGCACAGGGGTATAAGTAATTAGTTTACTTGATTTTGATTAGATTTAGTATAGAGACTATTTAGAGGGTGGACTGATTTACTGGCTATGTAGTACTATAAGCAGATAAAAGAAAATTGTGGTGCACAGGGTATAAGTAATTAGTTTACTTGATTTTGATTAGATTTAGTATAGAGATATTTAGAGGGTGGACTGATTTACTGGCTATGTATTACTATAAGCAGATAAAAGAAAATTGTGGTGCACAGGGCATAAGTTATTAGTTTACTTGATTTTAATTAAATATTGTGTGGAGACTATTTAGAGGGTGGACTAAATTACTGGCTATGTAGTACTATAAGCAGATAAAAGAAAATTGTTGTGGACAGGGGCACAAGTAATTAGTTTACTTGATTTTGATTAGATTTAGTATAGTATATTTAGAGGGTGGACCGATTTACTGGCTATGTAGTACTATAAGCAGATGAAAGAAAATGGTGGTGCACAGGGGCATAAGTAATTAGTTTACTTGATTTTGATTAGATTTAGTATAGAGACTATTTAGAGGGTGGACCGATTTACTGGCTATGTATTACTATAAGAAGATGAAAGAAAATGGTGGATCACAGGGGCACAAGTAATTAGTTTAATTGATTTTGATTAGATTTAGTATAGTATATTTAGAGGTGGACTGATTTACTGGCTCTGTAGTACTATAAGCAGATAAAAGAAATTGTATAAAAATTATTTACTTCTTTAACGCCCGTGCGAAGCACGGGTATCCCTGCTAGTATATAAATAAAATTATATATGTTGACTATTTGTGTCGCATAAGCTCACGGCTTATGTGTGACACTGAAAAGTATATAAGAAAGTATCAATTACAATACTAGCACTTTTGAACATCTTGGCAACGGTGGTTATCGGATTGAGATAACCACTATTTTCTCCTTTGGTATTTTGCTCGTTCAAAAATCACATTTTTTCTGGAACTGTTAAATCTTTACTACTTAAATTGACCTTTGTTATATTAATTGTGCAGAAATATACCCAGAATTAGACGAGAAGGATCTGTAATAGATTTAACTTTCCTCATCTACTACTGTTAGGCATATACAAATCTTCTTGTGTAAATCTGAAACCGAGATATAACTGGAATCATCCGTGTTATGAGTTTTTAAGAAATTTTTTGCGGGTTTCATCATGCTGTGTCGGTTTTCACCTAGCAATTGGCCCTGTTATTGGGCCCTTTTTGCTAACTTCTTTTGATAGAAAATAGTGTTCCACCCTATTATTTCTAGAGTCTGCTTTTTTCCGTCTAATGCACTGAAGAGCTATGACTTTACTATAACTTTCAATAGCTTCAACTAGAAATATCACGTGCCTCATTGCCAGACTAAACTTTTCTGCACTCGAAACCATAAGCTAAATGGTTTCATTTGGCTTATTCCTTTTTATATAATATTCTTTATTAAGTTAGGATTCCTAGGTGAATATGTCTGGGTGACATATTTTTATTTCACTCAGCAAAGCTAACCATCGTTATTTGATCAAAGTCGCTATCATTTAGGGCTATTTCTGATTTAATAACTTTGCTAGAAGGTGTTGCGTGGTAAACGAGAAAAAATACTACAAAATCTCCTGAACGAATATTAGTTTAGGAAATTCGCTAATAAAAAAAAAAATAAGGTGAGGCATTGTTATAAGGTAAATTTCTCGTGCGACGGAATAAGACCATACTAAATAAAATTATTGGGAAATTCACAGACTGTACCCGGCTTAGGGATTAAAAAGGATTACGTTACGAAACTCCGCTATGCCCCAAAATATCATTATAATACATTTTATTGTGAAGTTGAGTGTAGCGAGAGCGAGATCCAAGAAATACTTCTTTTAAGCTTAAGAACACCAAATCAAGTTTAAATTCATAACACAAGGGGTTCCCAAGGAAGTTCAAGAACTATTCAAAATCCGCTAGGAACCAACTGGGTTGACCACCTCCTTCCCCGGTTAATTGCATGGCTAGTGCACTAAAAGCGCCATTGCAAAAGATAAAATGGAGGATGATATTCAATGATACTACCGCTCTTTAACTTATTAGATCAGTTTACCCTAAGTTATCAGACATCTTCATTCCTGTTGCTCCATTTCAATTGTGATCATGGATAACACAAAAAATCGGTGACTACTTACCCCCTGTGACCATTTAATAGGAATAAAATAACAGGCTTATTGGAGCTAACTAAATTTGTCTATGCGACTTGGAGGCTAAGTAAGTTTCCGAAAAATGTAAATATTTTTGTTAATTTTACATAAAATTCAACGGTGTTTTGTCATGTTTCAAAGAAATAAAACGATCTTTTAATGAAAAGTTCAGATAAAAATTGAAATAAACATCTCTTCTACCTGCAATCTAGAAAAATCTGTATAGTTTAACTTAATATTTATTTTATTATAATTTTTAAAACATCTAAAATCTGTGCACCAATTAAAAACTCTCTCGCCGACCACCAGTTGAGAACCACTGCCGAAGGTATAATACCCTAGAATTTGGGTTAATCCTCTGTTCTGAGGTGGAACATAATGAGGACAAAGGAATAACTACCTCAAAATTTTAATAAACGTAAATTTTGAGAACGAGCTAAGCGAGTCCAAAGTCATAATCCAAAGTCACCCTGGTTAATATTGCTTAGACCCGGAAATATATTTATTTAAGTATATTTTAACCAACATTTGTTTGTGTGTAAGCTTTACGTCACTTAGTATTGTAAATGCTGAAGAGACATATTCCAAGTTCAAATATTTATCAATGTTACATCAATATTACCTTGACTTAACCTGAAGTTCATTGATTGCATGCTTCAATCCAATAAAACCAGATATCAACCAGAAGTATCAATTAATTTGAATTCTAGCGGGAATGTACACGCCTCCTGGTATCCACCACTTGTTGCTTCTAGCTTTCCCTGTCTACTTACTCCTTATTAAAATTATACTGTAATTTAAGTCAAATTATATGGTTTTAGATAATTAGCAACTATAAGAATTTGTCCAGTCTTCTGAATATAAATTTTATGTATTTTTATCTTAATACAAGTTTTTTGCATGTTTATAGTTTAACTTTCAAAATACTTCAGAATAGAAAATTTATAAATTACAAAAATATCTGAGTAAAATGTATTGTTTAATTGATTTTAGCAAATTTTTGGTAAAATCAAACATCAGGAAAATTGCCCACAGTGTTGGGCATCTTCAGGCAAAGATGTTGGGCATCTTAGTGAAGAAAAATATTATAGAATAAGCCATTTATTTAATTATTTAAAAATGTGTGAGTTCTATAAACTAAAAAGTGAGGCTAAAGAGAAATTACTTGATATTAGAGATAATCCTAGTTAGCTTGATAAGACTTGTAGATACAACGCAGTGACAATACTGGAGTAGGGGTAACATTTATTTAAAGGTAACAATACTTATTACATCAGTGTAAACTCTATTGATATTTAATAATATATGAAAATTCATGTTTATATTTTAAGGTAAGGAAATAAATTTAATAATTCTGTACGAGGTCCTAGAAGTAGGTTGTTGAGTGTCTTTAACATTGCATTTGAGACTTTATAGCTTATGGTTTATCATGAAGGATTTTCTATAATGCACAATAGTCTTCAATATAAATAATTTATTTACAATTTAAGCAATCATATTATTTTAATCTTTTAACATTTTGTCAGTTAACCTAGTTTAATTTTAATCATTGTGATCATTTTGAGCAAATGCACAATGTTTAAGAATAGAAATATAAATTTTATTAAGAATAAGTAATTAATAATAACAATAATAATAATCAATAATCATTTATTTATTGAGTAAACCTTACATACAATACGTCATAACATAAAATAAAAATGCGATATGGATTAATAAATAAATCAAATGAAAAAATAACACAACAAAATATCACTACAAAAGAAAACAAAAATAAAATTTACATTTGTTTAAATTAAAACATCAAAACAAAATATTTGTTTAGCGAATTTTTATGAGGAAAAGAAGGAAAGCTTGTGGTTGTTTGGATGACGGAAATAAAGGGAGTGGGGGAGATCGATTCCGTTTGGGTCCTGATATATGTTAATGAGTTTCTACCTTTGCCGAGATTTTAGAAAGGTTGCGTTGTCACCAAAATTATCCATTTAAGGTGTTTTTAAGATCTGAGAGGTTTTTGCAAAGTTGTCTGTCTGTATTTGTGTGTGTATATATGTGTTTGTGCGCGTGTCTGTTATCATCGTAGCACCCTGTGTACTTATGCTAGAGAGTTGAACCTTTGTGCAAAAATTAGCCTACTGCTGTAGTTGTGCTATTTGGAATTTTTTATGACGTCATTAATCCGTAATGACTCAGCAAAAATTTCGAAAATTCATAAAACGCGGAAAAATCAGATAGTCGTGTATAAGACTAACATATGTGCCAAGTTTTATTTCATTATCAGCATTAGTTTAATTTTTATCATATGAATTGTGTACGCTTTTTACAAAATTGTAATAAATCGGTAAATATTCCAATCAAATTGAAATTCGGTACAAGAGTATACAATATTTTGTAATAAAAAAGAAAGAAGTCTCTCCACAAAAATATATTCTTAATAGCAAAGCGCTTTCAACCTAACAAGAGGTCATCATCAGTGCTAGCCGTTGAATAAAGTAGAGGGTGATAGATGAGTCTTATAGATCAGGTATCAAAGATTGGAGGTGGATATTTTGTAATCAATAAGTACACCAATTTCCGTTCCAATATGACTAGTATATCTATGATTTTTGTTGGATCAAAAAAGTTGAACAGCATTAAGCATGGTCATTCCTTGGATGGGTGACCGCCGAGGATAAAATGAAAGTATTTACTCTCTGAGGACGAGCGACGCGAGTCCGGTGAGGTTTTGCTGGATACATTAAACGAATTGTATATTCTGAGGACGAGCGAAGCTAGTCCGAAGTTGAGAATGAGTCCAATGTAATGAGGAAAGGTTCCGAGGTACCCTGTACCCGATTTTTTAAATGTAATATTGCGTTAAAACAAGGTTTATTATTTCAAGGTGAAAGGCAAGATAAAGCGATTCAGATTGGATTCTGAATTACAATTATCCAAGGGATTCAAATGACATACAAATGACATACATACATGAAGTAATTAAAAGATAAAGATAGATCTGGATACAGATCCCTCGCTCCAGGTGCAAAGGTACATACTACTAGCGGCTCTTGTCAAATTAAAAAGAAAATATAACATTTTTGATTAATTTGTAAAGTTAAGTTTGAGTATACCATAATATTCACTGTTTTTAAAATCATATTAAATCGTTAGAAATTTGATACCAATATAATACATAATAAATCCTATAGTGATACAATAATACATTATCCCATAACCAATAATACAATCCCACCAGGAATAAAAGAAATCAAACTAGTGCATAAATTTAAGAAGGAGGTGGATAAATGGATAAGACTAAGGCTCCCAGTAAAATTCTGTAAAAAAAGTAATTTTTATACGTTAGTCATACTACTAATTTTACTAACCTATTCTATTTATTTTAGATTTAATATTCAATAATAATTTTATATTAGCCAGAATAATTATTTCTTCAAGTTTATATTACGGTATTTTATTTATTAACTGCAATACCTAATTAATAAGTTTAAAAATAAATAAAATCAAAAAGTAACAATTCAATGAATAAAAAAAAATAAAATATATAATTATATATTTTAATTTTTTTTATTCATTGAATTGTTACTTTTTGATTTTATTTATTTTTAAACTTATTAATTAGGTATTGCAGTTAATAAATAAAATACCGTAATATAAACTTGAAGAAATAATTATTCTAATCAAAACTAAAATGAAAATAATTTTAAACATTAAAATGAATAATTAGTAAAACTACAACTATAAAATTATTAAATAATAAATTGCTTATAATTTATAATAAAGTAAACAATAGAAATATTTAAAAATTAAAACTACATCTCCAGGTTCAAGCAGTATCGCTTTTTGAAAATGTAGAAATGAAGCAGGTTTTATAAATTACCATATATATTGTAAACGAAAATAATTAGTCATATTACAGTGATATTGTAATGACTGTTTTTTCCCGTGGTACGTACAAGATTTTTCCTCTTGAAGGGAGAGGAAAAATCTAACGAAAATTTTTATTTTATTTAAATGTACATGCTTTTGTCTTATTTAAACTCTTTAACTAGTTACTCACTACAATAACACTAGATACTCATGAAAACCTCAAAATTGTTATTTCCCCAACAACGAGAAAAAAACAAAAAACTTTTTTGTTGTTTTCCCCTTTAACGAATGAGTAAAAAACAAAAAAGAATCCTTTTTTTTTTTTTTTTTTTTTTTTAGATAGTAACCCTATCTAAAAAGCATTTATTTTATCACATGCCCCATTTAAAATATTACATGTGTTATTAGATAAACACTTCTAAAAGGACGTGAATTTTAAATATTGACTTTTTAAATATATAGTCATGCAAAAAAAAGGAGTAATTCATATATATATATATATATATATATATATATATATATATATATATATATATATATATATATATATATACACATATATAATATACACATATACATATATATATACATATATATATATTATACATACACATATATATATATATATATATATATATTACATATATATACATATATACATATATATAATATATATATATATATTTAATGGCATAATTAATTAAATATGTTGGATTATAAAAAAATAACAATGTGTATTAAATATAAATGAATATAAATTAATGAGTAATAAATAATAATAAGTAATTAATGAAATAGAATAAATTGAAAGGATATAAATATTGAATCGATAGATGGTGGTATTTAATGAAAATAAAATATTTTATTTGAATAAATCAAAATCAATGGAATTTATGAATTTAGAATAGTGGGAAAATTTCTGTAAAAATGGATAAATTTGTTGGAGACCAAATCTTTCCTTGTGTCATAACGTCTAGCATTAGTGTTCTCCTTTCTTTCTCAAACAGAGAACATTGAATATATAAGATGGGTCCAAGTTTGCGGAGACGTTATGTCACAAGGACAGGATGGGTCTGGGATAATTTTAAATCTATGAAGATATGACTTATTAGATCCATGTCCGGAAAGAGCCTGAGTTAATTTGTAAGTTATCTTCAGGTCAATACTTCTCCTTGAAACAACAGTGGGGAAAAAATTCTTGGTCCATGAGCCATTATCAGAAGAACTCCACATTTCTTCCCATTTGTTAAAAAGAATAATTTTGGTCTCAAACTTTAGTGTGGACTTAGGGATAGCAAGATAAGAGATTGTTTGAGAGCTTGAAGCTGCATCTTTTAGCTAGTGAATCGGCTTTTTCATTTCCTTCTATTCCGGAGTGCCTTTAATCATTTTAGTTTAATTTGAACATTTCTATCTAAAAGTTGGAGAAGGAGGCGTCTGCAAGATTCAGCTAAAGGGAAGTGACAGTCTTGATTTTTGATGCAGCTTATTGACACTTGACTGTCAGTGATAATGATGATTGGTTTAACTGTTGTTTCGTTTAGGAGCCAAGAAAGTGATTTTTCGATGGCAAGCAATTCTGCTTGATTGTTTGAGCATTTTTTGAACAGACTGAACGATTCTTGATGGACAACTTGTCTTTGTTCGAAAGCAATGAATGCTGCTCCAACGCCATTTTCTTGTTTACTGCCATCTGTGTAAATTTCTATTTGTAAAAAAAAGAATCATTGATTAAAGAAAAGATAGAGGGGTTGGCTTGCTTAGTCATTCAGTTTATCAAATTAACAGACATGCCAACTTAAATTTTACTATTAATTTAAAGACAATACTGATTTTGATCCAAAAACCTTCCCGAGCAATAAAAAATGATTAAGTATTAGTATAAACATTATCTTTTGTTACATTTTATCTTTTTACATATCCTTCTTTTTCGTTGTTTATAAAACAAAAGTTTTAATCAACGAATAACTTCAACACCGTCAAACATAATTATTTTAGACCAAAACAAATAATATGAAGAAACAAAAAAACTATTTGATTGTTTACTAGTTTTGTTGATTTACTTTTAAATTAATAAAAGCTAAATACACATTAAAGGTGTGATTTTTCTTTACTTCGCAATAATAATGTCTAAAATAATTGTAAAGGCTGATCTAGTGACTACGTCGTTTAGCTAAAATACGATAAAGATAAGGTAAGAAAAGTACTTATTTAATTTTATGAAATAAAGAATATTATAACATGTTGGCATATTAATAACATTTATAGACATGACCTAAACAAGAAGACCTTATTACTGGACAAAATTATTATTATTTATTACTTAACAAAAATTATTGTTAGTTATTAATTTTATTTGTATATATTTTAATTTAATATAAATTATTTATAATTTTAGTGTAAGCATGCAATAGAACTATAATAGTATGTATATATCAGAATATTATTTAACTCCAATTTAACTTTTTTAAGTCACCGATAATAGTATAACATAATTTTCATATTTTTGTTTGTTACCAAAATAAAGTAATGAATTTAAACTTGCATGAGTCGACTAATTGAGAGAAGAGATAATTTTCGAAAGTCTTGAACCACTTTTCCCTTATTTTGAAGAATTTAATTTTGGTTCATCTGAAATAATTCGTCCGGTATAAAAAAAATTTAATTATTGAATAATACTCAGTTTAGCAAGCGAAACTGTATAGAATATGACCAGAATTTTTGTTTGATTCCTTCTTAAGGTCTTATACCTTTGTCTGAATAACTTATTTAATTATTTATTTACTTATTTAACTTATTTTTTTTTGTCTTATACTTATTTTTAGTCTAGTTTCAATTCCAAGTCTTGAGCAAAAAATAAGTTATTTTGTTTATGAAAACCAGAGTTTCGGCCTAATATTTGTACAACGTTTTAAAATAAACTGCGTAGACTTCCGCTGTTATTGTCATGAAGTTTTAGGTCTTCCGGTGGTGAAATGCAGATGAAGAATTCGACGCTTCACTTCCACTGTAGGAGGCATCTTCAGGGATGTAGGACACCATGGATAGAAACACATGCACTACAAAACTGAACTGCAGTTCAGTTTATAGTGTTACTATAACTACTATGCACTACAGTTCAGTAGTGCATGTGTTACTATCCATGATGTCCTACATTCATGAAGATGCCTCCCACAGTGGAAGCGAAACGTCGAATTCTTCATCTGCATTTCACCACCGGAAGACCTAAAACTATTTAAAAGTAAGACGACGAATGACTTTTAATATTAAAGTGTGTATAATCGCCATAATCAGAATACTCCCCTTCCACCGGGTACTCTCCTGAATCATGACTTGTGTTGGATGGCTCTGTATGACTGTCATAAGGTGGTCCTGGTTTATTAGCCAAACCTGTTTGTTTCATTCGAATGTGTTTCTTGCGTTTACTGTCATTGTTTTGATTATTATTAGCATGTGCTAGTTGAGTGCGATAGTTGTGTTGCTCTTGGCCATGATCTTGTGCATAAAAATTTGAATAGGCATTCAACTCCTTTGAGTGATCTTTAAAGTTTTGTTGCCTATTTGGGGGACGATAATTTTCATTATTTTGTTGTACATTTTGTATCAACAATTTTTCTCTTCGGATTCGGCCTTTCATTTGATCATCATGACTGCTATCGTAATATTGTTGGTTATTCCATTTCTCATCCTGAGTGGGTTGTAAATTATGTTCATCTTTAACATTTTTAAATAAATTTGAATTCCATTTGGGATGTTCATGGTCTATTTGGACATATCCTTTATGCTTGTGGTCATGATATGATTCTCCATAATGATGGTGTCCATGTTTGCCATAACCTGAATGTTTGTGCTTATGCTGCCCTCTACCGTAATGATCATGTATGTGTTCTCCCAAAGCATGATGTTGATGTAAATGGTCTGAATGTCCTTTATGATCGTGTCCATGCATAGCTTGTGCCATATGTTCATGTTTATGTCCTGCATTACCGAAGTGATCATGTTCGTGTTTTCCGAACCCTTGATGTTTGTGCTCATGCTGTCCTCGACCTTTATGCACGTGACTATGATCACCATGCCCTTCATGCTTGTGAAGATGCTTTCCTTGTCCTTCATGCTGATGTTTATGGAGTCCGTGTCCTTCATGCTTGTGTACATGTTTATTTTCTCCTTGATGTTTGTGAACATACTCAACCTTTCCTTCGTGGACATGTTTATGTAAAATTACTTGTCGTGGTTTCTTGTTATAATTGCCTTGTAATACACCATCTGGGTGTTGTGGAAGTTCAAAAGGTAGAGGAGCTCTTATTGGTTGAAGTTGATGAACAATTAGTGGATTATATCTGCTTCCCAAGAAAGCTTGCGTTGGATGTCTGGTCACTAAGTGAGGACTAGAAAAAATATTACAAACATAACTAGTTGAATAATTACTAAAGCGTCACTATTCTTACAGTATATCCAATACTAGGAAATTAATATTATTTTATTATAAACTATTACATCATGTTTTATACTATATCATTGGTTTTGGATATCAACTACTTGTCTATTTTCTTGCCTAATACTTAACTTCAATGTTAAATGTTATATTTTTATTTTTTGAGTTAGAACTTATGACTGAACAGCCGTGTAAAACACTACTTTTTACTGTAAAAATCTCGATTCCCGTTTTTTGCTGGAATAAATACTAGCCTTGTAAACTTTTATTTGAGGTATCCCTAAACATTTACCTTGATAACTTATGTCCAAACAGATTCCCAAAATAAAATTGTAACTATTTAAAACCTTGCAAAAACCCCGTTCGTTGACTAGACAAAACTAAGTTTTAAGACTGAAAGGGATTTAAATTTCAATAATTTTTAAAACAATCATTACTCTATAAAAAATGTATTTATTACAAATTAAACCTTAACGTTTGTTCCCAAAACACTTACTAAAAGGTGCGATTTAATTTTTACCTTTTGATTAAACTAATACTACGTAAATCAAGGGATGTAACCCCCAGGATGATCATTTCGTTTAGCTTTTAACCCCCTGAAAAATGAGCGTTGAATCCTCGTCTCCACCGAGTTTTTCATAGTATTTAAAGACCCTATCACAGCTGATTGCTTTTGTACGTTTCTGATGGCAATGGATACTTTTGGCTACTCTTGCTGGCTTTAAAAAGACTGGTTAGGACTATAATTACTTCATGAACGTTTTGTTGACTACTATAATTATCTAAACAACCTGTTGTTTTCAAATAACTATCTGAACGACTTGTTGTTTTTATATAACTATCTGGACGTCCTGTTGCTCACTAATTCTAATTTTTGGGCGCTTCTTTTAACGAGCGTGATATATTATAAGTTCTTAAGAGGGTAAAGTAGAATTGCAAAGTTTGCTATAGTACGATACATGGCTAAAATCAGTTGACAGCGCGGGAAAATAGTGTTGAGGAACTAATAAGGTTGGCCTGATATGAAATTGAGGGCGTGGTTTAACATCCAGGACTAACCTAATTAGCTCCGTCCCATTATTTTCCCACGCTGTCAACTGATTTTAGCCGTGTGTCGTATTATAGTATAGTAAAAGAAATATTTAACTTACGCCATATGTGTATGTCCACCATTCAATGGAAGAGTTTTTGCGTTTAAGGAAAAAGCTTTTATTTGACTCCAAAGTAGCCATGCTGCAATCTAAATCAAATAGTAAGATAGATATCTTTAATAAGACCATGCAATATGACATTTATATAAAATAATCGGATACGGGGTACCTCGGAACTTTTCCTTAGTACATTGGATTCGCTACGCTTATCCTTCCTGCATAGGACTCGCTTCGCTATTCCTCAGAATATAGAAGTCGTTAAATTGATACTATAAAACACCTCTTCGGACTTGCTTCGCTCGTCCTCAGATAGTGAATAAATCCGTTTCATTTCCAGCGGTCACCCATCCAGGCTCAATGCTGCTTAACTTTTATAATCCAACAAAGACTTATTTAAATACTTATTACATAAAAAGGTGTATATTTGTACTAAATTTCAACTCAAGTATATAATTATTTGATTTTTTGCGATTTTTTTTATAAACGTATATAGTATAGATTATTTGATCAGAATTGAACTAATGCTGATAATGAGATGAAAGTTGGCATATATGTTGGTCTTATATATGACTACATGCTTGTCAAGTCTTATAAGCTTAATTTTCTGATGAAAATTCTCAATTATTGGATAGTCTCTGTTTATTCTTATTCTAGTTGCTTCAGTAGTTTTATTGTATCGCTAGTTGTTTTATTTATAGTATCGCTAGCAGTTTCTTTATAGTATTACTAGTAGTTTAATTTATTCTATCATTAGTAGTTTTATTTATAGTATTATTGGTAGGTTTTTTATAGTATCACTAGTAGTTTCTTTATAGTATTACTAGTAGTTTTATTTGTAGAATCACTAGTGGTTTTATTTATAGTATCACTAGTAGTTTTATTTGTGGTACCACTAGTAGTTTAACTTATAGTATCACTCACCGAATTACTTGTAGTTTTATTTGTAGTATCACTAGTAGTTTTATTTGTAGTATCACTAGTAGTTTTATTTGTAGTATCACTAGTAGTTTTATTTGTAGTATTACTAGTAGTTTAACTTATAGTATCACTCACCAGTGTGTGGAAGGACAGCTTGATGCACATACCGTATACTTTAACGCCACTCACTTCATTGATTTATTTAAATAAATGAAATAACTTTTAATTCTTTACATTAATTTATAATATCGAAGCCCCACTATTGATTCTTCTAGTTATTATTATATTACATTGGTAGATTTGGGTTGCGCTATGCTTTACTTATTTAAAGTAGAGTATATTTTCCGTGTGAATAATTGTTAATAATTATTTAATAATTATTAATTAATTTAAACTTAATAATATTTATATTATTTCCTTCTTATTGAATAATAATCGAAGGTGTTACATTTTATTTTCTTGACTCTCATTTAGATTTGACTACTGTCATCTCAAGTCTATTAGGCACCAGCATTCTCTAAAATATTTGGATTTCACTAAAGCCTCTTACATACCTGCATTCACTAAAATATTTAGATTTGACTACTGTCATCTCAAGTCTTTTAGGCATCAGCACTCACTAAAATATTTGGATTTTACTAATGCTATTTTAAGTCTCTTGTAGACCTGCATTCACTAAAATATTTAGATTTAACTATTGTCATCTCAAGTCTATTAGGCACCAGTATTCACTAAAATATTTGGATTTCACTGGTGTTATTTTAAGTTTTGTAGACCTGCATTCACTAAAATTTTTCAATTTAACTATTGTCATCTCAATTCTATTAGGCGCCAGCATTCACTAAAATATTTGTATTTCACTAAAGCCTCTTACAGACCTGCATTCACTAAAATATTTAGATTTGACTACTGTCATCTCAAGTCTATTAGGCATCAGCACTCACTAAAATATTTGGATTTATTAATCTATTTTTAAGTCTCTTTAGACCTGCATTCACTAAAATATTTGATTTGACTACTTCATCTCAGTCTATTAGGCACAGTATTCACTAAATATTTGGATTTCTGTGTTATTTTAAGTTTGTAGATCTGCATTCACTAAAATTTTTCAATTTAACTATTGTCATCTCAATTCTATTAGGCACCAGCATTCACTAAAATATTTGTATTTCACTAAAGCCTCTTACAGACCTGCATTCACTAAAATATTTAGATTTGACTATACTGTCATCTCAAGTCTATTAGGCACCAGTATTCACTAAAATATTTGGATTTCACTGGTGTTATTTTAAGTTTTGTAGATCTGCATTCACTAAAATTTTTCAATTTAACTATTGTCATCTCAATTCTATTAGGCACCAGCATTCACTAAAATATTTGTATTTCACTAAAGCCTCTTACAGACCTGCATTCACTAAAATATTTAGATTTGACTACTGTCATCTCAAGTCTATTAGGCATCAGCACTCACTAAAATATTTGGATTTCACTAATGCTATTTTAAGTCTCTTGTAGACCTGCATTCACTGAAATATTTTGATTTGACTACTGTCATCTCAAGTCTATTAGGCACCAGCATTCACTAAAATATTTGGATTTTACTAGTGTCATTTTAAGTTTCTTTTAGACCTGCATTCATTAAAATATTTGGATTCGACTATTGTCATCTTATGTCTTTTATGCACTAACACATTAATTTAAATATTTGAGTTTAACTTTTATTATGTTAAGCCTTTTTTTCATCGGGTTGGTGAAAATGATTTATATCAGGAAAGTATGATACGTTCCTGCCTTTTATTAAAGTTCCTTTGATATCTTGGGATGATTTAGACATAATACACATATACTTTTTTCACACGCGGGGTATGGCAGGGGGTTTAAATCCCGTGTTTAACCCTTTAGGGGGTTCAACGGAACCCCTCCGACAGTTGTCGTATGAAAGGGATTGAACGTGGGGTTGAAACTCGTTTTTCACTGTGAAAAATACAGTGTGAACAGTTGGGGTTGAATCCCCAAGGGGGTTAAACACGGAGTTGAATCCCCTGCGAAACCCCGTGTGTGAACGAAGTAATTATTTGCTTATTGTTTAGAAAAACGGTTAATTATTAAGCTTTAATAGAGATATTAGGAGGCCAAACTGAATCAACTCCCCTCCTCCCTTCCCCTTCGACTTCTGTCTTATTATCTCATAGATTATCTCATATTCTGATAAGAGTCATTTTCTGATAAAATTACGCCAAGTAAGTAAGTACCAAGAGCCAAAGTATAAGTAAAGTACCAAGAGAGGAAGGTCAGTAGTTGGTAGTGTTTATTTATGCACCAGTAGGTGGTTCCTTATGCGTTAGCAGATAGAGAATCACTTCATTTACCCAGAGGCATAACCAAGGGGTATATGAGGTTGGAGGCGGATATAATGTAGGGACTTACTGTAGCCGAGAGAGTTAATTAAAGAGAGACTATTTCTCCTGATGACTATTTATCTCCTGTGGTTCACACAAGATTTTTCCTCTAGAAGGAAGATAAGTAAAACAAATAAAACTTTCAATTTTACTGCATTTTATTTATATTTACTAAGTTTTGCTTAATTTGAAATCTCTGCCTACTGCTACAAAATCTGATACACATAAAAATCACAACATTTATTTACTCAAGAGCAAATGAATTAAAAATAAAAACGAACCACTGATAAACTATGAATAATTCATTAATATATATATATATATATAATATATATTATATATATATATATATATATATATATATATATATTATATATATATATATATATACTCTTTTAACGTAGTTCCTCTCTTCAAGGGAATAGTATCATCATTTCTTATTATTATTATTATTATTCCTTTATCTCCAAACGAGTAATGATACAACTTTTCGGGGTTTGGTTTTTCTGTAATAATGCCCCCCATTATAACTCGAACAATGGCATAAAACGGGGTAATAATGAAAACCGGGGATATAAACGTGTTAATTTTAGAGATTAATCACCAAAATAATTTTAGAGATTTATAAACAGAGATTTAGAAATGTAGCTACATTTTATTGTAGCTTTAACTTGAATAATCAAAGTTATGTTGGTATAACTGATTTTAAAATCTCATCTGTATGTTATTAATTTTGATTTGTCACTCTACATTACTCCAATCTTTATTTTGTTTTTTCTTTGTTTAAGTGAAATTATTGCTTGTTAGTTTTGTTATTTACGTAATAATGTTAAGTGAGAACGACGAAGATATTAACGATATGAGCGTATACGATATTGTCCAGTTATTTTTAGAAGATAATCGTTCAGCCGCCCTCAGCTAAAGCGTCGGGATTAAAATGCTTAATTCCCTTGGCTGAAGTCTCGGGATTTATGAGACATGATTCCTATGGTTTTGCTAAAGTAATATATAAACCAAGTAGGGAAACAAATAACAAAATTCAGACCTGCCCGATCAGCTGATAGCTGGCTAAAAAATAAAAAAATAGCAAAAATTAAAATAACTGCGCATGCGCCTTTTCGGATTTAGGTTTTTTTTATTTAATTTTATAGGCAACCCTGATAACAATAGTTGAGTTTTACTTTTTATCGTGTTTTCGTACTTTAATATGCACGTGATAATTTAATGATTTTGTAATCAATTCTGTTAAATAATTGTTATAATTATTTAGTTAAAGAAAAAGAGAAACTATAGTAAAGGTAAACCACATGTTTTTATTAAGATTTTGAAGAAAATGCAGACGACAGTGAGATGCCTTAATTATAACTTAAAATTATAATAAGATTGCTTTTATTATATTTAAAAACAATAGGTTAAATTACTAATTACAATTAAAATTTGAAGGGGAAAACAAATATAATTTGCAAAAATGTACTAAATTAATTAATGCACACGATAAATAAGTTTAATTAGCTGCTCGGTTTAAGTAATTTAAACGAACCTAGTATTTAAGTATTCGGCAAAAAACCACTATTGGATATGGAAAAATGTATTTCTTACACAAATTATTAACATTTTAAACTAAACTGTTCAAACAAATGAATAAAAAACATTTTTTTGAGTACTGTAAATAGTTTGTTTACATTTACTAGGGTAAAACAAAATGGCCGCACCCATAGGATAATTTCAGCCAACTCCATGGTGGACAAAATATCATTCAGCCACTAGGGTAGGAGTGCATTATTCACTAAAAATCTATTAACTTAAACATGAATAACTATTACATTATCATAATTAGAACAATTTTGCTGATTGGGGGCAATGTTTAAATAATTTTAATATCATATTTGACATTACGGAAAACAGAGTATAGTACAATATAATCCTTTCTTAATATTTCTAATCCTTTCATTTAGTTAACTTTGTTTTAGATAACCACTGTTTAATGACAATAATTTTGTTTTGACATCTATTATACAATAAATGATTAACATCACTTACCGGGTGCGTTTCAAAAATGAATACGGGGGAGTACAAGGAAGAGGTTATTTACATGTTTTATTAAAATGATTTTTTTGAATATATTGTTTATAATGACGAGTAACAGATGGTAACAACAAGTAGAGCATGAATCGACAAATATTATCACTCATAAATTAACACGTATTTTTTAGTTTTAATTATTAGTTTCATTTACTATGATATTAATTTGTTCTTGTAGTCTTGAATAATCCTGAGTTTTTATGATTTGGATTATTGTTGAAAAATATCTTGATACAACAGTGTTTAATATTAAATGGTTACAACTTGGCAATTATAATGAATTTAGGATAATAAATTAAAGAAATATTTTGCTTTAATTATATAATTATTAAGGATTGCATGATATAAAGTGAATAAGCCTATGATTTACTGAGAGAACGGTGATTCTTTTGAGCTACCGGTGTATAGAACAATAGAGTATTTGTGCAATTTTTAATGCTTTATCTTACTAGGTTGGTATTTAAATTAAAAACAAGTACGGATATACTTGTTGTAATGAAACGAAACTTAGTGTTCTTATTTGTTAGGTAATAATATACACTTGTCCCAATTTTTTACAATTTTTTTTTAAAAATGTACACGTCATTCAATTACAATTGAACTAATGCTGGTAATGAAATGAAACTTAGCACATATGTGAGACTTATACATAGTCACATGCGAGCCAAATCTCAATCCGATCACATCATTTTTCCGCGTTTAATGATTTTTCGAAATTTTTGGCTGAGTCATTATTGCGGGTTAATGACGTCATAAAAAATATTTTCCAAATAGCACAAATACAGCGGTAAACTGATTTTTGTACATTTAAACTCTCTAGCATAAATACACTGGACGCTACGATGATAACAGACTCACACACACACATACAGACAGACAACTTTGCGAAAACCACTCAGGAGGCTTTAAAAACGCCTGAAACGGATAATTCCGGTTTCATCCCGGTTTCGGAATTTTCGCAAACACAATACTTTTCCTATACACCTACGGTTATAAAAGAGGAAAAAGTAAAAACATTGCATGTCTACCTTTAAAACTACGAGCGTGAGAGCTTTCCGCCTGCCCTTAAAGTATGTTTTATCAAACTTTTATAAATATTCTTTAAAAGGTATAGCAATGTATATATATCCTTTTGGTAAGAAAAAAGACCTCATTGAGTGTTTGCTATTACGTATTCTTGATCAACACGTCCGTGTCCTACAAGAGTCATAAGAGCAACATACTTAAAACATAGAGATATATACTAGAGGGGGCATAGCATATCTCAATACATTAAGAGTCCTGAAACATCTTTTTGGGGCTCTGTGTAACCTTATTGAAATCTCTTCTAAGAGTGACTTAAGGTTATAATAAATCAATTGTTTTCGAATTTCTGACATTGTTTGTGTTTTGATTTGTATTTATAACGTTCTGCTATATAAGTCACTGTGATTTTGTTCTTTTTATTTGATTATATTGATAGTCGAAGGTGCTAAGGTTAATTTTTAAATGTTTCAAAATTCAACCAATAGGGCCCCTCTAGTAATGCATGTCTATGACTTAAAACTTAATTGGTTTGGTTAACAGTTTGCAAGCGGTTGTTTGTGCAGTTTGTAACTTGGAACCTCAAATCATAGGTATAATTAAATAAATACTAATGAGGTAAATACCTCGCCCGTCAATAAAGGTAATTGAGAATTACCATTTTATTATGGACGACTTGTGTTTTTCGGGAAAATAAACAATTTTTTTATACTTTGACGATTTTTAGTTGTAGCTTGATTACCTTGTACTAAAATATAAAAGTTCGCCCAAAAATTAAAGTTAAAAAAAAATTCATTATTGACGTTTTGTGTTTTTTAGGTAAAATAAATTATATTTTATATTTTTTTTTCATCACTAATAGATTGCCCTTATTTATTTACAATAATTTCTATAGGGCCCTTTTGCATGTTTGCCCCTTTATAGAGGGTAAACCATTAGTGATAGACAAAAATTTCTGGATACAACATTTAAAGATCACAAAACGCCAATTTAATTGGGCGATCTTTTACATTTTTGCCCTTCTATATAAGGCAAACTATGACTGATAGAGAATTCGTCAAAATGTAAAACGTTATTTATTTTATCTAAAGACAACAAATCGCCAATGATAAAATTGATTTTAAACAAATTTTTGGCCCTTTTTTACTACCCATTAATAGCCGGAAAACTATTAATCATAGAAAAAATGCAATTAGCAAAATAGTAATTTTAATGACTTGGCAAAATGCACTAAAATCTTTACTCTCTTAGATCGAACTGAAACTTAATTTGCATATTCTACAAAATAATTCAACTTAAAAGCTTCTAGTTTTGAAAATGACCCTTAAAGAACAAATATGCTTACTTTTACTAATATTTACCCGATCAATATTAGTTTATAGTGATTATTATAAAATCTTAGTACTAGTACCAACGTAAAGTCATCATTACCTTGTGGTAATTTCTTCTGGTATTTAGATAAAGTTAATATATTTATAATCTTTAGTGCAAAAGAGAAAATTTATTTTGTAAAAACTAATATAATCTTAATAAATTCCTTAAATGTAGATTAGATAAATTCCTCCTGTTTCAAATATATTAAATCTTGAGCTTGTTTGTTTCAAAGGCCACCCTGTAGTACCTTGTGATAATGTGTGATTTTAATAACATCACTTTAACTATGTAATATTTTAATTATATACTTTAAAATTGCAAATTTAAATTAAAAAACTCAGCACACGTAAAGATGTGATGAATAGATTAGCGGTAACAACTTCAAGTTCCAGATAAGTACCGTAGTTAACGAGAATTTATTTCATGGTGGATGAAAAAAATGAAGATATTTTGGTATATTTAATTTAATGACGTCAGATAATATTGAACTACCCGACGTCATTTCTAGCAAATTTCCATAGAAAATTGAGTGATTTTTTGAAAGGGGGAAGATAATATATATATATATATATATTATATATATATATATATATATTATATATATATATATTATATATATCAAAGTGTTCAAATCCAGGATTCCCAGTTTCGAATCTTGGAACCGGTGCTGTTTTATCTTTTCATTTATCAGTATTTATGTTAATAACTTAGAAATAATTTTCAAACAAAATACCAAGCCGGGTTTTATTTTCTTCAATTCTTGCTTTATTTTTGGTATATAATTTATAACTTGAACAGTAGTGTCGCATCTTGTTATTTAAATTTGTTGAATTTTTCTGTGAAATTGAGCTAAAAATTTGCATCAACCGTCCTTCAAATGAATGTAAATAATGCTGTGTCGCGCAGTGTATAATCTATGAGATAAATATGCCGATTTTATTTCAAATTTGAAATAGTTAAGTAACAAGTTGTGACGTGCTTAGGTTAAATCATGTACTAAAAACTTAAGCAAAAATGAGATTCATAAGCAAGAAAGCACTTCGAAGAAAATTCACCCAGCTTGCGGACCTCCTCTCCAAAATTATTACGGGTTTTGTTCTTTTTATGGGTCTTTATTATGGGTTTAAAATTAAAGACTCGCTCTAAATGAGAAAATGTATAAATAATTTGTGTTATAACAATCGTCCAATTCGACCCCGAACAGATGAAATATAAAAAATGATCCATATCAGAATGCTTTGAATAATGATTCAGAATTTTATAACTGTTTTCATATATATTGCGTGCATAATTTAAATTTAAGTATTTGTAGATTTTAAAGTTTTAAATTTAGTAAGGACAGAAAATGCTACCAACTTTAAATTCAAAGTTAAAATTATAGACTCAGTGTTGCTTGGCAACCTTATTATGTTAGTCTTGAACTTCATTCATCACTTTCACTTTATCTACCCAACATCAAGCAGCTTCAAAACATTATAATTATAATAATATAACGAATAATAAAAAAACTGATATATATATTTTAAATCAAAAACATCTCTCAAATTACGTATCTAAATTAACCTAAAGTGTTCGTACAAATTATACAGCGATTTTTAAGCATTAAAATATAAGTGTAGTTTTAAAAAATGCAACGTGACCGGAAACAGGAAAAACTTCACTTTGCCAATAAAAAATGTATGGAAAGATTTAATTTTATTTTTTAACTTCCTTAGGAAAATAGTAAAGTTGATGAAAATGTCATATTGCGTTATTATTAAGTTTAAGTAATTTTTTTTGTTTATTATTAAGTAAGTTGTATGTTTTTTTATTATTAAGGAACAGTTTAATGAAGTGAAAGTTTATTAAAACAGTTTTTGTTTTAAAAATTAAATTTTACTTCGACTTTTTAAAACGAATGTTGCTTCCTTATATTCTTTAAATATCTAGAAGAATACACTCCTTTTGGAATTGCAATATTTGTAACCCAACTTATCTATCTAGTATATGAACTTATATATCTTATCTAGTGCAACATAAAAAAACTTAAAAACTGATAATTAGCCCATATAGTAGATAAATACTACTCTATCGGATCTCCTTGAGAAGTATAAAATTTGTATAAACATCGAATGCAATAAAAAATAATTGCTTCAATGCGGTGGTTATACTTGACAGCTTAGTATAACAACTAGTTCTTTTTGCTGAACGCGTATCTCCTTAAGAAGACTATAATTTATAAATACATCAAGTGCAGTATAAAATACTTGCGGCAATGCAGTGGTTACACTTGGCAGCCTAGTATAACAACTAATTTTTTTTACGGCATACCGTATACCTTGACATAAGACACTTGTTTTAATGCCATTTTAAGTTTCACCAATTTTCCATTTATAATTGGCTTCGTAACTTTTTAAACATATCGCCGTATGCTAAGTTTTACTCCGATCTTAGAAAGTCTGTAGTTTTCACGCATGGTCTTCTTATGATCGTTGACATTCTTAAACGTTTGGCACTAATTTCAGCTCAACCGGACCATTTTAAGTGGCGGTATTGGCAAATAACTAAAATATGACGCCATCACCAATGTGTAAAATTAAAGTTTCTTTTATTTTTTTTTTTTTTTTTTTTTTTTTTATTTTATTAATACAACTACATTTTTCAATATAACAAGTATTAGTGAGAGGGGGATATGGTGGCGTGATTTGGCGGGAAGGAGAAGATATCCAATGATATCACTCAGGCGTGTAAGGGGGAGGGAGGTTAATTAATTAATTTAGCAGGTCTCTAGGCCACTGCCGCTTTAGGCGTCTAGGAGGATTATCAGGGATAGTTCTGGAGGAAAGGATTTGGATCAAGGGATTGAAGTGATCTGTTAAGGATTCGTGGAAGGATTTATAACGGGATTTGCAATAGTCGCGGACAAATGGAACATTAAGGTTTGAGTGAAGGGTGAGGTTAGAAACGAAGAAGGGAGCGTTTGTGATGGTTCTTAGGACTCTGGACTGGAGGATTTGGAGGCGGTTAGAGTTGGAAGGTTTCGTGCTACCCCAGACTTCCGAACCGTAGGCCCAAGCTGGCTTGAGAATAGTATTATAGATTCGAAGTTTATTATTTAGTGTTAGCTTGGACCGACGGTCTAGAAGTCTAAGAAGTAGTTTAAAACGTCGAGTAACGTCAGTTCGTTTGGTCTTCGTATGGTGTGCCCACGTCAGTCTTCTGTCGAGGTGTAACCCAAGGTAACGGACAGTGGAGGATTGAGGAATGATGTCTTGGTTGAGGGTGACTGGAGGACAATACTATGACGAAGAGCAAAAGGTTACATGAACACTTTTTTGTTCGTTTATTTTTATCCTCCATTTCCTCAACCAAGGTTCTAGGAGTAAAAGATGGATTTGAAGGTAATCGGAAGCGAAATGTGATCTTTATGGACTGATAGGATTGCTTTGTCATCAGCAAAGGTAGCTAGGGTTGTATTTGGATGTTGGGGATGTCGTGGGTGTAAATTGAATACAACAAAGGACCCAGAATGCTTCCTTGAGGCACCCCAGCTCTCACAGGATAGATTGAGGAAAAGGAAGAGCGAAGGTTTACTTGGAAGTATCTATTGCTAAGGAAGGATTGAAGGATAAGGTAATAAGTGAAAGGAAGGATGGTCTTGAGCTTCCAAAGCAACCCAGCATGCCATACCCTGTCGAAGGCTTGTTCCTCGTCCAGGAAGACAGCCGAGCAATACTTTTTATTCTCAAGACAGGAGGAGATTGCGTCAACTATTCGATGAGATTGTTGTATAGTGGAGTGGTGAGAGCGAAATCCGAATTGGTGGTTAGGAAGGTGGCGAGAGAGCAATGGGTAAATTCTTCGCAGAAGAAGCTTCTCGAGAATTTTGCCCATCACTGGCAAGAGGCTTATTGGTCGGTAGGAGGAGGGAAGGTGTGCAGGTTTCGATGGTTTAGGAATCATGACTATTGAAGCAAATTTCCAGGAGGTGGGGAAATGGGTGGTGCGGAGAACAGCGTTCATGATGTAAGTAAGGAAAAGGATGCCTTTCTTAGGAAGTTTTTTAAGTATGTGGGAGGTTATCAGATCATATCCAGGAGCTTTACGAGGAGGAAGGTGTTTTATAATATAGGATATATCGGAAGGATTGAAAGCTTTAGGAGGAGGAGACAATTGGAGAGGAGTTAAAAGATCTTTTTGAATTTGGTCTTCATGAGCGGGGTCGAGGATATCAGGATGAGGAGTAAAGAGATTGTGAAGATGGTGAGCGAAAATTTCAACTTGCTCAGGTTCGGTCTTTGCCCAACTTCCATCTTCGCGACGGAGAGGGGAAGGGATATGCTTGTAAGAAAGGAGTTTTTTTGTTGCGTCCCAAAGTGATCTGTCTCTGTCCGTTAGTTGAGATGTAGTTTCTTTTACTATACATTATTTTGACAAATGTTCAGGCATCTGGGATTTTATAGCTGTTATCTATGTTTTTGATGGTACTGAAACGGAATCTGAGTGAGAAAATAGTATATTATGTTAAAAGACTGTAAAGGCTTTTTTTTTACCGTGGCGATTATTTTCACTGTCGAGCGAAGCAATACAATAAAAAGTGCCGAGGTAAAAAAGCCGTTTCCAATTGTGTGGCATATGTTATTTTTCTCGGGCGAAGTTTTTCTACATTATACTAAAGAAAATCAGTATTATGTATTAAAATTTGCCGGTACACTTTTTTAGATCGCCTCGTTTGTTTATAATTGTAATTCTAAATCATTATTCATGATTATTTAGTAATAATTATTTATAACTCACTTTCCGAAAATAAAAAGACTTCGTTAACTAAAATTTTTAATTATTTATGTGATAAACAAAAGAAGAACAAGAAAGGTTATATCATAACTATGCTATATAGTACTAGCGCCCACTTAGTGGACATTTTAGGAACTTCACCAGAGACAGTTTCGTAGTTTTTCACTCTCGCCGACAGTAAAAAAAAATAAGAAACTTGTCACAGACGCTTTACCTAATTTTAGGGAATTTAATTTGGAGAAAATTCGCTTATGGGATTGGCGCCATAGCGGGAGTCGAGTCTTTGACACACACAAATTCGTTTCATACGTCTTTGATCAGTGGCGTAGCCAGGGGGGGGCTGAGGGGGCTTCAGCCCCCCCCTCGAAATTTTTACATAACCTTAACCCGCAATAAATGTGTGAAAAAAATAAACCCTATAAAAAAAAAATACATTGAAATTGAAAGATATAAAAATATATATATATACATACATACATACATATAATAATATATATATATATATATATATATATATATATATATATATATATAATATATATATATATATATATATATATATATATATATATATATATATATATATATATATATAATATAATATATATAATATATATAAATTTTTAACATTCAGCCCCTCCCGAAATTAAATCCTGGCTACGCCACTGTCTTTGATAATGGAAAATTCGTTTTGCGAAACTCAATATATATATATATATATAATAGATTATAATTATGCGCATTTCCTTTGAAAAATACAGACAAAAATGATTTACGATTAGTGCTTAATAATTGAGTAATTGCTCAAGTTATAAAACTTTAACCGGATGCTTGAGCATGAAATAGCTTGTTACGCACGACAACACGTGTTCCGAAGAAAATTTGCTTGACATGTGGACCACTGCGCCATAATTATTTTGAGGATGTAAAGTTCCTACTGAACAGCCGTAGTAAAATATTTCAGAATAATTCACGACATTTTTTACCTGCCTTACTTACTCCGTTAACTCCAAAGACCTTATTGATTTGATAAAACTTATGTCTGCGTTAATTCTCTGTACTGGATGAAAGGGAGCATGCAATGTTCAGGTTAACAAAATATTTTATCTAAATGCTTTACTAAATTCAACTTAAAGAACTTTGTATATCTCCTGTGGGTCCATAGCGGCCTCACATGCCCGCGTAGCGAGCCTGTGAGGCGTTGAAAATAGTTAGGCGCTATAGATACTTGGAAAAGTGTCTAAATAATGAAACAACAACAATGTGGCCGCGAAACGACTACAGGTAGGCAAGTCCCCGTGCAACGAAGAGTCGAGGCTGCATAGCAGCTACGTGCTAAAGGCCCGTGTTTTTTGCTATATTGGTAAAGTAAATTTGCTTTTTCTTTTCTATTTTATACAACATCCATGGGATCAGAAAAGTTTTTTAATGTTTCATCCTCTTTCTTTACTTAAGACCCTTGGGTTGCCTCCTTAAATCGTTTTCTACCACATCAATCCTTTGAGGCTGTTAATAGCTTCAGAAAAGTTTGTGTAACATCGATTTCTTGGTTTACTTGAATAATATTAATTCTTTCTGGATAACCCGAGAAAATCATTTATGATTTTAGTTTTTTTGTAAAGTTTCATCTGGAAACATCGTTTTTAAGGTTGTTGTTATGTAGGAATATTAAGGCTCTTTTATTTTACAATCTATAATAATAATTTCATTTTTTTTAAATTATAATCTTTATAATTTATTTTCAGAATCAGGTGTCAGGAATGGTATCAAGTGTTTATGCTATCTTCGTAGAATCGAATCTTTAAAAAAACTTAATCAACTACAACCCTCCGGAACTGTGTAATAGATTGTCAAGTGCCAAGTATTACGAGTAAGTAGTTAGTAATTTTATTAACTTTATAATAAAAGCATTACTTTATAATTATACTTTCTAGGAAATAATAATATAAAGTTATATCCTGTCATACAGGAATATTACAAGAGTACACAGGTAAAACAAAATATAACCTCCGAATGCGTTTGGTTTGTTTACATCGAAATGAATTACCTCATAAATTTCTAACATCTAGCCTTTTACCCAGAAAAAATCATTTTCGACAGCATATTACTGACATAATCATGTCATAGTGTATTATAAATAATTATTTATTATATCAGTGTTATTTTTTGAGTATTTTATTTATAATAAATTAAAAATATTTTTGTTTTGAAAACAAAAATTCAAATTCAAAACAAAAATATTTTTAATTTATTATAAATAAAATACTCAAAAAATAACACTGATATAATAAATAATTATTTATAATACACTATGACATGATTATGTCAGTAATATGCTGTCGAAAATGATTTTTTCTGGGTAAAAGGCTAGATGTTAGAAATTTATGAGGTAATTCATTTCGATGTAAACAAACCAAACGCATTCGGAGGTTATAACCTCCGAAACGGAGGTTATAACCTGACTTTTTACGAATGACGTGTGACGTCTATGCAGGAATTGGTATAGGCATTTACATTAAAAATATACTATTTATTTCTGCAAGGAGGTCAATTTCAGACTATAACCTAAGATATAAAAAATTGATTTCATTCATAAAAACCCTGTAATTGAATCACCTTATAAATTTTAACAGCTTGGGTAAAAGGTTCTGAAAAAATTGCAATTTTTCTCTTTATATAAAAGGGAGGTAAGTTACAATGAAATAAGCAACGTTTTCTAATTCATATGCTGTTAAGTAAAGAATATGTAAAGATTAACAAGATAAATGAATATAATTTCCAAAAATAATTATTAAATATTAATTAAATTTATTTAACAAGAAACAATTTTTAAATGAATGTTCAAACAATTTTTGGACATCCTAATTTCTAAATTATTAACAACAACAAAAACATATGGTACACATTATTCAAGAAAATTATTTGATCTTTAATAAAGGAACAAATGATAAATAATGAAACGTCAATGGTACGTATAAAATTGTTTAATTAATTTAAAAAAGACAATGGATTAAATAAAATAAAATTACATAGGCCGAGTTCTTTTCAATTGAGGATTAGCATTTCAGGAGTTTATAATCAATAATTTAAGAGAAAGATTTTCTTATTTTAAATTTTATAAAATTTGAGACAAAGCGATTCTGTCGCAATCTAATTCAATAGAATCAAAGATTTTATATTAAATATTATAATACGACACACGGCTAAAATCAATTGACAGTCCGCCAAAATCACAATGCTTTCAACCCTCTTTTTTTAATAAAAAAATCCCTTCTTTTGTGTAACAAAAAAATCCCTACTCTGGCAACACTGAAAGTCAGGTTATGTTTTGAATTTTATTATTTGTTTTTATTTGATATAGTATTTTTTTTTATTTTTAATAATTATTTATTTACTTTTTAAGAAGGAATATTGTTGTATCTTATAAATTTACCAACTAAGTGTTGCTTTAAATTTGTTCGGGAAGTATGAATTAAGTGGAGTTAAAGTTGTTAATTACGTAATGCAATGGATCATAATAGTTCTTTGATAAAAGTTTGACGATTTAAATAAATTGTCAGCTATAATTACTTTTTTCCAAAACAAACTGCTTTTTTGCATCAAGTTTGTATAATTGAATGCTTATTGTTTCATATTATAAAAATAATATGACACAATATGCATTCAAGACTGTCATCTATTGAAAGACATGGCATTTTCAAAAAAAATGCTGTCTTTTGGTTGACAGAGCACAGAACCTGCGCTGTACTCAAATAGCAAGAAATGCTTGAAGAATACGTCAATGTCCAAGTGTCAAATATAGGCACTCAGATCATATTACAACTTCGCAATAATTGGATGAATTGAACAGATTGGAAGGAAACGAAACGAACTCGAACAGATCAATATGCACAATGAGGGAAATAAAAGCGACGCGAGGTTACAAATATTTACAACCAGTGTTGCCTTTTTATGATTTTATTTACGAAAAAGGTATTTTTTTATACCGAGGTTGGCATGAGGTGGAGGGGGAAAGAGCGGGGTCGGTCTGAACCAATAGAATTCTTTCCCTCACAGATTTTTGGCGCGCTGTCAATTGATTTTAGCCGTGTGTCGGACCAGGGGGGGTTAACTTAAATGAGGAAAAGTTTGGATTCCATTATCGCAAGCTACTAAAAATAGCGCTGCGGCGGACCGGTGCGGACAACTTATGAACTAACCCCAATAGCTTTCCAAAGATGACTGATTATATTTTTATATTTAAATTTATGAATACCATTACAATTCTTGGTTATGACAGCTACATTTATTATTATTATAAAATTGATTGTTTTCTGTATGTATTTTTCACAAAAACGGTTCGCCGTTGCATGTTCTATATTTCCAAAATTCAGAAACTAAAGTAAATAGAAACCTTTTTAAAACTTCCAGAGAACGCTAATGATGGCAGATAAGTATATTTCATTTAATTAATTTATTGATTTAGTCGATTTTATCAGGTAATTACATTTAATCACATGTGCGAATCTCGCCGATGTAATTAAAATACAGGCTGCATTAAATGCCAAAATCTATCTTTTAGCACGTGTAAAACTTTAGCCACTATTTCATTATTACCTGAGTGAATCAATTAAATTAATAAATTACTTAAATGAAAAACTTAAAAATAATCACAAGTGTTCTGTGTAAGATTAAAGTGGTAGGGTTAGTTAGAAGTATAACTATACAAAGTATAAAAATTAAATTTCAAACTGACTGTGGGCATAAAGCGGGAAATTAAGACACGCCCACTCAATTGAAAGGTAGGTCCGCCGCAGCGCTAGCGTCGTCCGGAATCCAAATTTTCCTACCATTGAGTCGACAGTCTTACTGTTTAAGTATCTATAGTCTCTGTGTCGGACTATACCACTGAAATATTAAATAAATACTGTCAAAATATTAGCAGAAATATCAAAACAAAATTATCATCTGAAATGTATACCCTAAAACTCCTCATTTTACTATGCAATCATGTTGAAAATACTAGCAAACTTAAACATTCACAATATTCTATCAAACTGTTAAAAAATTGGGTTGTTCTTTAGAAACATAATAGTGCGGCTCTCATATACAATGATTGTTTGACATTTATTGCTGAAAAATGTCTGTAAGATATCAGCTATAGTTATACTCTTTCTTTTTCTGGAGCAAGTAGATATTACCTGCAGTTTAATAGAATCTTACCACTTGCATATAGTTCAAGAGCCAGGTCAAGAAAATGTAACTCATTTTTTACTACTTCAAACCAATTTTTTTAAAAAATATATCTGCAATTATGAAGAAAAATCATAGTCTGCCTATCCAGAGCCCTTCATATGAACGCGCTCGCTCAAAATATTCGAAAATCGCACAAATTCCAGTTTTCTTGTAATAAGCGTTTCCGTGTAGGCCGTGTGCAAAACATGAAGAAAACCTTTTTTAAAGCTGATAAAATTTCCTGTAAAACGAGTGTTTTTTCGTCAAAATCGGGTAAATACAACTAAAGTTATGACATTTGTTAAATGCCTAAACAAATGCACAAAAAGCCAATATTTTTCCAAAAAATTCGCTGTCTGCATAAATTAATCATATTTTCTGTGTTTTCGAAAGAGCCATAACTTTGGTTGCAGTCATCCGATTTTGATAAACACTCGTTTTATAGAACATGTTATCACATTTAAAAAGTGTTCTCTTCATGTTTTGCCCACTGAAAACCACTTATTTCAAGGAAACTGAAATTTGTGCGATTTTATAAAATTTTGAGCATGCGCAATCATATGAAGGGCTTCACTCTGGATAGGCAGACTATGTTTTTTTCATAATTTAAGGTATATTTTCAGAAATATTTGGTTAGAAGCAGTACAAAATGAGTCACATTTTTTCAGGACGGCTCTTGGACTAATAGTAAAAATCTCCCTACCAAGTCGTGATTTAGGGTATAAATTGGTGATTTATGTTTCGGTAATATCTTTGCAGTTATTTATCTGGTTTTATTGAACACGTTTTGATAGTTATAATTCAATCTAGTATGTTAAACCTTTAGGGCCTGACAGTCTCATTTTTTAGAATCTGGCTTTTAAATTATACTCAATGACCACAGAAAAAAGTAAAACAAAAGATTATTTGGTCGGCCAATTGATATAGAGTATACCTTATGACTATTAAGACATTATTGAAAAAAAAATACACTCAGAAAATCACTCCCCACCTTTTTACAAAACATAAATGGTAACTTTAATGATGGTAACTATTTGTAATATTTATATTATAATTACTTTACAATTTCTTTTCACGGTAATATTCCAATTTCTGGATCCCAATTTTCTTTCGTTTGAGTTGCAAGAGAACCGAGCCCTTTTTATTGTTCGTGAATATCCGATAGTGAATTTATCATCGTTTAATTATTGCATCGAGCAATTCAAATAATGATCTTTGCTTGTAATAAAAACAAAATCATGGAGGAATATGACAGTAGACATAATAACTACACATGTCTCAAATGACGTCCAGAGTGTTGAGAGATGACGGTGATTTGGATGAACTTGGTTTTTTCTCTAAAATCGGTAAAGCTTCTAGTTTTAAAGGTAGTGGCTTTTTGGCTACATCTGAAACAATTATTAAAAAAATATATGTTTGGCGGACAGTTATTTATTTCAATTATTAAGTGAACCAAAGGTTTCTTTAAGTACACAATATCTGAGTACAAATATTTAAGTACGATACTTTTAGTAAAAGATCGGATAAGCTAAATAAAATCTTGTGTGGGTAAAGTAGACATTGTCTGAATCGTCATTTTAATATATTGAACACTAAATATTTATGTAGTAATGTTGTAGCTCATATTTTCAACAATATATTAATTATGCTGACATATTGATGCCATTTGAGCAAGATTTTAACACGCATGACAATACCTCTAAACTTTACGCTTAGGCTTCTGTCTGGATAGCATAAGATATTAAGTTCTAAAGTTTATTTCAGCTTTGTTAAAAATGACATGTTTGCATCACATCTTAACATCTTTAAGGCATCTTTAAGATGTACATATCTTAGTATGTACCTTAAGAGGTACATGTTAAGATGTATGCATGTTTTTAATTGGTACTTTATTACACCTTTGTTAAGATATGACGTATAACATCTTAACGAAGCTATAATAAACGCCTGGACATAAAGATAAAGATCAGAGGTATCGGTATTCATCAAAGAAGATAAATTATTTCGAGAAGAATATTTGGATAATGAATACGTTACAGCGAATTTTCATTTGGGAATAAAATTCGCTAATGGGATAGGCGTCATGGCAGAATTCGAACCTTGGACCAAAACACAAATCCGTTTCAGAGGTCTCTAATGACGAAAGAGTACGTTTCGCAAAACTTTATTATATATATATATATATATATATATATATATATATATATATATATATATATATATATATATATATATATATATATATATATATATATATATATATATATATATATATATATATATATATATATATATATATATATATATATATATATGTATATATGTATGTATTTCTAGACCCTTTCTTGTAAACGCTCTATCTTTCGAAATGATATTTCTTAATCCACAAAATCAACCTTTAGGAAGACCAGTTTTTTGTGACGTCATTAACCCGGTTTGCTGAGTCAACAAAATTTAAAAAAAAATCGGCAAAATTTAGGGTTAATATTTTTTACCGCGAAAAAGGTCAATATTCATGTTTTTCGAGACGCTAAATCAAATGAAAACCGGTCCAAAGTCAATACGACCACTATAAGTGACCAAAAAGTAAAAAAAAAAAAAAAAAAAAAAATTACCGCAAACTAAAAGTACAGTCGATGAAGATGTCGTTTTCTATGTAGTCAAGCACTGCTCGTAAATCATTTTGTCTGTATTTTTCAAAGGAAATGCGCTAAAACCTTTAAAGATAGCTAACTAAGCTTAAATATAAGTAACTAAGCTCTAAACTAGTGTAAATAATAGTGCGTACTTCTAATTTTAGAGGCATAGTTTTGTATAACCAACTGGATAATTATGCGCTTTTTCTTTGAAAAATACAGACAAAATGAGTTACGAGCAGTGCTTGACAATTGAGTAACTGCTTAGGTTCTAAAGCATGAACCGGAACCTTAAGCAAGAAATGGGTTGTAGAACGGAAACACGCATCCAAAAGAAATTAGCCCGACATGCAGATCACCGCGCCAGAAATTTTGATAATAAATAAGAGGGTAATAATTGGATGATTGGATATCTTGATAAAAATCGGATACGGGGTACCTCGGAACTTTTCCTCATCACATAGGATTCGCTACACTCATCCTCCCTACTTCTCTGGACCTAAGAATATACAATCGTTATAACTGCCCCATCCCCATGTGTGGGCATTATGAGGAGACAGCCTTTCACCTGCTTGCAGAGTGTGAGGCCTATACTTCTCTTCGTACCCGCATATTTGGCGTAGGCCTCTTGTATGAAGAGGACCTTTCTTCTCTTAGTTGGAGAGATATCCTACAATATATCATCCTTTCCAAGAGATTCTTGGTAGAGGTGGTGTAGACTAAGGAATTGGGGCTGGCAAGAAGGGCCCAACAACGTGGCCTATTTGCCTGGCTTTGCCTCCCCACCCTATTACTACTACTACTACATACAATCGTTAAATTTGTACAGAAAATCGTCTTTTGACTCACTTCGGTTGTCCTCAGACAGTAATTACATAAGTTTCATTCCCAGAGATCACTCATACAGGCACTGAACGCACTGATACTACAAAAATAATTAATATACTTGTTGTTTTGAAACGACACTTAGTGAGCTTATTTATTGAACTAAATTTTAACTAATTAGATTATTACCCCATTTTTAAAACTTAGAAAAAACGTACACAAGTCAATTAATACAAATTAAACTAATGCTGATAATTAGATGGAACTCGGCACATATGTTAGTATTATAAATGGCTACATGCGTGCCACATTTCTAATTGATCGCAATATTATTCCGCGTATTATGAATTTTTTAAATGTTTGCTGAGTCATTATTGCGGATAATGAAGTCATAAAAAAAATTCTGGATAGCTCAACTGCCTCTATAATCTGATTTTCAGTTTCAGTTGTCTTTACTCTGATATACAGGCACTCTAACTACTATAATATACTATTTGTTACCCTAAAGTAAAGTTTTTGTTTATCCAACAGGAAATATGCATAAAGATGAATTATATAAAGTGTGCTTTAAACATTTAATAAAATTTTTAGACAAAACTTAAAAATAATGCGATTTTGTACTTAATTCTGCATACTAAACCTATCCATACACAACTGTAATGTGGGTTTAGCGTGACTTAATACATTTAGGCGTATTAAACACTACCTAATAAGAGTGAACGGGGTACCTCGGAACTTTTCTTTATCACATCGGATTCGCTACGCTCATCCTCCCTAATTCAGAGTCGCTTCGCTCTTCCTCAGAATATACAAGTCGTTAAATTTCTACTACACGTTTTTGGGCTCCCTTCTCTCTTCTTCGAATAGTAACTCCACCTGTTTTATTCCCAGCGGTCAACCATCTAGAAACTTTTTCCGCGTTTTATGATTTTTCAAAATTTTCATTTATGACTTATTATTGCAAAATGACGTTGGTTCATTATTGGTTAATGACGTCATAAAAATATTTTAGCACAACTACACCTATAGACTGATTTTTGAACTAACTTTCAACTCTCTAACATAAATACATAGGGAGCGATGATGATGACATGATGACGATGATGACAGACACACACACATACAGAAAGACAACTTTGAGAAAGTCACTCAGGAGGTCTTAAAACACCTGAATTGGTTAATTCAGGTGACATCCCGGTTTCGGATTTGTTTCGCAAACACTATACTTTTCTTATATACCTAGAGTGTTAATTAGGAAAAGTAAAAAGACATTACTGCAATTTTGATTTAAGGAATGCATTCTGTAGTTTTAAGGAAAGCTTACCAATCCAATGGCTAGGAGAAACAGCTCCAGATAATGGTTGATTTGCCCAAGAATTGTTGAGTAATCCGTTATGATGATTTTTAACCAGAGTGTTTAGAGAAGTCAGGGATCCCTGATAGCCGTTCAGTCCTTTCATGATATCTGTAAAGACAGGGCTGTTAAGTACATTGACCTCAAAGCCGTATTACAAGTAAATCAGCGTAATTTCCTCAGACAGAAAATTCGTTAAAATACTGATTTAAGGCGGGAAAAGACTCATGTGCGTTACTTTATGTTGTCTCTGTTTTATTAATTTTTGAAATCTTTCATATTCACATTATTTTTCTCAGCTTTAACGCATTATACGCCTCTGGAATAAAATTTAGCTCGTGATGACTTAACCTTAGTTTTTTATGCCTTGCCTAAAGAGATAACTTAAAACCAAAGGAAAATACCTTAATCCTCCTAAGCATTAGGTAAAACCGCATCCACTGGTACCTTCATTATGCAGATATCTGGGTCTGGTCAAAGCAGTAGCTACGGTGCCTGACGGGAAGAGAAGCGTTCCTGGCCCACTCTAGCTAATTCCGTGTCTGTTTGGTCTATGACACAGGCGATCCGTATGCTCGGCAGGCAAGGGTAAACCTATAGGGAGCGTCTCTTCCAAAGTCAGGTGGACTGAGGAATTTCCTCCACGGAAAAAATTCCCTTAGTTTATATTATATTATGGTACAAAACCATACATAGACCATTTACGAGACTATAAAGCCCATATACGAGACTATTGAACCAGATGATGAAGACCAAACCAGGTTTAAGGAAGTAAAAAAGAGTAAAAGCTGGCCTAAGGACAAGTCTAGGAAAAAATTAATTCACTGTAGTGCAATTGGACTGTAAGGAAGCCATTGTCCAGTAGAGTAAGCAAGGTCTCCGAAGTCACTTCCCAGAGCTGCGGCAACTCCTGCTGGACAGGAAGCTGTTTGATCTGAGTGTTCAGGAAGCTAGGTCCAGCGCTAGCCTTTAACCTAACAGGTTACAGAATTTTTAGTAAAGATACTATGATAGCTGAACGTGGGCATGCACATGGCAGGGTCTCTTTATTTATTAAGGAGAATATCCCGATCGCACAGGTCCACGCAGTGACGGTTACAGTTCAAGCACCGTTCGTTGTCACACTGTGCAGCCAGTATCTCTCTGATGGTCAGTGGTTGGATCAACAGTTATATAAGCTTCAACAGCTGCCGTCCCCTGTCATCCTAATTGGAGATTTTAACACTCACAATTCCTGGTGGGGTTCTGCAAGATTTTCTCCACCTGGCAAGTGGGTAAAAGATGTAATAAATAGAAGGGATCTCATTTTTATGAATGATGGAAGAGCAACACACGTTACAATGAGTATGAGGACAATGTCCTCCACTGATAACACGTTCAGCTTATCTGCGCTGGCGGTTTTTCTGAATTGGAGTGTTTATGACAACCTCCATCAGAGTGACCACTTCCCAGTGTTCATAACTGCTGAATTCTCGGTAGACCCAAGAGTCCTATGAGAAACTTGGGATCTTAGCAATGCTGACTGGGATAATTTTTGGGTGAGTTTTTCCCTCCCAGCGCTTAATGGTGACGTAGAAGCTGACGTTCAGTTATTTACAGAAACCACAAGTCGCGCCGTGAACAGGTTGCTGTTCCACACAGAAGGGTAGAAGGCAGAAAGCATCGCTCTGTACCTTGATAGAAAAAAGAATTTCGACGGGCTAATAAGGCCAAGAAGAAGGCGTGGAATAAGTTCAATCTTCATCCTACGCAGTGACACTTCATCGAATTCAAGCGATGAAGAGCAATCGAGCGTGGGATCATAATGAGAGCCAAGAAAAAATCCTGGATGGACTACGTCTCGTCGCTAACAGAAGATACGACGAGTAAACAAATATGGAATAAAGTGATGGCTGTTACTGGCAAGCGCTGTCATTCGATGGTCTGACATTCGATGGTCAGGAACACACCAAGAAAATCTTCCAAAGGTATCCATCGTCTTAGATTTGGGCTTAATGTCGGCAATAGATCACGCGATTATTGTGAGAATATTAGAGCAATTTCTAGTAGAAATGGCATTACCTGTCAGTCCTCGCACTCCGGCGTCATCATGCTTTTTCCATTTCACCTTCCAAAAAAGCTTATTTTACAACATTAATGCATAACTAATTTTAATTTATAATATATCTAGCTGGATAAATAGACACAGACAGTTTGATTATATGGATTTAAAAAATCGGTTATAGAGTACCTTTTCCTCACAACTTCGGACACGATCGCTCGTTCTCAATGTCATGATTATCCAAAGCTTAAGGTGGTAATACTTAAGTCTCACTACGCTCCGCCTTAGAATGAAATAGTTATCTAAAGTCTAGGGTGTTATGACTTCGGTTTAGATTCGCTCATGTACAAAATTTAATGATTATCCAATACTTATAAGGTGGCATTACTTTGGTCGCGCTACTCTCGACCTCAGTATTATTAGGTATATAAATATGTAGGGTGTTATAGCGATTGGTTAATTAAAGCTTAAAATAGTAATACGGTAGATAAGCATTCAATAAAAAAAATTGGGTTATAATTTTATATTATATTCACGAATCCATTCAATTTTGGCTGCCTACCTTTTTATTAGTATAGTTCTTTAAGAATTCTTGCTATATATTTTATCAATTTGTCATATTATTTGATTTGATACTTTAGATTTTATGCGGCAAAACGTTAATTTTAATTACATTAAAATTTTAATACCAATATTTTCAAAATATTGATATTACCGACCAATATTAAAATGAAATTTTATCGACCATCAACAAGTGGGTCGATTGACCACCTGTAGATGTTCATTTCTGTTCAAAGTCAACTTGATCGGTCAGTTTGCGATTTTCAACGAAGTTTTAAAAAAATTATGACTCAGCAAAATAGGTTATCTTGAGAGGGATAGTAAAAGCAAATATAACTTAATACAATACATTTAAATAGTAATAATATGTTGACTGGTACCTACTATTAGCCCTGGCTGCGTCCTGCTGAGCTCTAACCAATAATTCTGCCGCTCTTTTTGGTTTAAAATAACTACCAGCGAAATCTTCTTCGTCTGCCTTACCGTTCTTCTAGTTTAACAAACAATGTACAGTGATTTAATTATAAGGTAAAGAAGATGTATTATGCTTATTATTTCTATCTTATCTTTAATCAGGGTTAAAATGGTAGCTCAATTGGATGGAATGGTAATGTGAGAAATTGTTATATTAAATTTTGCAATGATATAACGACAGAAACCAAATTAGAGGTGTCTTGATCCATCTTAGATTTTGTTAACTTAAAATTTTGTAGCAATTTAGCCTACAAAAATTCTGGCGTGGTGGTCAGCATGCCGGGTTACTCAGTTATCAAGCACTGCATTTTCCAAAGGAAATGCGCATAATTATCCTGTTGGTTATACAAAACTATGCCTCTAAAATTGGCAGTACATACTATTTGCACTAGATTAAAGTTCAGTTAGTGTTTGTCTTTGAAAGTTTTAGCGCTTTTACTTTGAAAAATACAGAAATACCTAGTCCGCATCGACTCCGGACTAGTTCTTTTCGATTCAGCGCTCCATAAATATTGCAAACGACACCATACACAATTCGTGTATCGACCGTAATATAGGTTTGTGGTAATTTACCACGTTTTTTCGACTTTTCGATTCGGACCGGTTTCATTCGATTTAGCGTCTCAAAAAGTATAAACAGGTCTTTTTTGAGGTGAAAAATAATAACCTTGATTTTTGCATTTTTTTTAAATTTTGCTGACAACAATCTGGTTTTCAATAGGGTTTGTTCCCAAGGTTGATTTTTTTACCGAGCTTGATTGCTCGTGTTTATATACAGTGTGAAAAATTTGCGTGTTTAAATATAAACACACACAACAAACATATATATATATATATATATATATTATATATATATATATATATATATATATATATATATATATATATATATATATATATATATAAAGTGAAGAATTGGACAATACACGATGATCATCAACCACTTGAAAACGGAGTTAAGGATTATTGAAACTAAGGCTGAAAAATGAAATAGCCCTTAATTTTTCTTTTTTCAAGTGCATATTGGTTGCTGATCATTGTGTCTTTTCCAATTCTTCACTCTCAACATGTTATTGTATATTTTTATTGTTTTAATCGCTATATGTATAGATTTATATGATCCTAATGCAACCTTAGATTTTGGCCATGAGTTCTTTCTTATTATTACTGCAAGTTGATAAATAGTATTATAGTAGACTTGACAGATAAAACCAAAATTGGCATAAAAGACTTCCGGTGGAGCCTCTACTGGAAAACTTTCTTACATTAGCCGCTGAAGCCTACAAAGTGGCGATCCTATAGTCAAACTATAGATAATTAATAGATTACCTGTAATCGACCAGGAGCAGTTAACGACGTTTGTCTCCATACTTCTCCTGTGGATAACAAAGATGTCAACGAATTAGAATTTATATAATTTTATCGAGGTTTTAACAACACGTAATTTTATTGCGTTAGTAAAAATTCTTTAAATCTGTTATTATTTGGAAGTTTCGGTCAAGCTTCTATATCTCATAATCATTAAGTATTTCAGAAGGAAAGAATATTAAGTAAATAAATTATCACTTGAATAATTATTGCCGAGGTACTACATTATGTAGCTGTATTTTATTTGCTTTACTGATGTACAAGAGTAAAGTTGTATCTCGGTAATGCTTAAAATTGTAGTAGAATAAAATAATTATAATAAATTAATCCATTCCACTATACTTGAAAGAAACATGCATGAACCTATTTATATACTTGTATAAAGTTTATACCTGGTGGCAATTTACTTTGCATTGAGACGAGATCTGGTATTATCCACGCAGCTGAGTCTTCATCCCATCTAGCCTCTCTTTTTATACTTTCCATATCACTAAAAAAAATATGGATAAACTCATCAATGCTTAGTAGTTATGCCTGGTGAAAAATTGCGCCAGTTGAAGAGTTGCGAGTCAAAGAAAATAAACAACTTTAAAGAAAATTAGAAAAGTTAGATTGACTCGCACTGCAAATTATTAACATTTAATGTTTATTGTGCTCAACAGATCTTGCATATCCATGCACACAGAATTAACAGATCTATGCACACCAAGGATCTTGAATATAGGGGATGACGCATTAAGGAACTTTTCTGACGCCATGGAAGTTGTATGAGATAGAGAATTAGAAGCAAACTTACCCCTTCCCCTTGATTATAATGAAAAAAGCGCCAAACGCAGGTTATGTAGCAAGGTTGTCGAGTTTGCTTCTCAACTTTCTCCTGTGCTTCTCGTGATTGTTATATTTGTGGTGCTTGTTAAGTCATTTGTGCTTATATAATTTTAAATTTTGGAATATACTTTGCCTCTTCAGTGAGTGATAATTTAAGCGTGTTTTGTTATAACCTTCTCAAGCAATAAACAATGGAAACCATTGTGACGTAAGTTTGCCTCTAAATTTTAAGACCTGCGCTGTTTTAAGAATTGTAAGCATGCGCAGTTTGTACCAAGCATGTGCAGTTGGTTTTTGACGTGTGTTTCGTGTTGAATTCTCCTATTTTCTGGTTTTCGATGGGTCACTTGTTTGTATGGCAAATCGACTTAGTGCGTCATCCCCTTTATTCAAGATCCTTGATGCACACAGATCTTGTTTCGATCATAGTATCTTCGCTACACCACAAGTTTGACTACTGGCAATTGCCATTACTTTAACATATTTTATTTACGTTCAATCTTTAAACAACAGCTTAAGAAGTAAGTGGGATGAATATTATTAGTTCAATCCACGCCTGTGGTAGTTTTCAAATAGTTCAAAGCTCTTATGTTTAGAAGCTACACAACTAAAGCTGTTCTTCAAGTTTATAGTTAAAACAATAAACACTTTTAAAAAGATTACCAGTAGTTATAAGATCTGAGAGCTGGAGATAATTTTTCTAATATCTGCGTGTTGAGAATGACTTGTCTCTCTAATCTTCTTATTGTCTCTAAGTAATCAGTTCTTTCTGTTTCAAATTCACTTTGAAGATCTTGAATCTCTCTTTCTAATGCTTTCACCTGTAACACGATTAAAAAAGATAAATATAAATATGATTTTCTTTTAGGAGGATAAAATAAATGAAGGCATATAAAAAATTAGTACTTCTACAATGCTCTGTTTTAGATTGCGCCCGTGCATTTTGGTTAATCAACTTACATCTTCAACATGCATCATACACATAGACAAAAATTTAGTTTTTTCTATTAGTTCACACGTTTTTTTCGAAAATTCTCTTATCAAGCCATGCACTGAAGGCTGAAAGGCAGAGTGTCATAAAAATTTTTCGGTTTTTTTAATGTTATTACAGAAACTACTATTGTTTTTCCTCATCACTCTAAAAGTACACTGCTACTGTACTATTCTATCCTATTTAATATCTATTCTATTTTTCCGTTCATAGCATTCTTTATAATATTGTCTTTGTTTCATTATTTTTAAGAAATTAGTAATTATTTTAAGAATAAAACTAAAAAATTAGGAAAAATTTTGCCCGAAGTATCCACGCATATACTAATTAGTCTTTCTATTAGTGTTGTTACCACAGCATTGCTCAATTTGACACAAATACAATACATCTTTGCTATTAGTAGCAGTTGTTAGAACTGTTTTATTGGTTAGAAGCTTTGCTATTAATAGTTATGTTGTATTTTGCTTCATTAAAATTTTATCAACTCATCAAATGCTGATTTTTCATTTGCTACCACTACTATTACCTTAAGTCTATGTCTCTTTAGATGTTCAGATCTGACTGATAATTGATCAGCCATATCATCAACTACGCCTAAAACAATATCAGCTGAATGATCTTCCTTAGCTAGAACATCTGCTAGTGCTGCCAATCTTCTATCGGCTGCTCTTTTTCTTCTGGCACGGCGTTCTCTTAAACTTTGATCTCCGGCTTTCTCACCACCCACTAAACTATGCTCCAATTTAGCTAACCTAAAAACAATTAGTATTAGTAGTATAGAAAATTTTCTTTTAAATTTTTCGGTGTATTATTTATAAATAAACTGGATCAAAAGCAACAATGTATGATACAACATTATTATGCAAGAGGCTGAGACATCTATAAATGTATATTATATATTCTGCTAATGAAACTGTTCCATCGTTCAATTTGTTCAAGAAGTCTTTTAGGTGTGAAATAAAAAATGAGTCTGTTCTGTCGGTGCCTTGATAACTTAACGTTACTAACTGAGACAGTAGATTATGTATAATGACTATATCTATAATGAGGACACTTCACTTATGACATCATTTATATTGTTGTATCAACTATTCATGCAAATGTCTGTAGGATCATATGATAATTACTAATATATGATAAAATTATAAGTATAATTTTAATTAAATACCTTGCCATAATTTCTTGCCTACTGGGTTTCGTTGCGATTTTAATTTCTTCACAGCTACAACAGAAATTGAAGTTTGAATGAATTAGTGACCATTTATTAAGTCTTAATTAAATTTTGTAGTTCATATTAATAGTTGGAACCATTAAGTTATAAAAATGTTATTTACAGCCAAAACTGTAGTTTTATCAAATAATTTATAAAATGAGTGGTATAATGGTTAGCACGTGAATCTGCCACTTAAATAGTCCAAGTTCAATTCTAGTTTGGTCACAAGGAATTTTATTCAAGGGATTGAAGCATTAAAGTGCCGTCCTACACAACGGACGTTTTGGTTATTGTTCCAAGCCAAGATCACTTAAATAATATTGATTTGACTTCGCCTTTTAATTTGCCTTTTATAGAAGTATAGTATGAATTAAGTATGAATGGTGTTCAGTAAATTTTTGCTAAGTCATTATTGTGGGTTAACGACGCCATAAATATTTCATAAACCATTGAGTTCTTTTCACTTAGGAATATGTATGTACGACTAGGAACTCGTACATACTCACACACACTTGATATATTATATATATATATATATATATATATAATATATATATATATATATATATATATATATATATATATATATATAATATGTGTGTGTGTGTTTGTGTGTGTGTGTGTGTGTGGTGTGTGTGTGTACTCAATACTTGTAGATGGTTGCCTGTTTCAGGAATTTTTTCCGTCGCATAACTTATTAAGAGATTATGCTTATATTTACTTTTATATTGAAACTTTACCTGTTTTCTTTATTACTCTGGTGGTTATTATTCAATTCTTGAGTTATTGATTCTTCTTCTATTTTATCTCCACTATCTACTATCGTCAAAGGATTAGGTCGTAATACTGACTGAAATATGAAATAAAATCCCACAAACATGAAATAAATAATGAAAGTCTAGAGAGTTACTATAGAGGAGTTACAAATAATGTATGACCACATAAAACGTAAATATGACAAGATATAAATTATAAAAAAATCGTTAAACGATTAAGAGATATTAATGGAATGTAAAAAAAATCTGACGAGACAAAAGTTTACAAAATGAAGTCAGCCGTCCAAAAATTGTTGAAAATAACTACGGAGCTTTCAACCAGGGGCCCTGGTCATCGTCAGGGTAAATAAATTTATTAAAACATAAATAAAGACTATAAACTTAAAACTAAAGAAAAACCAACTATAAAACACATTATAACAATTTTAAAAGTTCACATTATTTATAATGTCGCACATTATCTGTTTATGTGAACTTTTATCATTGTTGGTATTTATTTTGTTTATGTTTCAATAAATCTATTTTCCCTGATGACCAGGATCCCTGGTTGAAAGCTCGATAGATGTTTTTCTACTATTTTTGAACTGCTTTCTTCTTTTTGTAAACCTTTCCTCGTCAAAATTTTGTTTACTCTTCTTTATACCTTTTCATTAATATTTTTGATTTGAATTTCATATTTTTGTTTTAATGAATCAAATTCTTCCTGGACTTGACATTTAGTTGAATGCATTTCTTTAAACTGTTCTCTCAGTGCACTTAGTTCTGTCTCATATTCATTCTTCACTTTCTCCCTTTCTTTTTGAAGCATGGCCTCGTCTACTGGAAAATTAAATATGAAAGTATTTTGTTTACGTACATTAAACACACAACAGTGCTATATGCTAGTGTAATGGTGCCGCTAATTTTAAAACGATTGATCATGTAGTTTGTGTTAAAAAATTGTGAAAAGATAACTCAGTATTTTAATGCTATGCTGAGATAAGCATCATGCAATTCTTATTATGACAAAGAAATAGTGTGTCGTCAATCTTAACTGGTAGTAATATTGTTGACTTCACACAACTGAATTGCGTATTTAAACATGCATTTTCAAATAAGGGGTTTTAAATCACACAACTAGTATCTTTAGTTTCATTAAATGCTCGCAGGCGTACACTGGTCTTGAATAATTTGAAGTTTAATAAGTATAATCTGAATAACGTATTTGAACTATCAAAGGACAGTGCTATCACAGCATGCAAACTCGTGTATACTTCATCTTTTACGGATTTTTCTGGAAATTGTTAATGCTTAAACAGTGTCAAGAGCGCCAATAAAGAGTGGAAAAGATTGTTTCTTTTTACGAGATCATCAGTTTTGCTTTTATTAGTGATGAAATGTAATCCAATAATCTATCAGCTGTATGCGGTTAGTAGTATAAAAAAGTCTCTGGAGTCATCCTAAATTAGCAACCTACCTACCGAACTACTTGACTTGGCAGATTCCATGTCTGTGGTTTTCTTATATTAGCTACCTAGCTAGCGGTTATTGAACCTACTTGACATAGAATACTTAGTTATCCAGTGTAGTATAAAAAAGTCTGTGGAGTCATCTTATATTAGCAACCTACCTACCGAACTACTAGACGTAGCTACTTTTCTGTAGTATATTTGTTTATTATTATATTTAATATTAAACAGATTTTTTAATCGCTGTTTAATATAAAACCGTGTTTTTTGTTTATATCGATAAATGCCAGCTTAAAAAACGAACAAATCCAAGTCTGTAGTGATAAGAGCTGATTCTATATTTAAAATCCTGGAATAAATTAAGTATTTATCTATAAAATATTGATAATTTTTATACCATAGATGGTCGTTTTATTCATTTTTAACTCATTTATCACAAGTTAAGTAACAATAGAGAAATAAATGAATAATTTCAATCGGCTCCCATGCTAATCCTATGAAAAAAAATAAGATTGGCCTTCTGTTTTCCCGCCATTGGTATTGCCAACCTTTTAACTATCTCTTTAAATCGCGAATTGTTGAATGGAGCTAGAGTTCGATTTATGTGCTTTAGCATACACACTGGGAACTGCAGTGGTAAGAGACACCCACACAAATACAAACAGAGATCTCAGCAGGTCTTAGAAACACTTGAAACGAATGATTTAGGTGAAATCTCGGTGTAGAACTTTTGTGCAAACACGTAACTTTCCTAATATAAGAGGTGTAAATGAGGAAAAGGAAAAAAACACATTTTAAATTACAGTGAAGATGATGCATTTCACAACAATACCAGATTTAATATAATGAAATACGCACATAATCACAAAACCAGAGGGTTTTTGAGAGGATCAAGCAAGGAGTATGCTATACTCCTTGGTTCAAGGTTTGGGGAGGATGGAGTGTACAAGATTTACAACCAACTAACCTATCGTCGCAAATTTCGGAGTGTTCGTTGTGTGTAGCATCGATTTTAATTTTTCAATTTCTTCTTGATATTGTCTCAGTAACGTATCTTTTGGATCCTCGTTTATATGAGGTTTGTTTCGAATATTTTTAGCTCTATTTGCATATCTTAGCGTGGATAAAGTTTCATCATAATTGTTATCAGCTGGGGATAAGCAAGCTATCATTAATGTTTTCGTATTACCACCTAGTGAATCCTGTAAAAAATATAACCAATAGTAGCAATAGTATCGTAGCAAATAGTATTATATTATTATGAGATATTAATATGTAGCTTTATCCTTTGATAAAGCTACCTATTAAGCTACCTATTTCCGACCCTTTGGTCGGAAACCATTTGCGAGGAACATATATATATATATATTTTGCCTATAAAGAACTCGATGAAAAATCCATAAATGTTGTTGTATTTATGACCAATCTCAACATCTATTTACCTTGTTAGGTTCATCTGTATTATTAACTATGTATGTCTTATTATAATTTATTAAATTTTAATATATTACAACGATACATCAAAATAAATTGTAATGTTTATTGCTAGAGATTTCACTATCCAGTCCATCAAATTATTGTTATCCCCTCCCGCGATTTTTATTAATAATAACTTAAAAATTATTGTTATAGATTTTTATCTGGAAAGAATTTTAAGCAACTGAAACGTTCGTTTATTTAGGTCCGAAGGTATTTGGTATTAAAGTCCTAGTCAACAAAATTAATTCGAAAAAGGGTCCCAACAAAGGTATATGTTACGTATGCTGCTGTTCTATACCTTATAGCTACAACGGCCATCACCTCTAAAATGTCATGAAACCCAAAAGCCATGGAAAAGTGGGAGCTTCCCCCCTCTATCCTGTCGTAATGTTTGGAACATTAAAACTACCAATATATTTAGGCACAATTTTGATTTAAAGAAAAAAATTGTAAACTATCGACAACAAAATGACTTTATAATAACTTTTCTATTATTTCAACAATATTTTAGGGTAATTGTTAAATACGAATTACAGTTTTTTTAAGTAGATAATTTTTTATTACGGTGGTCTACAAGGCAGGTGATTTTTTTTAAATGCGTTCTTTCTTGCTTAAATATTCTTTTCTTTGCTTAAATATTAAGTTTCCGCTATATGTTTGATAACCTGAGCAGTAGCGTCACAACTTGTTATTTAATTTTTCCGGATGTTTCAATAAAAATGCCCATTTTTATCCCATAGATTATACAAAACTATAGTCATCATTCCAAAATCGACACTGCACTGTAGTATTTAAAGTCGGTTATGCTAATTTGATTATGTTATTTGATTATAATTTTTTATTTTTTATTGTGATTATGTTATTTTATCCGGAAAAATAAATAAAAAATTATGACGCTACTGTTTAAGTTTTTCTTTTTCTTGTCTAAGGAAACTTAGACAAGAAATGGATTTTTGAACAAGAAAGCTCGCATTTCAAAGAACATTTTCCCAGCTTACGGCCCTCTGCAATATAGTTGATAATATGGCCATGGTTGATAATTGTGGATAAGTGTAACAGTATGCATCCAAAAATTGTTCTAAAAAAATGTTTGAATTTATCATGGAAACTTGGATCAATAATTTATCAACAATCTAACAGACTGCCGATAAATTAATAGTTTCCGAAAAATTATTAAGTGAATCTCTGATTAATTCAGATTTTTGATTTTCATAAAAAGTATTGGGTGTCCTTCCAAGGACCCTTTCACGGCCCCCCGGCAAAGAACTACTTTTTTAAGGTATTTTAAGGCTCTGACCAGTTGCTATCCCTCTTAAAAGAAACTATTTTTGAATTAATTGTCTAGATAATTTGTATGCATCACAGGGTGATGTCAGTCGCTCTTTTTCCTGTCGATGTACTATTTCCTTAACTGTACCTTGGGAATTTAATTGTTTGCCTTGATTTAAATCTTAGACCCTTTGGCTTAGCCTTCAGAACGTAGGAACAAGACCAGAAAAATAATTTTATTTCCGTGATTCATATATAACTCACCTGGAGAAGTCGTGTAAGCTTTGAATCTCTATAGGGAATATGTTTCGCTTTGCCATCTACTAAAGCTGATATAACATTTCCTAAAGCTGATAATGATAAATTTATTTTACTAGCTTCTTTCAATCTTTCTCCAGAAGCACCTAAAACATTAAGCATATACATTTCGGTTACTAGATATCCTTTAATTCCTATCCCCTTGTCCTCTTTTCTCTAAACATTTAACCCTTTCAGAACGGGATGATATTCTATGATAACATTTTAAAGTTACATTTACCGCAGGTTTTTGAAGAATCAGCCACCGGCAATACTTTTTATTGTCGCCGTTGTACTTCCATAAAAATCATTGATGGTGGATAAATCTTTAACATTTTTATGATATTAGGTGGACATACACCTGGAGGTATTTTAAGTGATTATAAATAATGTGTTTGGTTGTATATTAATGTTTAGCTAATTTCATGCCTATATTCTTAAAAATAAAAAATATGTCGGCTAATATAATATTCGTCTTCCATATTTAAAGTTCGTTTAAATATGGTATCAAAAAGTATTGGGTGCTCTTCCTAGGACCCTTTCACGGCCCCCCGGTGAAAAAGAACTACTGCAGAAAAGCCAAATGAAGATAGTTCTTATTCATTACCACTAGGTTCTTAAGATTTCTTTCATTAAAATGGTCACAGAGTCTTGTGAAGATCTGTTAAATATTTTTATTCCTTACATTATTATTATTATTATTATTATTTAACGGGTATGTTCGGTGTGATAAATAAGAAAGATTACTACCGCTATGAATATTAACAAAGCAATACATCTAATGTATTTTATAATGAATTTATTTTCAATAAATTTTATTACCCGTTTTAGCTTGTCTTTCACTGCCAGCTAAATCGACTAAACTAAGTTTTCCTCTTCTGATTGATGTTTCCGTTTCATTTTCGTTTGTCCTCATCATTTCCACGCACACAGAGAAAATGGAATGACTTCTTGATGAGTCGGCATTCATCAGCGTAGCACCAGTTGCTCGCTGAGACCATCCTTCGGACATTAATTTTTCACAGTCTTGTACTCCTCCAACTGCATGCCAACTTAAATCTAGACAGAATAAATACAAGTTTAGTTATAGTCATTCCATATAATTCTACTCTGTGTCCAAAATTTTATTAATCCAGCTTAATTTATTTAAGACAGGGCTTGCGTTTTATTTAAGGCTATTTATTGTACATTTTGAGCATTAGCTTCGGTTCATATTTAAACTTTGTTGTTATGTTTATGTTATAAACTGTTTATTTGTTCAGACTTTACTAGTCAATTCACAAAAAATCTAAGTTTATTTTCATAGGTTTAAGTTTTAGCTAAAGGTAGTTTTGAGTCGACGCTAGCCAAAGAAAATGTCCTAGGATGTTAATGTTTTAGTTTGGTGAGATGGGTCTATTGACCAAGAAATATCCAATGTCAATTGATATTCTTTTGTCAAATAGACTTATTAACAAAGGAATTTGTCCCGAACAGGATATTTCTTTGACGATACACTCCACTATACACGAACTGGGACCTGAGACTAAATTATTACCCTATAATTTTAATAGCAACCTTTTCAAAAGTAAAGTTGCTTCTTTTAGCGAATTTCCTTTGAAAATTCGCCTAATGGGATAGGCGTCATGGCGGAATTCGAACCTCGGACCACGCACAAATCCGTTTCAGAGGTCCCTAATGACGAAAAAAAGTTTGCGAAACTTTATATATATATATATATAATATATATATATATATATATATATAATATATATATATATATATATATATATATATATGTGTATTTCTAGACACTTTCTTGTAAACACTCTATCTTTCGAACGGATTAATATTTTTTAACCAAACTTGGTACAAAAATCAAACTTCGGGAGGACACAAACCCTATTGAGAACCAGGTTTTTGTGACGTCATTAACCCGGTTTGCTGAGTCAGCGAAATTTTCAAAAATCGGCAAAATTCAGGGTTAATATTTTTTGCCGCGAAAAAGGTCAATATTTATGTTTTTTGAGACGCTGAATCGAATGAAACCGGTCCGAAGTCGATACGACCACTATAAGTGACCTAAAAATAAAAAAAACCGTTCTAAATTCCCAAAAACCAAAATTTAGGTCGATAAAAAATAAATTTCGAGTAGGGTGTCGTTTTCTATGTAATTTTGGGCGCGGAATCGAATGAAACCGGTCCGAAGTCGATACGACCACTTTAAGTTACCAAAAAGTCGAAAAAACCACAAAAATTATAGAAAACCAAAATTACGGTCGTTGAAAATTAAATTTCAAGTAGGGTGTCGTTTTCAATGTTTTTTGGGCCTCTGAGTGAACGACAGCGGACCACCGGCGCGGTGGTCCGCTGTTGGGCGAATTTCATGTAGAATGCGTGTTTCCGTGCTAAACAACCCATTTCTTGCTTATGCAAGAACCATGCCCATAGCGTGGTTCCGGTTCATGCTTTAGAACCTAAGCAGTTACTCAATTGTCAAGCACTGCTCGTAACTCATTTTGTCTGTATTTTCCAAAGGAAATGCGCTAAAACCTTTAAAGATAACTGACTAAGCTTAAAGATAGCAACTAAGCTTTAAACTAGTGCAAATAATAGTATGTACTTCTAATTTTAGAGGCATAGTTTTGTATAACAACTGGATGATTATGCGCATTTCCTTTGGAAAAAACAGACAAAATGAGTTACGAGCAGTGCTTGACAAGGGAGTAACTGCTAAGGTTCTAAATAAAACAAAAAAAATCTTGACTGATGAATTCTTTTAATATGTTTCAGGCTCCTTTACATTTATATATTCACTATTTTAAGTTGTATTATAGATTACCCTGTACGAAAACTCCTCTATCAGGGGTTTCCTTGAGGTCTAATTTCTTTTTAACGTCACATCCCAATAAGTCTCTAATCTCTTCGTTATATATCTCTAAATATGAAGCTAATACTAAATACTTGACTCCCTGAGCAACAGATATAGCTTCGAATATGTGCTCGAAAGCTCGTGGAATGATCCCTCTTTGCATTGGTGGATCTTGGACTCCTTGCATAGTAAAACTTTTTCCGCAGCCTGTTTGTCCGTATGCGAATACGGTGCTGTTGTATCCTTCCAGCACTCCCTACAAAAATTAAGGTACATCTTAAGTAAATATAATTTCATTTTTTCTACTTACGAACTTGCACGTGCTAGTTCCTTTATAGAGACGTTATTCTTTTCAAACTCTACAGTGTTTTTATTATTAATGATCAAAACGGTTCACGCGAAGTACGTAATTCTGTGCTTAGTTAACAAGAAATAATTACTTAATACAACTGTTTATTAAATTATTATTAAATTTTATGGGCCTTCACAACAATATTAAGTTTATTGTGAGTTTTTTTGTGAGTTCAAACCATAAGAATCTAATTACTCATCACGTTACGTTATACTTCTACAAAAATATATTTGTTACAAAAAAACACTGCCCTCTCCACATTCTATCCATATAATTTGAAAATAGCTAAAATCAACTGAATAAATATGTTGTAAATATATTGAAAAGCTTAGGACCGAAACATAGTCCCTGAAGAATACCTTTTTTTTCTTGTTATCATCAATAATTTAAATGATAATTTAATATCAATATGATTAATTTCATAATTATATTATAATAATAGTAATATTAATTTTAATATAATTTAAATATGTATAATTTACATAACTGTGGCATTATAAATTATACATTATATACAGATCAAAAATAAAGTTTCATACATAGATCTGTGTAGACATGCATTGTACATAGTTATAATGTATGACATTAACATTCTATTTATAAAACATAGATCGAATAGTTAAGCGGAAGTTGTTTAAAATAATTGGATAGTAAATATTTGGATTTTATTTTCGAAAGGTGTTGACTCAACAGGTTTAGTTTATATCGTGTCTCAAGTGTCTGCAGTGATTTGTGACGACAGTGTTGTATCAATTATACATTTTAATTTCCATTCACTTATCATTGTGTATATTAACAAGCGGCCTGTTGGTCTAGGGGTATGATTCCTGCTTTGGGTGCAGGAGGTCCCGGGTTCAAATCCCGGACAGGCCCTATAGTTTTAACATGAACTGTTAATGTCTATTAAAGAAATGTATTATTTAACGAACTTTTTCTCTTATTTTTTTAGGTTATTTATTTTTTCGTTATATCCCATCTAATTTATATTGGGAAAGAGATTTTACCAGAATAATTCGTTAAAGGCATAAGTTAAGATGTTTTGAGTTGATTGTTTATCATGCTGTCTGTGTGACTATCTCGTAACTACGAGTCAATTTACGTTAGATAATTCAGACTTAATTTAAAATCAAATTAAGAAACTAAATTTGCTTTAATATCAGACATTGTAATACATTGCTAATATTCTTATAAATAAATAAAACTAGCTCTTGTATAAATAGGTATTCCCGTTACACTAGATTGATTCTACTAGATCTAGATTTGAAATTATGCATCGACTTTAAAATCACTAATACAGTTTTTTTATTCATTAGTTTATTTATTTTGAGTATTCGAAATCACGGGTTTCGACTAATATATTTGGAAATTTACTAATATCGTGATACTATGACACTTGCAAAACTTTTAAGGGACAACTACCGTGGGGCCGCAGGCGTACACAGTCTTTTAATTTATTATCTGTTGATTTACCTCAATTAAAGGATAAGCACTTTCATTATAAATCTGTTCAGTCGTGGAATTGATTGAATAAACTCCATCAAATGTGAAGGATTTTGGCGGAGCTGTGTTGTCTCCTGGATTCACTATTGAGCAAGTGCATCTCTCGCAGTCCATTGTCACCACATTCTGAAACAACAAACACTTAGTGTTATTGAAAAGCATCATGAGAATCACAATGGTTAACTGAAGCAATGTTAGATTGAAGCGAAAACAAAAATAAATTACATGACCATTCAAAGGCTCTTACAAGTTTATTTTCCCATTATTTGTGTTTTCCTCACTTGGATGGAGTTGATTGTACGTAAAAAATTAAGCTTCTTTATAAAAGAAATTGTATTGCATTTAAAACTGTTAAATACGAACATTGTACTCAGAGGTACTATCACGGAGTACTTAGAACTCCGTACTACTAGAAATAGTAAACTAGAAATAGTCTCTGGTACTATTTTATAAATGTCACCTTGAATTAAGTAGGTAAGTAGGTTTTTAGAAAAAATATAAACCCTTTCATTTATTGATTGGTATAAACCTTCTTATGTAATGAAAACTCTAAATTGGATCATTAATTATTGCCACTTTGGCCTTTCATCAGAAAAATATTAAATTAAGATTATGATTTTAAAACTAATAAATTACTACTAAATTTTATTGTAATATATGTTACTGTATGTATGTTACTATATGTTATTATATGTATGTTATTGCCATTTCTTAAAAAATAAAAATCTGGCACGGATTGTTTCAATTTCCACCAGACATTTTTTTCTAGATTGTTTCAAAAGAACAATTTTTCTCTTATTGGTAATACAAACTATGCTTATCATTCCAAAATTTGCATTGCACACCATTGTCCGTAGTAATAAAGAGCATTAGTGTATGTTCATCTTTAAAAGGTTGCGTCTTTCCCTTGGATAAGCCAGAAAAAATTGAGTTACGGTTATCAATGCTATTACTTAGGTTATAATGAAGGATAAACCGGAAACGAAAGCAGACATGGATGGTTAAGCACGAATGTATACATTACTAAGTTCGGCAGGGATTATTACATTCCTCTGCTCCAGAATTATTTTGTTTAGTGTAGTTATTAACTTATATAACTTTGTTCTAAAGAGAAACATCTTTCTTATAGAACGACATAATTTAAGAAAAAAGGAAGACTTCAGTTTTATAAATCGAATAAATTTATCAAGCGATAAATATTTGATCCAATTTGCGTCATCTTCAGGCTTAAAATAACACAGTGTTAAACAATTTTTAACAAAAACAATAAACAAAAGGTTATGTTTAGGATAACCGTAATTGAGGTAACAATACTTAAATTAATATGTCAAACTATTTTTCTGTTATATTTTTGAATTTCTTGAAGATTGGTGAAGTACGTCAATTTTTTCATTGAGAAATTTTATGTCTATGGCTAAGTAAAGTCTTCCCAAGTTCGTTCCATGTAGAAGCGTGATATCGTCGTCAGTAAAGTTGTGGTTAGTGTCAATCAAATGTCTAGTAGCAAAGGCTGATTCTCTATAATATCTATATCTTGTTGTTTCTTTTTCCTTTATTTCCGTATTTAGCTTAGCTTTCTTCTTAAGATTTCACTGTTTTTTTTTTTTGCTAAAACGGTTCTGTAACCATTACGTTTATATTATTCTTATCTAGTTTCAAATCGGTTACTTTTGTATCACGATTATTTATTCTTTTCACCGCACCTTTATGTTCATTCTTCCTCTCTTCTATCATTCTCCCTGTTCTACCTATGTACTGTGCCTTGCATCCAGGTTCTAAGCATTTCAGTCTGTAGACACCACTTTTTTTGGTTGCTTCAGTCTTCATTTTGGAGTTGATTAAATGTCTTTAAAGAGTAGTGTTTACATATGGGGCAGGTTCTTCATTATGTTTCTTTAATTCTCTCATTGTTCTTTCTCTAAGAGTACCTGTATATAATATTCTTCTGTAAGACTTAGGCCCGTATTCAGAATAATTTTTAAAAAATCTCTCCTAGGTTGTTCCTAGCCTTCTCCTAGGTTGTTCCTAGCTTTCTCCTAGGCCTAGCGGTATTCAGAATCAGTTTTTGAAATCTCTCCTAGGTTGTTCCTAGGTTGTTCCTAGCTTCTTCCTAGCCTTCTCCTAGCTTTTAAAAAATCAACCCTAGGAATGATTTTACGTAAATTTATTCGTGCTAAAACGTTAATATAACAAAAATAGAATAAAAACTTACATTAGAGTTAATTATAACTTAATTTTATTAATTATCTTTACAATAATTTGAACCTCAATTTTACGTAAACAGACATTTTTTGACAACTAGCGCTACCTAGTAGAGAACTGTAAAACTAATAATATTGAGATATTCTACAAAAATAAACAAATGATTTGTAAACAAACCTGGCACAGAATAAACTCCCTTAAAATACGTAAATTTGTAATGACAACAAACTTATTTATAGTTGCCGATTATTTTAAAGTATATCTAATGTGAAAGTGCGTGACCTTGACCCAGTGAAGGTTTGAAACTAGAGAATGATTTGCATTTTATTTTCACTTATGAAGAAATCATTATATGTCATCAATGTACTATTTAAATGTTTTTACAATAACATAGTTAGTGATAATAAAAACAGGTTAAACTTTCGTAGAGTGTATGGGTGCCACATTTTTGAATTGTAAGTTTATAGAAGAAATTATTATATTTGACATGAATAAATCATCATATTATAGGGTTGTATAAACCCTACAGTAGGTACTTCCATTTTTCACACTGATCTATAAAGTCATATCACGTAAAGTCAAATTAGTTTACGTAGCAATTAGTTCGTTGTAGGCGTTTTAAAAGCGATTGATATTGTGAACAGTTTAAAAACTACACAAAACAAGCAAAATGTATATTATACTTTTCAGTCTTGTTTACCTTTATAAGTTAGCCAATTTACCCGTAATTATTTAGTTTAGTTTAGAACTTTCCAGTAATAATTATATACTCAATAAAATATACTCAGCACTAGTATTATTTTATTTATTTTCTATAAGGTTTCATCAAGTTTATGATACTTTCCATTTATAATATTTGATAGCATTTATTGCAAGGTTAGCAATCAAGAAGGCGGTCGCTCAAAACGGGGATTTTCAAAAAGTTAACAGCTCTACTTCATTCTAGATGGGAATATACAACACTACCACGTTAAGGCAGAGTTTTGAATCCCACATTTTAATGGGGAGATACATCAATAAGTATAATGTTTACTCTACCAACATAATGTAAACAATGCTTACTATCCCGTTATGATTGTTACTTAGCTGATCTTTCTAATCAAATCAGCATTTAACATCTCTGAGTTCATACGTTGTGAACGTAGAGATCACGATTTTCTTTACGTCGTGAACTGTGTGTATTTTTTATAGTATTCATAAGCCTATTGCTTAGGGAAAAAACATTTGTTATAGCTTAACAAAAAATTAAAAAATGTAAATGGAATGTAAAAAATTTGCTTCGGGTATATAATCGACCATATCAAATATAAATACGTCACGGAAGTTACGTTTTGTTGCAGAACGTTTCTTTGTTTACATAATAAAGCAATGCTATTGGTCACTTTAGGATCACAAAGAATAAATAATAGGATCCTTTGTTTCATTTTGTTTTGATATGAGCCAATATGTATTTTGTGACGTCACATAGTGCTCATGAAGAAGATATACAGGGTGGTGCATTTCACCCTGCACTGGTGCATTTCACCAATACATCACTTTGATTAACTCAGCTTCGTATGGAGCTATCGCGATAAAATTCGTTACAACCCCACTAAGTTGACAACTGGAAGTTTGAATACCCAATTATTATGTTGTTAATCGTCTGGTATGTATGGTCATCATATTACCAATATGTGATTTTTTACAGTAACTTTAGATTATATTGGAGCAAACCTTTGCGTCATATTCTGAACATTTGATACTAATAAAATGAAATTCCGGTAATTTTTTTGTAATTTTCCCGGGGGTGGTACCCCCAAAATTTATAAGGGAACCCGTCCAAAAAAAAAAATTTTTACTGGCGCAAAATCCGTTTCAGGTCAATAGAATTTGTTTGGAGCAATAAAAAAAATTTTGATTTTTTTGGGGCAGCACCCCCAAAATTTATAAGGGGTAACCGACCAAAAAATTTTTTTTATTGCCTCAAAATCCGTTTCAGGTCAAAAGAAGTTGTTTGGAGCAATAAAAAAAATTAGACTTTTTGGGGGCAGCACCCCCAAAATGTATAAGGGGGAGCCGACCAAAAAAATTGTTTTTATTAGCTCGAAATCCGTTTCAGGTCAAAAGAAGTTGTTTGGAGCAATAAAAAAAATTAGACTTTTTGGGGGCAGCACCCCCAAAATGTATAAGGGGGAGCCGACCAAAAAAATTGTTTTTATTAGCTCGAAATCCGTTTCAGGTCAAAAGAAGTTGTTTGGAGCAATAAAAAAAATTTGACTTTTTGGGGTCAGCACCCCAAAATTTATAAGGGGGTGACAACCAAAAAATGTTTCGCCCTGAACCACTCTTGTTTACCCAAAACGGATTTTAAGCTCAAAAACAATTATTAGAATAGAACAAAAAATGACTAGATACAATCTAGGGACGATTTAAGGTACCTCTCTACCTACCTTGGATCTTCCTAGGTTGTTCCTAGCTTTTTCCTAGCCTTTTCCTAGAATTTAAGGTGCAAAGTTAGGAAAAGGCTAGGAGAAACCTAGGAGAGATCTCTTCCTAGCCCTAGGGACGGTTAAAAATGTTCTAAAATGGACACTAAAGCTAGGAAGAAGCTAGGAAAAAGCTAGGAACAACCTAGGAACAACCTAGGAAGAACCTAGGAGAGATTTTTTTTGAAACTTTTGATCATTCTGAATACGGGCCTTAATCTCCTTAGGTAATGTTGCATTGGTTCTTTAGTTAAAGATTTTAAATTTTGTATTCTTGATTAGTTTGTCGATGATTGATGTCTGGTACCCGCATTTGTCGTAGCTATTTGTATAATTATATACATTAACTTATATAATGTACATAAACTACAAAAAATATCAGCTAAAAATGCTATATAATAGCTACCAAAAAAATAATGTTAAATTTTAAATTCCAGCGGCCAACTTACTAAAGTAGAGATAATTTTCGAAAGTTTATTGTTTATTTCATTATTAGGAATTTCAGGTTTGCTCATCTTGAAGTGTTACACCCAGTATAGAAACTTATAAACCAGATTTATTCTTAGCAGTTCTTACGGGAAATTCTTTGAGATATCGATACTACATTAGATGGTTCATGATATTATCAATACCATATTGAGCGAATTCAACTTAAATATACAAATTTGAATTATTAATCAGCCTATAGTGCTTCTAACTAAATAGTGTGTGATAGTGTGGCTTTACCACAAACTCTTAACTCAAACTTTTAAACTTAACCCACAAACATTTGAAATTGAAATTAAGAGATAACTTTGGAAATAAATTTTCAGTAAAGATTATCTCCAAAATATGTGAAGAACTAAATATAATAATAAAAGACAAATCAAAATCATTTGATATCACCGAGTTTTGCCAAACATGAATATTTGACTCGATATAAATTGTGCGAGAGACACCTAACAAACAAAATGCTATGATCCTCGCATCATAATGCAAAATATATATCATTCACTGAGAAAAATTTCACGCATAAAAAGAACGAAAAAATTGTTTATTGCCAGGACTTACCATGCTTTTTTGCTTCGAGACCCGAATTTGTTGTTTTGCATTCTCGAGAATTGCTTCTTAAGAATTACTATTTGTCATGATAGAGCTGTAGGAAATATGAAGTACTATAATTGCTTAAAATCCGGAACTTTCCCATTAAGATCCCTTAATGCTTTCCCCAGAAGGAAAGAATTACCTGCTTTTAAGTATTACCTGTCATGTTATAAAGCAAGTCATCAATGTTTTATCATAGTGCCAGTCCTTGTGCATAGTAAATACATACTTGCTTTTCTTAATTACGTATTAAAGCATTGAGCCATGAACCATTGCATTAGTCAGTAACCAGTATTGTAAAAAGCAAGGAATTCTTTGCTTTTAATAATTTTTATTAACTCATGGAGTTATGCATCCGATCATTAATCAAGTATGTTATTGTAAGTAGCAAGGAATTCCTTGCTTTTTTTTACTTTGAATCAGCGTGTGAAGCAATGCATCATAGCATTAGTCAAGTAGTGTAATAGTAAAAAGCAAGGAATTCTTTGCTTTTTACAATCCCAGTAATAGTAATTATCTGGTTTGGACTTGTTTGTATCAAGTACATTCCCTCATGAATGCTAGGCTGCCCTTGCTTATAGCAAGTATTTAATAGTTCTGTCCTTCCTTCTAGCAAGTATATGCCCTCATTAATGCTATTACTGCCATTGCTTAAAGCAAGTAATTACTACTTCTGTCCTTCCTTCTAGCAAGTACATGCCCTCATTAATGCTATTACTGCCCTTGCTTATAGCAAGTATTTACTAGTTCTGTCTTTCCTTCTAGCAAGTATATTCCCTCATCGATGCTAGTACTGCCATTGCTTTTTGCAAGTACGATCCCCTCTTTATGGTAGTACTGAATTCACTGCCTTAATCAATACTATACTGGCTTTAATAATATTTGTGAAGTTCGTTCAGGACTTAATTTATACCGGACATAGAGACAAGACACTAATGTGTCCATTAATGCATGTCTGCTAATGTATTACTTACCATCATTACTGAAAACATGCATGGACATATTGGTGACTGGTCTCTGTGTCAGGCAAGAAATAAGCCCGGAACGAACTTTCCAAATATTAATTTTAAGCCAGTAAGTATTGATTGGAGCACTGAATTAAGGTTCCCAATAAGGTTTTTGGACAGGGATAAACACATTTGAACACAAGATGCAATTTAAATGTATCATATTTTTATTATTAACTAGCAGGGATACCCGTGCTTCGCACGGGCGTTAAAGAAGTACATAATTTTTTATACGATTTCTTTTATCTGCTTATAGTACTACATAGCCAGTAAATCAGTCCACCCTCTAAATTACTATACTAAATGTAATCAAAAATCAAGTAAACTAATAACTTATGCCTCTGTGCACCACAATTTTCTTTTATCTGCTTATAGCACTACATAGCCAGTAAATCAGTCCACCCTCTAAATATACTATACTAAATCTAATCAAAATCAAGTAAACTAATTACTTATGCCCCTGTGCACACAAATAAATATCTTTTATCTGCTTATAGTACTACATAGCCAGTAAATCAGTCCACCCTCTAAATATTCTATACTAAATCTAATTAAAATCAAGTAAACTAATTACTTATGCCCCTGTCGACCACAATTTTCTTTTATCTGCTTATAGTACTACATAGCCAGTAAATCAGTCCACCCTCTAAATATCTCTATACTAAATCTAATCAAAATCAAGTAAACTAATAACTTATGCCCTGTGCACCACAATTTTCTTTTATCTGCTTATAGTACTACATAGCCAGTAAATCAGTCCACCCTCTAAATATACTATACTAAATCTAATCAAAATCAAGTAAACTAATAACTTATGCCCCTGTGCACCACAATTTTCTTTTATCTGCTTATAGTACTACATAGCCAGTAAATCAGTCGCCCTCTAAATATACTATACTAAATCTAATCAAAATCAAGTAAACTAATAACTTATGCCCTGTGCACCACAATTTTCTTTTATCTGCTTATAGCACTACATAGCCAGTAAATCAGTCCCCTCTAAATATACTATACTAAATCTAATCAAAATCAAGTAAACTAATAACTTATGCCCTGTGCACCACAATTTTCTTTTATCTGCTTATAGTACTACAGAGCCAGTAAATCAGTCCCCTCTAAATATACTATACTAAATCTAATCAAAATCAAGTAAACTAATAACTTATGCCCTGTGCACCACAATTTTCTTTTATCTGCTTATAGCACTACATAGCCAGTAAATCAGTCGCCCTCTAAATATACTATACTAAATCTAATCAAAATCAAGTAAACTAATAACTTATGCCCTGTGCACCACAATTTTCTTTTATCTGCTTATAGCACTACATAGCCAGTAAATCAGTTCGCCTCTAAATATACTATACTAAATCTAATCAAAAAGTAAACTAATAACTTATGCCTGTGCACCACAATTTTCTTTTATCTGCTTATAGCACTACATAGCCAGTAAATCAGTGCACCTCTAAATAGTCTTTATACTAAATGTAATCAAAATCAAGTAAACTAATAATTTATGCCCCTTTGCACAACTATTCCCATTTGTCCGCTTATAGCACTACATAGCCTGTAAATCAGTGTATCTACAAATTAGTCTTTACCAAGTTTTAACAAAATCACTGGAAATCCGTGTTTTAAAGTCAGTAAAATGATAAATTTACAAAAAAAATCTGAAGTCCTTTAAAGTTATTTTAACTACACCTATAGATTTTGAGACTCGTACAATTATTATTCCTGTTCGTAAGTTACTCTTTACTCGGATCATAGTTGAATCCCTCTAACTTTAAACTCACAGTTACCAGTTTTTCTGATCGTTTTATATTTTTTCTATTTCTATCATTTTGAAGTCTATACTCTCGCTGTTCTGAGGTCAACAAAGCATTATATGTTACAAATCTTTTTCTACTTTCCTTCAGCCTGTTATCATGCTCTTGTGCATTTGGTGCAGACGTGGAAGCTCTCAACCGATTTTTTAAAATTCACAAATTTTTTTCTTTAGTTGATTCTTTTTCGCGCCTTTGTTTTACTCATTTAGATCTAGATTGCAGTCGGCCTATATCTTGTTTAATTCTAGGCATGGTTAATCAAATATATAAAAAAATATATTATGCATATAACTGTTTTATAAGATATTTAGCCAATAATTAGATTTTTAACAACCGTCTAAAGAAAAAAAATAGCAAATAAAATAAAGTAACTGACATTGTCAAAAAGTTGACAATTACATAATTAGTAAAATTTGCATTAATTACATAATAAGTAAAAGTCCCTGAAAGTGATTTGAGCTACACTAAATAGTTTTATAGATTAGTCTCTATACTAAATTTAATCAAAATCTAGTAAACTAATAGTTTATGCCCCTTTGGTACAAATCTCCCTTATATCTGCATAGAACCTGCAAATTAGTTGCATAGAACTGGATAACCTGTTAATCAGTGCACCCTCTAAATAGACTCTATACGAAATTTAATCAGAATCAAGTAAACTAATAATGTATGCCCCTGTCCACCACAATTCTCTTTTATCTGCTTATAGCACTACATAGCCAGTAAATCAGTCCACCCTCTAAATATACTATACTAAATCTAATCAAAATCAAGTAAACTAATTACTTATGCCCCTGTGAACATGTATGTGTTTTAAGACAAATAAATATATTATTATTATTATTATTTTCTTTTATCTGCTTATAGTACTACATAGCCAGTAAATCAGTCCACCCTCTAAATAGTCTCTATACTAAATCTAATCAAAATCAAGTAAACTAATTACTTATGCCCCTGTGCACCACAATTTTCTTTTATCTGCTTATAGTACTACATAGCCAGTAAATCAGTGCATCCTCTAAATAGTCTTTATACTAAATGTAATCAAAATCAAGCAAACTATTAATTTTTAATTTTATCATTTTCTTATTTGGATTTGTATTCGACGCTCCTTTGTAAAAAACATGTATGTGTTTTAAGACAAATAAATATATTATTATTATTATTAATTTTCTTTTATCTGCTTATAGTACTACATAGCCAGTAAATCAGTCCACCCTCTAAATAGTCTCTATACTAAATCTAATTAAAATCAAGTAAACTAATAACTTATGTCTCTGTGCACCACAATTTCTTTTATCTGCTTATAGCACTACATAGCCAGTAAATCAGTCCACCCTCTAAATATACTATACTAAATCTAATCAAAATCAAGTAAACTAATTACTTATGCCCCTGTCGACCACAATTTTCTTTTATCTGCTTATAGTACTACATAGCCAGTAAATCAGTGCATCCTCTAAAGTCTTTATACTAAATGTAATCAAAATCAAGCAAACTAATAATTTATGCCCCTGTGCGCAACTATTCCCATTTGTCTGCTTATAGCACTACATAGCCTGTAAATCAGTGCATCTACAAATTAGTCTTTATACCAAGTTTTAACAAAATCACTGGAAATCCGTGTTTTAAAGTCAGTAAAATGATAATATTTACAAAAAAAATCTGAAGTCCTTTAAAGTTATTTTAACTACACCTAAAGATTTTGAGACTCGTACAATTATTATTTCCTGTTCGTAAGTTACTTATAGACATAAGTTTATAGACTTATTCCGAGGCCATTGTCAGTTATATTCATTACTTTATTCAAAGTTATTTACTGCCCTAAAAGCTTATTATAGCTCTAAAATTAAAATTTTTAGCATCAAAATATTGTAAATGTACTGCTCTAAAATAATAGCTCTAGACATGCATGATTTTATGCTCTCCTAAAAGGCTATGATTTTTTAAATATTTCGATGCCCCTGTAGACCACTTTAGATGCCCCTAATCATCTTAAGACTCTGCTCAAACCTTCCCATCACTGTGGATTAATTTTGTAAAAACCTTTCGTCAAAATTCGTCCTGTCGTTCTCGAGTTTAGAGGGAACATCGGTAGCGACATTTGAATTTTATTTATATAGATAATTAAACATTCTTATATTTACTATGTACAATTACATTAATTTTAAAAGTTGCAGTCAAACTTTTTGAACAACGTTTATACAAGAAATATACAAAGAAATATTATTAAAACTACATTAAGGGGATCCCGCTGGGAGTGGGGGTAAAAACATATAGTATATACATACAATAGTACATACAAAGTGGCAATATATCCGGTTCTAAGCAAAATATAAATTCTAAGACGGCAATTCACATCTAATTTTTATTCTGCACATTTTAAGACCCCTTTCAACATTTTGGAGCAAAAACCAGTGGCGCAATTTGAGAACCAACATTTTTAACGTAGTTCTTAAATTGCGCCACTGTTTATTGCTCCAAAAGGTTGATAGGGTTCTTAAAATGTGCAGATTTTTACCCCCACTCCCAGGGGGATCGCCTCAAGTTCGAAAGTCATATAACATTAACAAAACCATAATTCACTTTCTAGCAATTAATGACTGAAATAATTAATTAATAACTTTTTTGTCACATGATAAAAGACAACAAACTTCTTAATTAAGGCAACTTCAATGAATAACTATAGAAGACAGTAACATCATTCATTCTTATTCTTGAGTTATCAACCCTAATATTAGTTTGCAGCGGCTCTCCATTGACAATTAATAAATAAACTAATTTATCACTATAATAATTAATTGCATGTATTAATTAATAACTTATTAATTAACTATGAAATAAGCGTATAACAACCCAATAGTGATAATGATAAGAATTAATAACTTTTATTTTTGCCAATTACTCAAAAGAAGTAATAGTTGACTTGTACATTAAACATAGATTTTTATTTTTTATTTTTTTTTAATAGAAAAGGGCAGAGCCCAAATTGCATTAATCAACAGGTAGACGTATTGTGACATACCTGACAAGATCCATCATGACAGTGAGGGTATTTGGAAATGGGTTGTGCAAATCATTGATAGTAAGCCAAGCAAATTGATCAGTAGTAACCACCTCATAAGCATAGACATGATCATTAAAAGTTATTGTTTCATAATACTTACCTGTAGGTAAATATCGCCTGTAGAGGTAGTTACTATGGCATTGACTGATGCAAATATTGGAAGGTAAGTGTCATCACAAATGTCAACAGTCATCACAGATGATTGTACAATGTTTGTGCCTGCAGTTCCTATCGACTTGCACTGGAAAAGCTTAATAGTAGGATTTAAACTAAACTTTTGAATTAGTGCATTAACGGTATCATTTGAAGCCGGCACAGTATGACCATAAGTATACTTTTTACAATGGGTTTGTCTCAAAAGCATGTCATTCATAATTAATTGGTTTTTAATGGCTATAGTCTTACACACATTAACTCTACTACAAGTGGAGTTGGCTATCAATTTTGATAATCTGTGACGGCCCTCAAACCTCATTGTCCACACTTGAGTCAATGGACCAAATTTAATTAACATTTGTGGATAGTGGGTCAAGAAATGAAATTTGGGTTTAAGTGGAGTATTTGTCAAGGAGCAATAGAGTGCATTAAACTCTTCTGTGCGAGGCTAACTGAGTGACAGTGTCCATATAGACTCTGGGGTTCATGAGGCGGTCAGTTATTAGACGCAACTTCAAAAAAAGAGACCACACTCTATTATCTTCTGGGATGTAGTAGCCAACAATGAGGCCAAAATATCTGACCAAAGAAAGCATTTCGGATGCTGACGTCTTTACAACTATAGATTTACTATCTTGCTTAATGCAGTTGCTTGGCTTAGAAGAGAATCAGGGCCATAGTTGAAGGACGTTATTTTGTCCCTTAAAGTGTTTTCATGAATGAAATTGAACTCTTTCACTATTGAGTTAATTACAAAAGTCATGACGTAACGGCAACAGCCTTCAAACCAATCATGAAGAATATCTGTGGATACGTGATCAAACAAATCAAACCCCTCCAACGCAAACCAAACGCAACGCTCTTTTATTCCCGTTTTGGACACGTCATCTAAAATTACTTGCTCATTATAAGACTCCAAAGTTCGGAGCAAAGATGCATCTTCTCTACCAGCCAATTGTAACTGCTGTTTACTGATATTACATCCGACAACAGTGCTGGGCGATGAAGCTCTCTACAAAGCCAAGCATGCCATTAAGGCCCAAGTTGTCACCAGATACCGAGCTAACCACAAACCTAATAGTCCCTCTAAAAGTACTGGTGTCAACTTTAATACCCGTGTTCCTTAAGTAATTCAATTCATCAAATATCTTTTGGAAAGTCACTGCGTTCCCAAACGCAAGTCTATCTGAGGAGTGGAACAGTGAAAGTAAAAAAATGTAACGCAACTTGGACATATAATGAAGTGGAAGGCATGGTAGAGATACATACACACCGCAAAGTTTATGAACGCCCGCGTGAGCAGAGAGCGCGTTGCCCACCTCGAAGTCGTCTGCGTATACAACAATAGGATAAATTAATACATTATTATCATTGCAATTTATGTCTTGGACAATTTTCTTCCAAGACGACCCCTGCACAACATTTGTTATGGATTGGGAAGGCCTTCTGACGTACCGAGAGATGACATGTACTGAAAAGTATCAGCCATGACCTGTTCGCTGTTAAAGAAATGAGTAAGTACTTTATGCAAAGGAATCAATTGCAACGTGCAGGGTACACTTCGTACACTTCCGCCTCTGAAGTCGTTTCTAGAACCGATTGTGACCTCAGTAGGCCGGATAAACATTGCGTTCATTTCAAAGTACTTAAACCGACAATGTTCAGAGCGAAAATTTCGCATTATGTCTAAGTCAAGTGCTGACAGGAGGGTTTGGGGATTTAAGTCAGAACCCATTGTCATTGAATGTGATACGTGATTCTTGATGGTGTGAATAAAACAGTCAGAGAGAAATGAATCACACCCTTCAACGACAAATTGAACCACATTTCGAGGCACCATGGGATGACTGTAAAGTTTTGATATGAATAGGCAAAGGCCTTTATTTATTTCCTCGACCACATTGAGAGGTTGAGCCACACAGGCTTCCTCACTTTGAGGTAGCACCTTACTAGGACCTGGAGCACTATCAACATCAAGTGGAGAATCAACATCAACCAACATCAAGTGGAGGCTTCTGTAAAGGTAAGACAGGGCTGTCGTCCATTCTAGAGGAACATGCACCGGATACATTTTTACGAGGTATTTGACAATGAACTTTTAATACGTGCTGTTTAAGACTACGTGCTGTGGGGAAATGGCGGTAACACCCCTCTTGCACACTCAAATTTGACATTAACCTGTGAAACTAATTTACAAAGACTCATTTGATGGAATGTCAACTGAGAGGGAGAGTTGAACCCCTTCCTACAACCACAACATTTCAACATGACTGGTTTGTACAAATAGTACAATAATTAATACTTGAACAGAAATACTTTGAGTAACTAATTACTTAAACAGCGGTAACGCCGCTTTCACTGTCTGTGTAACATTATCATACTTAGTGCTAATATTATAAATACCCAATTGGATGAGGAGCCATACAAATTCAGACTCGAAGGGATATGCGAGACCCGTAGCGTGGAACAGCTTAAAGGCGACGTCCACAGCCTCCAGGATGTGAGAGAACTTATAAAACGTATCATCCACCACCACAAAACAGCTCTTGACCTGGTCTATTGATTCACCTACGGCCACAACCCAAGGTTGGAAAGTGAGCTTCTTTGATAAAAGTTTTGAACGACGAGCTTGTACTGCCTCAGTTAGGTTAGACTCTGTAGGGATTACTCCTATAAAACTTTCTCTTATCTCCGACCTTGATGGTCGCCAGCCGCATCCTTTTTTCTGTTTCCCACTCGACTGGCACAAGAGGGATGGTAGGCACAGGAGTGAGACTACAGAAGGCAGCTCTCCGTGCTGGTTTTCTTCTGTGATCAAAAACAAAAGAACAGTTATAGAAAGACACTTTGGCTATGGAAGGAGGGTGGTAAAGACTGGTGTATTTACTCATTTGGGATAATGAAAGTGCAAATTTGTAACATCTATCTGAAATATCAATATAATCTTATCTGAAAATGTAACATGTATAAACTTATGAAATATTTTAATTACCATTAATCAGATTAAGGTATGGCGTAACGTATTCTTTCAGTTCTTTCCTCGACGCCTTTTCTCTGAAAGCATCAAACAGGCTCCCTGCATAGCGTCAGCTTGTGATACAGGGATCTCTCTCTGTCTGGGTAAAGCCGGTTGAAGTCAGAGATCAGCTGAAATCAGAAAACAGGACCAATCAGATATATTGCATGACTCACCCAATTGCCATGTCAGGCTTTTGTCTGCCCTCCGCCTAAATTTCATTAACATACAAATAGGAACATACTACTATAGTACTAGCCATGGTTATACTCAGATGACAGCGTGGGGAAATAACCCAAGGGAAGTTATTAAAAAACTAGGATAATGATTATTTGATTTACCTTAAAGTAATGAATGTCACCAAAGTAGCACAGACAATAGTCACTGAGAACACGTTATTCACAAAATATATAAAAAAAACCACAAAAATATTATAACACAATTTTCACGGAGCGAGCTCTACGCAGGACCGGTGTCGATGAGAGAGTGACGCTTAGATCTCGTTACCCATCCTGCATTAGTTCAAGACTTGTACCCCCACTCCCTTGCTTTTGGAAGGTAGTATGTGGAAGAAGCGCGGGAGAGGATGGAAAAACCATACTCTTATCACTACTTATTGCAACTACGGAATTGTTAAAAGCAATTATCTAGCTTATTCCAAGGTATACTTCCTTTTTTGCGCGAAAATCATTCCTAATTTATGATGAATGAATGTGTCACTGCTTTTTCAAAGTCTTGCTTGCATAAACGCCGTAATTTCACTCACTTTTCTAGTGACACTTGGTTCCTTCAATTATAAACTGCTTAAGTCAGGAAAATGTTATTTTATTTGAAGGATAACAATTGCTTTTTCCCATGGTAGATCCTAGCTTTGGTTACCATAAACTTAATGATTTTTAAGCATTTTTCTAAATTTTAAACAATTTTTGAGACTTAAGCAATAAATTTTGATGTGTCTCGTATGCAATCCCTGATGCACAATCTGTTATGACTTTACATATAAATGAATAAAACAAATTACTACCATAATAACTATGTATTCAAAATTACAAGCACATGACTCCAGTACAAAATATCATCTACAACCAACAACCCTGTGTTACGTTACTGTAACATCAATAAGTACAACTATCAAAATAATATGCAAAATCCGAGCCCTAGTAACTATCCAAAACACCCAGGTTGTGCTGATACATTGTCCAATCTAAGAAACAAGAAATAACCAAGAATAACGCTTTATAACCATTAGAAATAAGCAGTGGCTTACCAAGCTTAGAGGCCTAAGAAGGCCCCCTAGAATCAGTGGCGTAGCAATTCATGTTTTAAGGGGATGCCCAATTGCTGGTTTAGCATATAACCATAAATAATTTCCCTTTACATTTTTACATTTATGTGGTTTCATGTGATAATTAATAAGCCACGTTGCGAGCGAGCAAGCTGAAGAAAGTTTTTTCCGATTTTAGACCAAAAAACACAATTTTTTTTGAAAAGTTTTTGGTCATGGGTGACCTTAAGGGGGGGAGCCCGGAAGCCCCCCTTTTCTACGCCCCTGCCCTAGATGGCACCACTGCGTACATTATTAGAATAAGTTCCATACTTTGATATCTATAATATTTACTTCCTTACATATAAATCATATTAGCTTAATGTTACATCATTTAACCTAACTGATCATTTATAATTAACTAAGCTGCCCTCCAGAAGAAATTCAAATAGTCAACCTTTTTGAGGGTAGACAATGTCTTTCTTAAGCTCCTTCAATCCTACAATCCTTGTTGAATGTTTAGGAAATACGGGCCTTCGGCCCGTAGCCGCTACGCGGCCTCGGCTTCGCGCCTCGTCCGCTCCGCGGCGTCGACCCACGGGCCGCTTCGCGCCCGGGGCCCTCCCTGTGCCGCTTCGACATTGTTGTTGTTTGTATGATGTGCTGTTTCATTATTGTTCTTGTTACATGGCAGTTTGCCATGTACCTAGCGAATTTTCACAGCCTCTCCACACAGGCCCGCTTCGCGGGCCTGAGAGGCTTTCTCACAAATTTGATTTTACTAATTAAGTTTTTTTTAATACTTTATTATTAATAGTATGCTATAATATTAAACTAACAAACATTATAACAAAAATATATTCATGATTTTTGTTTTTAAATAAAAATACCGTTTCCGTCACGTAGGATCATAGATAAACAATATTAACATAGATGGCTCACTCAAAGATTAAAAAAATATTTGATGGGATGCAGGAGGCTCAAGTAGTACAGTCTAGTGGTGACAGCGTGAAACTGTCACATATTTTTATTTCTGACATTTTATTTATTTATTTTTATTCAACCAAACAACGAGCTGTTGAGGGTATCAAGTCTTTCCATCCGCTTTTCAGCGCTAGAATGATGAGGAGTCTATGGATGAGTGATCCCAAGAAAGCTCTATAAGAATTTCGTATAAATTGGTAAAAAGTGAAAAAAATAATTTCTCACTCTTACTTCACATTCTGTCGTCCCCCCTTGGATTGAACCTCTAATGTCAGAGTTTCAATTTTTGTTTTGTTTTCCTTTACTAATCCGTTTGCGCCAACCGAGATATTATACTCAGATAGCAAATTTAAATGTTAAGTCTAAAAACTAAGAATGAATTATTGTTATTTTTTTAAGAAAACGATGGTGCTGCTTCGCGTGATGAGGCCCCCAAGTTTTATAAAAACAAAAATACATCGCGAATACTACAGCATACCATAGATCTTTGTTTACTTTTATTTTATTTTACTAAACGATTGGCAACTGTTTGTTTTTAAAAAAATACTACAGCACAATCTAGTAGAGAATAGAGCAATATATTTTTACTACTAGCGCTATTCAAGACTCTAGTGATGAGGCCCCCAACTTAAATCATAAACACAAACTTGTCAATTGAGTGTTCCTACTACACTCGGGAGTGAACCATCTATCTTAGGATTGTCTGATTGAGCTGAAACCGGTCGCAATCGTTTTAGAATGACTTCGACCATATAAAGACTACTTCGAGGTTCTTCCGCTTTACGGGCCTGCTTTGCTCGGCGTGGTTTAGTGGAAGCCATTTTTGTCCTGTGTCTCTGGGACAGCAGGCTTACCAGGATGGAGCAAGAGGTAGAGGTCCATCTTTTATACTATGTCCCCATCCTCTAACACTACTAAACCCAACAGATATCGTACAAGTCTTTGACCGGGACTTATACATATATACAAGATTATATATATATGTATACTGTTTGCGCCATTTGTGATGGTTCGATTGAGCTGAAATTGGTCTTAATCGATTCAACTAGCCGTCTACCTAAATACTAGATACCTTGTTTTAAAGCCATTTTAAGTTTCAAAAAAAAATTTTTTTCATGACGTCATAACTTTGGTTGATGACGTCATATTGTTTTTATAAACAATAGGCCTCGTAACCTCCTCAACATCTCGCGATTTGCAAAGTTTCGTTTCAATTTGAGAACGCCTTCGAGAGTTATCGTTCGCCATACGAAAGGGTAGAAACTCTTACATACATATATATATATAATACATATATATATATATATATATATATATATATTATATATACATATATATATAAACTTTTTGCGGACATATATTTTTGTTATCAGGAAGCCAATAGGAACCGATTCCACTCACTCCCACCCTCAACTTCCGTCATCCGAACAACCTCATAAGCGTCATTTTCATTATGAAAATTCGCTAAAAATGAGAATAAACTCCAAAATAGAACAAATTTCACATTGACTGCTGCTGTAAAGTGTTCAGAGGTGGTCACAGGTGGTTAACATAGATAGCATCAATGCATAGCATGGATAGCATCAAATTTGGATGAAATTTGGTATGATGAAGCGTCTGAGAATACGTTAATTGTATAGGAAGTAGGGGAGGTGCATGGGGGTAAAAGGTTCCATGCCATACAGGGAAATGGTGGTACCTTTTGCCCCATGTTACGAGAAAACTTTTATCCAAGGCAACTTTTGCTACCACAAAACCCTATTGCTTATAAGAGTGAGTGAAATTTACTTTTAGCTGCTTGTATTCAATATCTGTGAGCATTTTAGCGAATTTTCATAATGAAAATGACGCTTATGAGGTTGTTCGGATGACGGAAGTTGAGGGTGGAGTGAGTGGAATCGGTTCCTATTGGCTTCCTGATAAAAAATATATGTCCGAAAAAAGTTTATATATATATATATATATATAATATATATATATATATATATATATATATATATGTATATATATATATATATATATATATATTATATATTATATATATATATATGTATATATATATATGTATGTAAGAGTTTCTACCCTTTCGTATGGCGAACGATAACTCTCGAAGGCGTTTCTCAAATTGAAACGAAACTTTGCAAATCGCGAGATGTTGAGGAGGTTACGAGGCCTATTGTTTATAAAAACATTATGACGTCATCAACCAAAGTTATGACGTCATGAAAAAAAATTTTTTGAACCTTAAATGGCTTTAAAACAAGGTATCTAGTATTTAGGTAGACGGCTAGCTGAATCGATTAAGACCTATTTCAGCTCAATCGAACTATCACAAATGGCGCAATTGGTATACATATATATATAATCTTGTATATATGTATACGTCTAGGTCAAACACTCGTACGATATCTGTTGGGTTCAGTAGTGTTAGAGGGTGGGGATATAGTATAAAAAGAGAGACCTCTACCTCTTGCTCCATCATGGTAAGCCTACTGTCCCAGAGAGACAGGGCAAAAATGGCTTCCACTGAACCACGCCGAGCTAAGCAGACCCGTAAAGAGGAAGAACATCGAAGTAGTCTTTATATGGTCGAAGTTATTTTAAAACGAATGCGACCAGTTTCAGCTCAATCGGACAATCCTAAGTGACGCAAACGGTATTTTTATTTTAAATAATCATGAATATATTTTTTTTAACCTTAAGATTTTACTCAAATAAACAATTTGTTTACAAAAAAAAATTTGACATTTTTCTTTAAATTTTATAAACAATCATAAATGTAAGTAAGTGTTGAAGTTGTCTTTATATGGTCGAAGTCATTCTAAAACCATTGCGACCGGTTTCAGCTCAATCAGACAATCTTTAGTGACGGAAACGGTATTTTTATTTAAAATCTCAATTAGTAAAATCAAGTTTGTGAGAAAGCCACTCAGGCCCGCGAAGCGGGCCTGTGTGGAGAGGCTGTGAAAATTCGCTAGATACATGGCAAAATGCCACGTAACAAGAACAATAATGAAACAACACATAATACAAAACAACAACAATGTGGCCGCAAAGCGGCCACAGGGAGGCCCCCGGGCCGCGAAGCGGCCCGGTGGGCCGACGCCGCGGAGTGGACTAGGCGCGAAGCGCCGAGGCCGCGTAGCGGCTACGGGCCGAAGGCCCGTATTTAACGATGACAACGATCATGAAGATAAATTAAACACAAAATTTTTAATTTCAACGACATTCTTGATACTTTTAGATTACCAAAAAGCAGTAACCTCTTAATCCCTAAATTCCAACGGTAACCAGAAATAAATGAAAAAAATGAAGAGTAAAAGTCAGGAATACTTATAAGATCCCGTAAAAGTTTATTAGGGAAGAAATAGTTAAGGGTTAAATAAAAGGATTATAGTTCCTTTTCATTTTTGCAGATTAATTTGTAAACTTTATTTTATTTCAATAGGGGACTTGAACCAAACCCTTGCACAGGGGAAGCCCCATATCTCTTGAATGGTAAATAAGCATAATTTTCTTTTAAAATTCCCTAAAAGGGAAAAACCAATGACCAACTCGTAGCCATCTTCACATACTTCACAAGTCTTGGACTTATATAACGGTAATGGATTTTTTGCCTTATGGCAAAAATGGCTTAAAAATGGCCACGATTTTTGACATTTAATACAACTCATACCCTATAACAAATAATAAATTTAATAAATACATCAGAAGCAAGTACACGCATTGCATTTTCCTATGATACACTTGCTTTTTCTTTACACAGTTTTAAGCAATTAATTATCATTGAAATGTTGCACAATTGTTACTTCCAAATTGCCTCGAATTTCCTTACTTCACTATTTACAAAGCCTTCCTTCAATTTTCAAACTCCTGATCTTCATAATAACAGTGCAGAAAATATTCTTTACCGGAGCAATGCAAGGATGTACTACCTTTATTAATATTCAATGCTATCATTGCTATATCGAAATGCAATGAAACTTGGAATAAATAAACACGGTAATGAATAAGTGAATGTTTACCCCTTCTTTAATGCCAGTATCCTACCTTACAGTGGAAGCAAATCTCGAGAATTCATTTAATCAACACCAAAAAAAGTTGCTTTCCGGCATAAATTCAATTATAACTGATTTATTAATTGAATTTCCATGCTTTATACGATTATTCGCTCATTTTTTCTAAAGCAAGACCGAGAATTGTTTTTGTCGAACTAAAATTTTTCTCAGTGTTTCCATGCTAAACATGATTGCGTCAAGAGAACGCAGCTCATCTTTTGTAAATATTTCACCTTATGTTCTTCCGAACTTTAAGTTTAGGCAATGTCGTTGCTCAGATGAGTGAATCGTGTGAATAACATGAGTGAGTTGGATATAACACTATGCCGAGCCATAAAGACATAATTGCTTTGTCATTTATCAGTAATGCCGAATGTAGAAAGGCGGACCAGTTACCAGATGTATAGCATATCATTTTGCTTGTTACATTCCAAGTATCTTTCGCTTAATGATATAGTGTCAAAAGATAAATATTCATCTCTGAACAGAACTGGACTGTGTTATTAATAAAAAGTGTTTAATTTACTACATTAAAATATGGCATAATTTAATGACGGCTATTGATTTTGCTACCATGTTGGTTATAAACAGACCTCATTTCAGCATAATAGAGCTTAAAATACATCCAAAGAGAAGTGAAGTAAAAATTAGGTCATTTAGACCACGCGGATGGGAAAATCCCAATTTTCATATTAGTCTAATTTTTAACAAAAGAAATCGATAATGGCTTAATGAACAGACAACGGAAAGACTGATGATATTGATACTCTTCGATATCACGCAACTTAGGTATCACGCACTGCTTTGCAAGCTTAAGCATTCAATGTTTAGAGCTTGCTTCATTTAAATGTTATTTAATAAGCATTATTGTATCTTTTGATCTTAATTGTTTCAACTATAAATATTTGTTCTAAAAATTTCCGTCCATTAATATAGAGAAAAAATTGTAGTGGTAATTTAATTATTACTATTTTTACTTTTCCTCATTTATACCATACCATTCCTCACAGGTATAAGTGGTAATTTGGAAAAGAATTGTGAGATTTCGGTATTTTATTTTTTCGTTCATATCTACTTCAGACCAGTTTCGATTCAGCGCCCCAAGAACATAAATAAGGTTCTTTTTCGCAGCGTAAAATAATAAACTTGAAATTTATCGATTTATAAAAATTTTGCTGACTCAGCAAACTAATTTAATGACGACAAAACAACCATATTTTCAAAACAGATTAATTACACAAAAGTCCTTTATTTTTTAATATATAATAATAACTAAGCTATCGACTAAAAATTAGTCATCATCAGAGTTTAACAAATATAAAATATAAATTAAAAAAACACATTTACGAATGACTTCATATTGCACCTTGGTGCCAAATTGATTTTGCAATTGGTGACATTCATACCATATAGTTATTAATATATATTAAAAAATATAGGACCTTTGTGTAAGTCCACTAAACGCGTGGCCACCCCAAGGTTGATTTTTGAACCAAGTTTGATCAAAAAATATTTATCAGTTCGACAGATAGTGTGTTTACAAGAAATGGTCTAGAAATACATACATACACCACACACACACACCCACCACACACACATATATATATATATATATATATATATATATATTATATATATATATATATATATATATAAATATAATATATATTATATTATATATATATATAATATATATATATATATATATATATATATATATATATATATAATATATATATATATATATATATATATATATATATATATATATATATATATATATTATATATATATATATATTTATATATATATATATATATATATAATATATATATATATATTATATATTATATATATATATATATATATATATATATTACTTGTACTAGAAATAAAATTGCTTTTAATATATTTATGGTAATTATTCAATTTAGTAATAGTATGCAGTCTGACAGACTGCATTGCCAATGCCTGTCATAAGTTTATGTATTCTTTATGTTTTATTAAAAAAAAATATAATAATTTAAAAAGTAATAAAGTGAGTCTGGTTATTGAAACTTAGTTCTCGAAACAGGATTACTTCGTCAATTGACATGTTAGGATATAGGTATTACACATTTTTATGTTTATCGTTAACAATTATTTAGAAGGCTGTGTTGCTTGTAAAGAACATGCAATGGTGAAATTAGCAAGAAAAGTATATTAGAGTTAGCATTATTATAAATCCCTTGACCTCATATCGTATGAAATCTAGGGCTCTCGAAACTACCCGCACCCGCTCACTCCATGATACCACAGCTACCTAGGTTTTCCACATCGTTATTGCCATTAGCACTAATTTTAAGTCAATAAAAACAAATTTTCTTTTGCTTTTCTTTTTTCTCTAAATGACTTAAATATTTCCTCTCTACACCTTTGCGATCAAATATTTTGTAAAAAAAGAGGTTAAAAACAAGACGTAACGTCATTCTTTGAATATAATTCAAAATTGAGTCACATGATAAAAATGAGAATTATAATAATGATGCACCATTTTTAGCAGTTAAATAAATTGTGTATATACTGCATTGGATGTACTTAATTAGTACTTTATTATTATGTACTTTATTTCTGTATTAGTACTGAATTTTTATGTACAGTATTCCTGTATAAGTACAGTATTATGATCTATACTGCATTACCGAATTATTACTATTTTTTTGATGTACGGTATTATGTATAATAGTACTGTATTATTTAATTGGTTCTGTTTTATGATCATAGGCGTAGCCAGGGGGGCCCTAGCCTAGCTTAGTGTTATTACACAGCATTTAATTCTGTATAATATAAATCGATGATCTGTTTTTTCTCTTATGCTATTGCATACGTACTAACTGTTTGTCTATAGTAGTCCACTCATTTATAATCAGTTGGGAAAATGATTCGAGGGAGCCAATTAGGTTAGTCCTGGATGTTAAACCACGACATAAGTTCATATACGCCAACTTCATTGGTTCCTCCTCACTATTTCCCAACGCTGTCAACTGATTATAACTGGGCGATATACCAGGGATACTTCAGAGTCACGCGAACCCCCATTGTATATAAATAGTACTTGGCGGATCCCTGTCCTTCTAGTTTAATAATTGTATTAATAACTTATAATTGAAATATTGCTAAACATCCTGTTTTTAACGTTTTAAATTTAGGCTCGCAAAGCAGCGTTAAAATTTACAGTAAACACCATTACAATTTTAATGGTTCCCTAGTTCCCTGATAAATCGTGATTACTTGTTCAACAAACCATTTGTTTTATAGCTTCATTTGTCCTATTTCATAAAATATTGTTGGTTGTACCATTTAGGACGTTCTTCTTCCTAAATCGTACTACCAACTAATAGAATCACTGTAATTAATATTTGGACCCCCATTTTATGGCCTTCTTACTAACAACAGAAAATAGATGTTTATATTTACCAATGAAACTTGGTTCAACTTACAAACAATGTAATAAGCTCATTTTTCTGAGAAAATTTCCTAAAAGGACATTGAAACTGATAAACTGTTTAAAGTTAAAAAAATGCTTTCCGCAAAAACCTTAATTTATGTTAAGCTCTTTCAACTAACATGAGACAATCATCACATGATAACTGTTATCATAATAGCGTTTAAGTTAATTAATTAATGTCTACATATTTGTAAATGTTTTGTCTATTAGCTCACGTACCCCATAAAATGTTTCCGCTGAAGCCTAGGGGACCGCAGACCAAACTTTGCTAAGCTCTGCGCTATACTATAGAATTTGTTACAGTACCAAAAACACACATCACATCACATTGACACAAATAACGTCACACAACACACACACACATTTGACATTTTTATCACTACATTGGCATAAATAATTAGTCTGATATACTTGCATTCTTTTCCTAATGCATGAATAGGTGATGAAGATGATAATCATATATTGTGTTACCAATAACCAATCAATTTTATTTTCTAATGAGCGACACAGAAGCAAGCATTATGTTATGAGTTTATCCATTTATTCCCACCTAACAGTAAAAAAATTGGGTATCTTGACTAAACTCTACACATAGACGACTCATAGGTTATAATGAACTTATGTTATGTATCATCGAAATTAGTTCACAAATAACAATAGGGGATTGCGTAAAAAATAAGTAATTTTGAGTGCTTACAGCTCAGAATCTAATTAATGGATCATGACTAAACTTTAACAACAACTACTTATTTATTTATTTATTCAAAAAGGTTTACATGTTACCCTAACAGACAATGTCCACAAGTAGGATACATGGTAAGATAAAAAGTTAAATTAATGCAATAAATTACGATATAAAATTAACTACAATACAATTACAGCTTATAAGTGCAATAAAACAATAACTAACAATTAGGGTTAAAAATATATAAAACATTCTTAAAGTAACATAAGTCAAAATTTAAAACTAGAATTAGGAGGAAAAAGATAGTTTTAGAATTGATTTTAAGGATTGGATGGTAGAAAGGTTGGAACTATTATTAGGAAGAGAATTTAACGAGGACACACAACGAACTATAGGACGAATAGAGGACAATTCTTTGACATAAAGAAACCTGCCACGGCGGCGACCTTCAGGGTTGACGAGACGACGGGGAGGGAGATAAATATTTATCGATGTGTGCAAGCAAAAGTCCTTCAAACACTTTATTAAAGATGCAGCATATATATGGGTCTGTAATTAGATGCTAAGCATTTATCACCTGATTTGTGGAGAGGAATAATGTAGGCTTGATTCCATAAAGAAGGAAACATTTTAACGGAGATACTACAATTTATAATATCTAAAAAAACTGGAGCCAAAGTATATGCGTTTTTACGGACAACAAAGCTAGGTATATTATCAGGACCGGCACTAAAACTGTTTTTAACATTTTTAAGCATTGTATAGGATTCATAACGAGTAAAAAAAGGAGGAGGAAACACGAACTTTGGGAGAAGGATTAGTTGGAGGAGGAAGAGAGAAGAAGGAGGAAGGTCTGTATACTGATTGAAAATTATTAGAAAAAATATTAGCTATTTGAGTTTTATCAGAAACAAGTTGATTATTATGTTTAAGAGAAATTTCAGAATTGTTACTATCTTTTGATTTATCAACATAACGCCAAAAATACTTTGGGTTCTTCTTTAAATTAGTATCAATTCTAGAATTTCTCTTTTCAATATCTTCATCTAACTTTATTTTTGACAATTTTCTATAGATTCTAAACAGATTAAAATGAATTTGTTTGTTAGATCTTTTGTATTTCATGAAATAGAGGTTTTTCTTTTGAATAATCTTTCTAAGTTGATAAGAATACCATTGAGGAAACTTAGATTTTTTAACAGATTTTAACTGTGTAGACTGAGAAATAGCAGAATTAATAACAGAAGTGAAGTTCTCAACTTTTAAATTAACATCAGTTTCATTATAAATAGAAGTCCAGTCTGTAGAAGATAAAATTTCGGAGAGTAGTATCATATCACAGTTCTTGTAATCACGATAAACAAATCCTTCAGTGGTAGAGTGATAAGGTTTAAGAGATGGTGCGAAGTTTATAAAAAGACTCAGGTGATAATTGTCCTCGGCTACAAGAGGATCAGGCAAGCGAACTGATGAAACTTCAATGTTACAGAAAACTAGGTCAAGTAGACCGCCGTACATGTTATAAACAGAATTATGCTGGATAAAGCTGAAGTTGTTTACAAAAGATGTAATAATATTTGATCTTTGCCTTTTATTAGGTTGACCAGAAAAAGTATAATTAAGCCAATCAATACCGTCACAATTAAAATCGCCAAGTAAAATAACATCACTGTTACTTGGTATGATATCAGATATATTATCAAAAAACGTTTTAAGATCATTATCAGAAAGATGATCAGGAAGATATAACACACCAATGAATAGATTTTTCTGAGCCGAAGCACGCAGTTCAATCCAAACAGATTCTAAGTTTGATTCTAAGTCACGATTGCGTACATATTGTAAGTTGTTGTTTACTGCCAGACAAACACCTCCTCCTCTAGAACAATTAAGTCTAGAATAATCTCTATCAGTCTACAGAATAGACACGTTCCATGCTTATTGGGATCTATTCCTAAATAATATAGGGTATTGTGTTAAATAACATTCTTATTCAACTGGACTAAAAGTACGTTTTGTTTCTAAATAAACAACATCAACTAGGAATCTATTTATCAAACCCTAGCAATAGATATTATTTAACTTAAAGTTCTTATTGGACAGAATAGACCTGCAAGTCCTTTTACAGTAATAGAGGTTTAGTGTAACACACATGTCAAAATAATCACCTTATTTGTCTAATCAAGGTCCGTTCTAAATTAAAGCAGTTTTATATGATGTTTATAAATATAAAGCTTTATAAATAATTGTTTAAAAATGGTTTAATTTACAAAGGGACCAGTGTTTTTTCATGACATATAATTGTTTTATTCAAGCAATTATATCTTTTCAAAATGTTTTAGGAATTTATGCATACATATTTGCATGATATTAATAAGTAAATATGTGTAATATATTAAAACATAGGAAAGTATATCACTATAAATGTCGCAACAGTGTAGATGTGGTCTAATTTAGTCCCATCTATGATAGTCCCAAGCACTGCTTAAAAATTTTCCAATAGACCTTTCTTACTGTAAGAACTTTTAACAACTTCCATTTTTTGTTGTCTTTAAAGGACTTATTAAAAATTTGTCGTTAGATAAATAAAATATTTGCCCGATCGAAGCTCGGGTATCACTCAAAATAAAAATATGCAAGAAAATACTTGACAGCACAGTGCTAAATATTGTAGAAGTTCTTATTTCTTATATATTTAAGTGATGTTTCATGTTTGCTCAATACATGATACATGTCCTTAGCTTCATTTATAAACACGTGAAAAGAGGAAAAGGAAGCAAGATTTAATGACCTTAAAAATCATGAAAGTAATGCGACAGATAAATGAATAGGAAACGAGAATAATCGATGGGAAACGGACAATAATTTTTAACATAGAAAAATCGAATTAATAATACATCACAGGGTTTCTCTCCTCTCCACCCTTTCCTAGTGGCACTTAATCGAATTCCTACTAGACTACTTTGAAAATTAAATATTTTATGCAAAATACACTTTAAAATATTCTTTATTTTACTTTTATCTTATTTCCTTTTTCCTATGTCGAGGAATTATAATAGTTGATGAAAATATAGAGGAAACTTAATTCTAGATAATGTTGGTTATTATCCGTATAATATTGATTATGCATAACCTTGATCAAGGGCATACAAATATTGCGCCTCTTTTGTATTTAATTTTGTACATAAATTTTACGTACAAAATTTACATTTTGTAGTCTCTATCAAATACTATAGAGTATTTATTTTATTATTTAAATTAAATTATGACAATATAATGTTACTCAATTTATAATATAAAAAAATGGGTACAGGGTTCCTCAGGATTTTTCCTCAATCGCTTAGTACTTCGCTTAATACGACTAGCATACTTCGCTCTTACTCAAATAGAACAAACATTTATTTTATTCACAGCGGTCATCCATCTAGGCACTGATCTCGTTCGATGTCAGTCGGACATTTATTATCCAGCAAAAACCATATTTTGGTCTTATATATGGACTACATGCGTGTCAAATCTCTTTTTTTATGAATTTCAGAAATTTTTGCGGATTTATGAAGTCATAACCAATTATTTTCCAGGTGGCACAACTAGACCTGAAGATTGATTCTGTACTAATTTTCAACTCTCTAGCTTAAATACAGTGAGAGATGCGATGATTAATTTTTTTAAAACTAATTAGGAATATTTTTAAAAAACCTAAAAGGTTAATTCAGGTGACATCCCCATTTTGTATTTTTTGCAAACACAACACTTAAAAGTTTCGCTTTTAGTTTCATTTAGACTTAAAGAGTTGGTTGTAAATCTATCTTTAGGTTCTTTAATGACTATACTTTTTTTTAATAAAATTTGCTCTCTATTAACATTTGTTACAAGATTTTTAGTGCCGGCAGCAAATCTTTCACACGTATCATCATTGCAACAATATATGAGGTAGAGTATGGGGCCAAGAATATATCTTTGTAGTACTCCTCCATACATTAATTCTTTAGCTTTTGATGATATGTCATTTAACTAGACCAGCTGATACCTATTTGTAAATAAGACAAGGTCGAGAGGAAGTTTATGCAATCAGACACTTAAGAAACATGAAAAGATAAAGCGATGAGAAAGATAAGCTTTTTTAGCTTAAAAAAGAAAGATAAGCTTCTCAAAAGCATCGTATCTGTAACTATAATTTCTATGCCGAGTAATTTTCTCTGAACCCAAACTGATTCTTGTGAAAAAATATAACTTTTTATTTTAAAAAAAATTATTCTTTATTCTTTAAAATAGATTTTTTAAAGAAGTTGTTCAAACATTTTAGAGAATGTTGGGCTAATAGAGATAGGTCAAAAATTATTTAGTTCTATTCTAGTCTATTCTACTTTTTTAAATTGATATGACACGTCTGACTTTAAGGTAGAAGGGAAACTAACCAAAATATAACTCATATGATAATTGGAGCTATTGTTTCAATAAAGTTATTATTATTTCAATTCAACAAACAAATATCAAATCTCTCTTTTGTTTATTTTTTGTACTTCTCCACTATTTTTTGTTTGACAAGGAGATAATTGTAATTGTTGTGAGGAGTTGAATTAGATAAAGCCAGATCGGCAGAATGCTTACTTGCTACAATTAACAAAGTGATGATAAATTTTATTTGATTTGACTTCCAATCTATTTTAACTTTTCTTATTAAAATTGGGCATCTTACCTTCCCTACCTACTTACCTTCTAATCAGCTGACTCATTATTGATGTTTTATTTTTAATATCCATGTATTTATATCTCACAGTCATTTTTAAGGCTTCCTTATAACATTTTCTTAAGTTAGAACGTTTCTTCTCCTGATTCAAGATCTTTTACTAAGTGTTTTACTTTTATGTCAGCAGCTTTTTCCTCATTGGATTAAGCTCTTCATTGTTTTCTTTGAGGTTTTCTATTTTTCCTGCTACAATAGGGGTTGTAGAGAAATGGTGGAGTATCTAGTCTCTCTTTAGGGAGACTATAGTAGGAGTATGTTCAGTTATGGCACCTAGTGGAAGCTGTCTCACTTCCAGACCCCTTATCACTGTGCTATTTTGCCCACGTACTACCTCTAAGTATTAGTCCCTTTGGCTCATGTACTACCTCTAAGTATTACTCTCTAGAGAGTAATACTAACTCTTTAAGTTAATTTAATTATAACTTAACTTAAACTTAACTTAAGTTTAAGTTAAGTTCTTTAACTTAAACTTAAAGAAAGTTTAAGTTCCTTAAACTTTCTTTAAGTTCCTTAAAGAAAGTTTAAGGAACTTTCTTCCATACTACCTTCTTACCTGCTTCCTTCCAAGTAAGAAGCATATGGAAAAAGCTTATAGGGTAAGGCTAACCCCATCTAAATATCACGTTAGCCCCCGTACATTGTATTAAAAATAAGCCTATTTTTTCTTTTCCAATATTAAGACTTACTAAGGGCCCCCCCCCCACTCTCTACAGTTTCTTTGGACATTTTTTTTGTGTCCTTGGCTTGCTCAAGTTCCGTTAACAACAAATAAATAATTTGTTATCTTTTATTATTACTCTAAGGATAAACGCACTAGTAAATATACTACATAATGTTGTCAATTATTAAAGTTTCTTCACGATCGTTTTTTCTCTCCCTCTACCTATAACTAAAGTATTTAAATAATTAATCTATAATGTTTCCATCGATTTTTATTGTTTTAATAATTTATTTAGACTTTTCTAGAATGACGTCATGATTTCTTCCTTTTCCTTACCCAATTCACTTTTACTTTTCTATTGCTTTGATATTGGATGATTACAATGGGCGTCTACAGGATTTTTTCAAGGGGGCGGGGGTCAAAACTGTCAAGTTCAGTCATCAATAATGTGCAGCAGATTTAGTTTTCAGCACCCGTTAACAAGAGTTAGAGATAATCACAGGAGTGGGGATTTGCTAAACTAAATTTTAATTCATGAAAAAATTATGTAATATTTTATTTATTGTGAGGATTATGAGATCAGATTAGCTAGTGGGACAGTTGAAAATATACTAGACAAAGTATGAACCTGGTCACAGGTGCAGTGCCGAAAAGGGGAGGGTAGAAGTACCGAGATCTTCCCTGGAGCAGTGTGTTGTTCTCAGTACAGTTACATTAAGAAACTGCTAAACGCTAAAAGTGTTTTGAGTTAAAACACTAAAATGACCCTACGGGTTCAAGCGTAAAAAATAGAATATAGAAGAATAACTATTAAATTATTAATAATTTGCAGTGCGGGTTAATCTAACAAGTGACCCGTTTGACCCCTCTCCCCCTGCGAAGACCCATGGTGATAACTATTAGCAAAATTAATCAAATATATACGTCGATACCAAGGATTAGATTATAGATACCTAAAGTCTCATATTAAGTACTTTAGGGTGTACTCGCCACCTCCGGTGTTAATAATTTTAGTGAACCATGTAGAGGAGTAATAAAGATATCAAAATTAATACATAATAAAAAAGTTAAAAAAGATTTCAATGAAACTTTTCCTCTGGAGATGTCCACCTTGGAATCACTTACAACTTAAGTTCTTGTATGGCCCATACTTTACGGTTTTACTTGATAGATAACATAAAACATAAGTATAATACGGATATATATTGTTTCCTGGCCGCGTTATACGCTCTACTTACTTAAGTAGAATATGACGAAGCGTAAAATTCAATTTTAAGTTTTTTTTAAATTATAGTGGAATAGAATAACAAAAGAACTGATTCCCCTGAAATTTTAGTTCGAGTTCCCAAAAATTGAGTTTTTTTAACAATGGCTGTCACTCGGTAACTAAACAAAGTTCATTTTTTAAATAACAATCGCATGTTTCCATGATTGTTTCTTACGAATTTATGTCGGAAAATGTGACCTTCATCAATTACAGGCAACATGACATTAGGCACAATCTCCTCTACGATTACAATAGTCGCTAAAAGCAGCCCTAGTGGCCAAACTTATCTTCTTTTCACATTACCAGTCACATCAAAAGCTTGAAATACGCAAGGTGATAGAGTTTATAAGGTGATTTAATTGGAGGATTTATATGACTGTTTTTTTTTCATTTTAGATTATAGTCTGGAATTTACGTCTTTGTAGGAATAGAAAATTTTCAATACTAACCGCCTATACCAGGGGGGGTTAACTTAAATGAGGAAAAGTTTGGATTCGATTATCGCAAGCTACTAAAAATAGCGCGGCGGCGGACCGGTGCGGACAATTCATGAACTAACCCCAGTAGCTTTCCAAAAATGACTGATTATATTTTTATATTTAAATTCATAAAAACCATGGCAATTTTTGTTTATGACAGCTACATTTATTATTATTATGAAATGATTGTTTTCTGTATGTATTTTTCACAAAAACGGTTCGCCGTTGCATGTTCTGTATTTCAAAAATTCAGAAATTAAAAGTAAATAGAAACTTTTTTAAAACTTCCAGGGAACGCTACTGATGGCATATAAGTGTAAATTTTATTTAATTAATTTATTGATTTAGTCGATTTTATCTGGTAATTACATTTAATCACATGTGTGCATCTTGCCGATGTTATTAAAATACAGGCTGCATTAAATGCCAAAATCTATCTCTACCACGTGTAAACTTTAGCCACTATTACATTATTACCTGATAGAATCAATTAAATTAATAAATTACTTGAATGAAAAAACTTAAAAATAATCAGAAGCGTTCTGTGTAAGATTTAAGTGGTAGGATTAGTTAGAAGTATACAACTATACAAAGTATAAAAATTAAATTTCAAACTGACTGTGGGCAAAAAGCGGGAAATCAAGACACGCCCACTCAATTGAAAGGTAGGTCCCCCGCTGCGCTAGTGTCGATCGGAATCCAAATTTTCCCACCATTAAGTCGACAGTCTTACTGTTTAAGTATCTATAGTCTCTGGCCTATACTGATTCAAGCAATATTGTCGCACGTCATTCACAAAAAAAGTAGTCAAGTTATAACCTCCGAATGAGTTTGGTTTGTTTTCTTTAAAATGAATCACCTTATAAATTTGTACCATCTTGCGAAGTACTTGAGTAAAGTCACTCGTTTTTCTATTCAACTGCAATGTAAATAAAAATAATCTATTCCTAATAAGTTGTATTTAAAATTGTATAAATAATAGTAAATTTCAAATTTATGAAAAATGGATTCTGAATTGTTAGTTGCAATAACAGGATTTAAGTCTTCATTATTTATTTTCTGATACCTTTTTCATTTTTATTTATTTATTATTTTTGATTCATCATTTATTCCTATTATTTTTATCTAAGTCCACATGTATTTTATTAAGTCTACGTCAAGTATAAGTGAATGAGAGCTTCTATGAGGTGGTAATTATAAAAATATGTTTAAATTGTCAGAGCTTTTGATGTCCCTTACACTTTACTTAGAAAAACTTATTGACAGCTTCATAAATATAAGATATCAACAATTTTGTTATTATTGTAGATTGTAAGCTATCTATTGATAGCTTTTATCTCTTTTCAAGATTGTGTTATTATTCTGTTTCTGTAGCATTTCCTTCAATTCTTGACGCTTTCGCAGTATTGATAAAAAAGATAATACTCCAGAACTGATGTTTTCATCTTGAGAACAGAGATCAGGGAAACTAGTCATAACTTCTGCTAATCCTTGATTTACACTAGGGTAAAAAACTTTGAAATAGTTACTCAATTCTGTTACTCCAGTTAGATTCAAGGCATTCCAGAGTTTTTGAAGTAACTTTTCCTCTTCAGCTCCGCCAATATTCAAAAAACCTTCCTTGTAGTAATTACTTTCGGGAACTTTCATTTTCTTCTCCTTTATATCATCCTTCTTCTCTTCTTTCTTTTTACATTTTCTGTCGTTTTTGTTTTTATTTTTTAATGTTTTTACATTACCTGACGTTTTACAATACTTTTTCGACGTAGATTTGCCTGGTTCACTAGTTCCTGGAATATTTAAATACGCTTCACTCAATTTATTATTAAATTCAGAATTCATTATTGTTGAAAAAATACTTTTGTTTTTATAGGGAATTTTATTTGCATCGAAATGTCATAAAGACATAATTAATTTTAACAGTCAAGTTAGTAAAAAAATATGTATTATTTATTCACGGCAAACACCATTTTCACAAAGTATTATAACAAATTTAAGTAAAAAATAAAAAAGCATTACATTATATTCAGAAAATAAAAAAAAGAAAGGCGTGTAGTCATTTTGAGGGGGAATATGGAAGGAGACGAGGAAGTCTTCTTAAGGCTCAATTACGTTATAAGATTATATTATTTCGATCAGTTATTCAGAGGAACTAATTTTTTACCAATTACTTTGTTTTGAAATTTAAGAGTTAATCCTGAATCGTTTACGACCGCTTTTAGCTCGACCAGACCATCGAGCGAAAAATTTGGTGGTAAATTTTTTTAAGCATCTTAAAGTGAGTACACGCATAGACGTACATTTAAATATACATGGAAAAATAACAAATGTGCTACACCACAGCAATGTGGCCAGAGACAGAAGGGCCACTTTTAGTTTTACAGATCTGTACATAATACTTTCTATTATCTACTTTCTAGTTCTAAATACTATTAGAACTAATTATTGTTAAAATTATAACTAAACTTATGTAGAACACCATTGTGCACTCTCTTAGTGCACAATGCTGGTAAAAAGTGCTATTTTATTGCCTTGGCTTTGAGTTATTATTTTATCTGCCTTAGGAGATAAGATAAGTATAGTATTCCATACTTTTAAATAATATCTATTTATTTATTTATTCAATAGTAAGAAAACTTATTTAATATTAACGTTATAACTAAAATTAAACCTTTAAATTTCTAGATAGGACGCAATATTTTATGAAAAATAGATGTTATTCTTCATTTTACAATTTTATCCTTAAAATGCAAAGGTTAAAATGATCGATGTAAATTAATAAATATTTCATCATAAGTTTATGAACTCAACCATTTCTTGTTCCTTAGAATTCTTTCTGCACGCTATTAAGTTAGCGTTACAAGGTGTTGCTGACCTTTCTTTTTGTAAATATTTTATCTATTGATAATATATTCAAAATATTAAAATTGAATGATTTTAACTTCGATTACTCAAATTGGGTGATGAAAAGTTTAGAGGCCTTAGAGATAAAAGGGTTAGAGGCCTCTGAACTTTTTCTTAACATGTTAGATTCTCTCGTCCTCAGAATACGGAAAGACCTAATTTATATTGCACTAAGTCTTCACACTCGCTTTACTCGTTCTTAGTCAGTAAAAAAATCTATTTATTTTCGGTGGTCACCCTTCTAGGTATTGACCTCGCTTGTTGCTGCTTAACATTAGTGATCTAAAAACCGTAGATATACTAGGCGTATTGTAATGAAACAGTATACTGATACTGATACCTTAATACTGATTTATTATATAAAGGAATACACTCGTGCTTTGGCAGGAGTGTATTTCTTTACATTAAACTCTAATTATTTTCGGGTTTTAACCATTTTTTTAAGACATATAAATGTAATTCGAGAAAAATTAAACTAACGTCGTAGTAAAACTAAATAAGGCGCGTAGTTCTAAATGCGTCTAAAATCTAAAATTGATCTCAGCATTTTCTGCGTTTTTATGAATTTTCGCTAAGTCATTTATGACGGTTAATGTCGGTATCAAAAAATTATGTTCCGGATAACACAACTACCACCTCCCAAAGACTGATTTTTGTAACGAGTTGCAATTTTCTAACATGTACTCACTGAGAGTTAAGATGATAGCTGACACACACATATAAAGACAGACCACTTGGTAAAACCATTCAGGAGGTCTCAAATCACCTAAAACGAATAATTCAGTTGAAATTCCGGTTTCATATTTTTAGAGCAAAACACATTACTTTTTCTATATACCTATAGTATGAATGGGAAAAAAATAAATAAAAAGTCTAATCATTGAACTAAAATTAAATTGTAATAAAAACAAAACTTTCCTATCTTCTCAGAAAAGGATGTGAAAGGTTAAAATTTGATGCTTTTTCTATTCCCTTTAAAAAGAGAAGAATGTTCGTTTTGCTGCATTATTAATTCCCTCTATTAAATAATTATGGGATGAATAATATAAAAGTACTATTTGAATTTCTGATGATCTCACAAACTCCAATATTGTTGTCAGGTGAAGTTTGAAGCTTTCTTTGTGAAGTGTAATCTAAATAGAGGTTATTTCCTTGTTGTGCTATGAAAGATAAATTGAGGAAATGATAAATATTCTAGGAAACAAAGTTTAAACCGGAAATGACCAAGTGATAATATAATCAATAGATGCAAAAACTTTTAATAAAGAAACAACACCAATCTAATCTATCAAAACACGAGTACCTTAAATTTAGTAGGAGTTGTTGTAGTCACTTATAAGGGGCGTTAATTATAGACATTTGAATGATTTGAAGCTAGTGGGCTGTCTTAACTTGCAAGATCTAAGGCAGTGCGTCTTAACAGTTTGAACCTGCGGTCCCTTTAATATTTTAGGACCTAGCGGGTTATTTCAATGTATATACCTATTCCTTTTTACTTTTCCTCATTTATACCGTTGGTAAATATAAAATATAACAACTTAATATCTAAGTTGTAACAACAAGTAATAACACTTAATATCTAAGTCGTAGGTAAAATTTAATACACGACAGGGATCGAAGAATTTCAGCTCTCATATTATCTTTCTTGGCTAGGCCGAGGAAGATAATACAGGAGGTTATTTTAGGACTAAATAAGGAGGTTATTTAGTCCTTTTCACCTCCGTGGACAATAATGAATGTAAAAAAAACTTCAAGGACGTAAAAGTAATTCATACATTGCCGCCATTACTGTAATGTAGCGTGTTCAAAAAGCAATCTGTGTAAAACCTTCATGAGGTTTCTTTAAAAACGTTCATTTTGTTTCTGTTTTTGTTCGTAGACAAATTTTTTTTTCGTTTTTAAAAGGTGTTCTAAAATTTTTGTGTGTTTATTTGTAAAGCTTTTACATTTTTGAGTAAAAGTGTGAAGCTATGGATGAATTCGATAATATGGAGTTAATTGGACGTTTGTTTTTTTTTCAATTAAGTATATAGCGCAGTTTATTTAATGAGTGCTACCTCAAAAAAATAGTGTATGCCATCCGGCTGAGAATGTCTTTATGTCTTGGCAATTTTTCCCGACTCGCTTCGCTCGTCGGTAAATCTAATTGCCGTGACATAAAGACACACTTCTCAGCCTTATGGCATAAATAACTATTTTTGGCGGCGCCAAATTCCCTACCCCCAAAAAGTTGCATATTCATAAGAAAACATCGCATGCAAAATTTGAGCCCGATCAATTAACATTTAGAGGTTGCACAAATGCTTTGAAGTTAAAAAACGACATTTTTGTAAAAAAAAAGTTTTTTTTTCTTTGCAAATTTATTTGTAAATAACTATTTTAGTGAGAAATATAGCAATAATTATGTAATTGTCATTTACTGATGTTGCAGGAAAACATCAAGTATTGCTATTTAAAGGTCACCATAACAGATTTATTGAATAACATGTAAAAATTTTTGTAAGAAAATGCTGTTTTAGGTGATGTCAAATTTTTAAATAGCCATAACTTTCCTAAAAATAATGGTACACCCATGAAATTAGTGGGTGTACTAAATCTACCCCCCTAAATCAAGTACGGGGAACAAAATGGTAAACATATTTTTGCGAAGAAAAATTCCCAAAAACCATTTTTTTTGGTAATATTACCCGAATTTATCGGTAATTATAAATTTGGTAATAATTGATAAAACCCTCCTGGGCATGAAGTTAAACTGCATCCACTGGTCCCTGCATTATGCAGGGTACCGGGACTGGTCAGAGCAAGTGCTACGGTGCTTGACGGGAAGAGAAGCGTTCCCGGCCCACTCTAGCTAATCCCGTGTCTGTTTGGCTCTATGACACAGCCGATCGTGCTTAAGGTCCGTATGCCCGGCATACGGACGGTTTACCCGACATGGGTAAACCTATAAGGAGCGCCTATTGGGAAGTCAGGCGCCTATTGCGGACTAAGTGGCGTGTCAGGGGGTGCTTTATTTTGATTTTTTCTCTCGTTTTATTTCAAGCTGTCTACCTTTTATTTTCTTCACTATTTTGTTTTAGTATTAATTGCCTTTATTTTATTATTTTATGTTTATTTTAGTTTAAGACTTTTTCCTAAGAGAGGTGCCGATCGTCGTGCGTCCTCTACCAGGTAGAGTTTGGGTTTCTTCTCAATAGAGGTGCCCAGTGCGTCCTCTAAAGGGTTGAATCTTAAAACTTTTTCCTAAAAGAGGTGCGATCCCGGGCTGCTGGTCACCGCCGCTTGGTATGTCGTGGAGGATTTAGTCGCCCCTCCTGCTGTGTGCCTAGCACTGCCCTACCAAAGCGTAGGGCCTGCTGCGTTGCGTTAATTCTCGCTTCGGGTCACTGTCCAGTGGGTCAGTCGTGGCTAGGACTGTCGGAGGTCCTATGGCTCCGTGTGACTCCTACCATCCGCCTTGGCTCACCCGCGGTTGGCTCACAGAATGAGGAGAGCCTGGTCAGTACTCCAGGGGGGCTGGTCAGTCAACTATCCAGCCTCTGGCCGACAATCCTCTCTCCTCTCTGGTCACACCTCGGCTGATTTCCCCCTTCACCTTAAGAATACCTATGGCTACTTTGTCCAATCTAGACTGTAGAAGTAGAGTGAGAGACGGAGAAGAAAGGTACGTGAAGTATTGGACCGTGAAGAGAAGCGATGTGGGTATTTTTGCCAATGTGTCCCCCATTGCAATCAAACGGTCCATTATTGCGACTTTAGGTGGTGAGGCTGAAAGCGTCTCAAAGGCCGGCTCCGGCACCCTAGTTTTCGGGGTTGCTTCGAAGAGCCAAGCGGAGAAGCTTGCAGCTATGAATAAAATTGCTGGAATTAGTGTTAGTGTGGGCATCAACGAAAGATTGAGCAGCTCAAGGGGGGTCATCTTTTGCAGAGACCTCATGAACTGCTCCATCGACGAATTGCAAGAAGAGCTAGCTGCACAAGGTGTGATAAAGGTGGAGCAGGTCTCCCGTCGAACTCCTAGAGGAAACTCGGAGAAGACGGGAACGTACTTTCTCACCTTCAAGTACGAAGACCCCCAAAGAAAATAAAAGTGGCTTTTTATAAGGCCCTAAGTGTGCGGCGATACATTCCGTCGCCACTTAGGTGCTTTAAGTGCTTCCACTTTGGGCACATTAGCAACAAGTGCCCAAAGGAACAGATGTGTACTTGTGGAAAGCCCGCCCACACTGGAAGCCTCCGCTTGAATGCGTTAACTGTGGCGGTGCACATTCGTCAAAGTCTCCGGATTGTCCTGAGTTCATTATTGAAAAGGAAATTCAGAGATATAAAGTTATTCATAAACTCAGGCATCCGGAAGCAAAAAGGCTTGTCAGAAGTTCGGGCTATGCTATGCCCGCCATCAGTTACGCGAAGAAAGTAGCAGCTGGGCCTAAAAAACCCAGCCCTGTCTAGCAGACCTCGCCTCACCAACAGCAGGACAGTGCTAAAGAACAGAACACAAAAAATGTAAATACCAACAATAACAGCAGCCCTCAGACCAATAGCACTGCCTCTGCTACAGCGGTGGTAGAGAATAAAGCTGAAGCCTTAAGTAAGAGTCAAAAGAAAAACTTAAGTGAGAAAAGAAGAAAAGAACGATAAAGGAAATGATAAGATGGAAGAAGATAACTCACGGCTTCAGCCAGTGAAGATGAGGGGAAGAGAAACAGAAACGGAAGAAATAGGAGGAACAAGCGTCCGGCGACTCCTCCTACCCCTCCAGCTCAAAAAATTGCTGCTAATGCAGCTGGGGATAGCACAACTCCAACACCTGTCAGTGCTACCCCTCTCCCCTCATCTGCTTCCACCAAAAGAGAGTGTGGAACCAACACTCCCACCGCTGCTTCTCCGTCTGATAAACCGAGGACTCGGCGGTCTCAAAAAGAGGAAGAATCTCCAAGTGAGCCTAGTAATTTACCAGAGGCCATTGGAGAAATTAATAGTGAAGATGACACCGGGTTTGAAGAGGTTAAAAAGAAGAAGGGTTGGCGTAAGGGCAGGCCCAGGAAAAATACGCTGTAATGCCACTGGACAATAAAGATACTATTGTCCAGTGGAATATGCAAGGTCTCTGAAGTCACTTCGCGGAGCTGCGGTGGCTCCTGCTGGACAGGACGCCGTTCGCTCTGGCGATTCAGGAAACAGAGCTAGCACCAGCGCAGGTTTTTAACCTCACAGGATACCAGGTTTTTAGGAAAGACACAATTATAGCTGAACGTGGGCGTGCCACGGCGGTGTCGCTCTTTTAATTAAAGACAACATCCCAGCTGCACAGGTCCAACTAACCACACAACTACAGGCAGTGGCGGTAACAGTCAAAGCACCGTTCACTACCACCCTGTGCAGCATGTATCTTCCAGATGGTCAGTGGACGGAACAACAGCTAGAGAACCTTATTCAACAGCTGCCGTCTCCTGTCATCTAAATGGGAGATTTTAATGCACACAATCCCTGGTGGGGCTCTGTGAGACTGTCCCCGCCAGGACAAAGAGTTGAAGAAGTTGTTAATAGAAGCGACCTCGTCCTTCTAAATAATGGAAGTCCAACCCATGTAACACTGAGCACGGGAACGACGGCTCCCATCGACCTCACGTTCAGTTCACCTGCGCTAGCGGTCGATCTGGATATCTGTGAAGACCTCCATCAGAGCGACCACTTCCCGGTGTTCATCGCCGCTGAGTCCTCTGTAGAGCCAACGGTCCCAAGAGAAACCTGGGACCTTGGCAACGCAGACTGGGATAGTTTTCGGGCGAGTTTCAACCCCCCAGTGCTTACTGGCGACGTGGAAACCGACGTTAATTTAGTAACAGAAGCTATAGGTCGCGCCGCTAGTGTTACCGTTCCACGCAGGAGAATAGAAGGCCCAGGCCAGAAGCGCCGCACCGTACCCTGGTGGAACGAAGACTGCCGACGGGCGAATAAAGCCAAGAAGAAAGCTTGGAATAAATTTAATCGACAGCCTATGCAACGACATTTTATAGAATTCAAGAGAAGAAGAGCAATTGAGCGTAGAACCATTCGAAAAGCCAAGAAGAAATCCTGGATGGACTACGTCTCGTCGTTAACAGAAAACACTAATGCAAAAGAAATTTGGAATAAGGTGAAGGCTGTCGCTGGCAAGCACCGCCCGTCATCGAACCCCATCCTTGTGGTCGATGGCCAGGTACACACCAGCGCAGCAGAGGTAGCTAACGTTTTAGCAAAGCACTGCAAAGCTGCCTCTGCTACAGCAGGCTTCTCAGAAGAATTTCAGCAAAGGAAAAGAGAAGCAGAGAGAGAAGTAATAGTGCCAGATCTCAGTCTGAATCAGGGAGTGGATTCCCATCTAACACAAGAAGAGTTAGATAGGGCCCTCTCCCGGACTAAAGACACCTCCCCCGGAAAGGATGGTATACCATATGCCTTTATCAAGAACCTTCCGGAGAGGGGTAAAAAGATATTACTTGACATTTATAACGAGATCTGGACTACTGGTGTGTATCCTTCGAGCTGGAGGGAAGCAGTCATCATACCGCTTCCCAAAGAAGGCAAAGACAGGTCTACACCGAATGGCTATCGACCCATCTCTCTGACATGTTGTCTAGGGAAAGTTATGGAGTCGATAGTTAATTTCAGGCTAAATTATTATTAGAGAAGAATAACCTCTTAGCTCCAAGCCAGGCAGGTTATCGAAGAAGGTATTCAACCACCGACCAATTAGCGCTCCTGGAAAAAACATCCAGGATGCCTTTCTTAACAGACAGCATGTGGTCGGTGTGTTCTTCGATCCTCGAGAAAGCCTTCGATACTGCCTGGAAGCATCGAATCATCAAGAAACTGTACAACTGGGGGCTAAGAGGAAAGCTTTTAGCCTTTATTATGGGCTTCCTAGACAACAGAGCGTTTAGGGTCAGAATAGGCGCTATTCTATCTGACCTTGAGGTGCAAGAGAACGGAACACCACAAGGATCCATTCTCAGCGCGTTCTCGACCCTGTTCTCGATCTCTGCGAATGATCTAGCAAGTGTTCTCCCTCCAGGCGTCAAGGCGTCCCAGTATTCGGACGACCTTGGCATTTTCTTCGCAGGGACTCGGGATCAGGACATCAGAGAGGTTCTGCAAGCGGCAATAGATTCAATAGCTGAGAAAGCGGCGAGAGTTGGTTTTAAATTCTCGCCGACGAAGACTGTGTGTGTTCACTTCTGCCGCTTGCGGAAGGAACACGCTGCTCCAGAGCTGTTCCTAAACGGGGTTCGATTGCAGTATCAAGAGACAACTCGCTTCCTCGGTCTGATATTTGATGCTAAGCTTAGATGGAAGCATCATATATCAGAGCTCGTGCAGCGCTGCAAGAGAGATGTGAACATTATCAAGGTTCTTGCCCATCTTCGATGGGGGGCGGACCGCACGACATTAGTCAGGATTCTTTGTGCATTGGTTCGCCCCAAGACGGATTACGGCAGCTCCGTGTACGGATCGGCGAGGAAGTCGTGGCTATTGCCTCTGGACAGAGTTTTTCAGCCAGGACTCCGGATTGCTCTCGGTGCGTTTCCTACCACCAACGTTAGCTCTCTGTACGCAGAAGCTGACGTTCTGCCAATGCAGCACCGCGGGGAGCAAATGACTCTGTCCTTTACTAAGGCAGTCAAGTCGAAGCCGCGTCACTTCCTTAGTGAAGAGCCAGTGAGTGAAGCCATTCGACCGGAGTACGAATGGCTCAGGACACGGACTCGACCACTACCTGTTAGGGCTCGCGAGATTCGTCAGAGGATCGGAGCGGAAGAAGATGTGATCCTAGAGTGGCTCATCCCTGATACACCACCATGGAGAAGAACCACCATAGGGATGTCTACTCGGCTCGCGAGCTTACCTCGGGATTCGACACCTCCCGAGGTATACAAGCAAGGACTTTTGGGGACTCTCGCCCAGTATCCAGGTAGGAGGGTCCTCTATACAGATGGATCGAAGACAGAAGAAGGTACCGGCTGTGCTATGCACTCTTCGGCAGAGACCAAGTCTTGGTCTCTATCTCCTCGAGCGGGTGTATACACAGCTGAGTTGAAGGCGATAGAGAAGACCCTCGTATATTGCTTGGAAGAGAACGTAAACGGCAGTATAGTCATTTGTTCTGACTCTCTGTCATCCCTCCAAGCAATCAAAAATAAATTTAGTGATGATCCGATTATTAGTCGGATCTATGACCACGTGTTCTCTCAACGTTCTACTGGTCGAAACGTGGTTCTAGTATGGGTACCGGGCCATGTCGGTATCGCCGCCAATAAAGCAGCAGATCAAGCTGCCAAGCGTGCGTCAGTGGAGAGAAGGGTGGTGGACGGTTCCGTACGACTAGACGATGCCAAGACTGCATTAGTCAACGCAGTCTGGCGTACGTAGAAAACCACGTGGAATCGCACCCCCACCCTGTAAGCAAGAATTAAGATAAATCCAAGAGGAAAGATTACGGCACTGTCGAAGTCAAGACAAGACAGTGTCGTACTCACGCGTCTGAGGCTTGGACAGACGCAGCTGACGCACAGGCACCTCCTATCAAATGAGCGTGCTCCTCGATGCCAACACTGCAATGCAGCGCTCACAGTGTGTCACATATTTGAAGAGTGTGACGCACTTGCCGAGCTGAGGACGATCTGCGGAACACCGGCGAGTGTAGCAGTCGCCCTCAACGAGGACTCTCACTTCGAATCAACTGTAGAATTCCTAAGTAGGGCAGGATTCTACCATAAGATTTAGGTTCAACAGAGTCAGGTTAGTCTTAGTTTATTAGGATAGTTAAGGTATAGTTCAGCGGCTGTCGTAACTGTCCCCCGGCCATTTGTTCAAACCGGATGGTGGGCAGGCTCCCATTGCAGGTCAATGGGATACGGCAGTTGCCTCTTTTAATCTAGGTTAGTTAGTGTAATTTTGCTCTGATATTAAGTTAAGGCTAGGTTAGATAGGGGGGTGGTAGTTAATGCTCACCTCGGGAATATGTTAAAACCGGGTGTGCGCCTACAGCATAGCTGGAGGCGCATCACCCAATTCTGTGATATTTAGGTTTAGTTAGTTTAGGCCGAACGGCAACCAGTCCCGGCAATCTGTTAAAACCGGCTGCCTGGCTTGTCCCCGGCATTCTGTGATATTAGGCTAGGTCATGTAGATATGTTTTAACTAGGATTAGGTATTTATTTTAGGTTTAGTCTGTGTTTAGTTTAGGATCGACCACTGTTATCATCACCTCGGCAATATGTTCAAACCGCGGTGTATGAGTTTCTCTTGCGAGAGGCAGTGACCGAACTCTGTGATATTAGGCTGTAGTTGTTTGTCTTTAGGTTAGTGAAGTCATTAGGCTGCGCAGGCAGGCCAACTGTGTCAGGGCTCTCCCGGTCATTTGTTAAACCCGGCGTTGAGTCCGCTCCCACGGGAGGCACGGTTGGAAACTCTGTTAGACCTAACTACCCTGTAAAACCCATCAGCTTCTTCAGCGACATCTTCCATCTTCAGTGTCTTTGGATGTGACGGGGCTATCGCGTGCTGCGAGTGGGGGGTTGTGTCGGGGGGTATTGCGGCCCGGCTGGATCCGTTGGTCGTCTGGAAGCCTTAGCTGAAAGCTCTCTCATATCGGAGGTGGAAGAGCGGGAGAGCTTCGGGGCGACCGGATGGACTGGTGGGTCCACCACATGGGCGGGTTCCCCCTGGGGCAATTTTTCTGTTCTAGGTGCCGTTGGTCTTTAGAGCACTCGGAGGCACTTCATCGCTACACCGGCAGTCAACGAAGCATCCACCATCGATGGGTCTTCAGCCTCCCCCTTTCTGACTGGAGCAGGAAGTGGGAGGAAAGGGTAAGTCAAAGAAGCCGCCCCCTCACTGGTCAGAAGTTAGCCGACCATGTGTTGGGACCGTGGTGGAGACCTTTAGTCACGCGAAGGTGCAATACTCCTTGCCAATTGGGGGTATGTGCCTGGCACAGGGGTTTTACCTCAAGAGAGTTTTAGTGGGGTAAGGCTGACAATCGCTGCTACGGTACCGGCTGGGCAATCGAGAAGTCGGTCAGTCCCCACACTTTATGGTACCGGTGCCATGGGCTAGGCTTCGTCACCGTTATTTCCCAACGGGAAATCCTCGGTAAACGAACCTTCGGATGATCAGGAGCCATGTCCTTTAAGGGTGTTGGCTGCTTTGATTCCGAGGGATAAAGCTTTCTCCAAGAGGCCGTCGCGTTTCCCCTCCGTTGACCAAAAAAAAAAAAAAAATTGATAAAAAAATAAAACTTGATTATTAAATTAATTTATATTTTAAAGATTTTAAAGCAAAATGGGACACTTTTTGCTATTTTTTTATACTATTCAGTAACATACATAGACATTTAGCAATAATTTTTCCCAATAGGTCTCAAGTCTCGTGCTAGTCTCTACAATGTAGAGTATATACTCAGCTATAATATCATAGCTTGGGGTTCTGCTTACCTGTCAAACTTAGCTCCTCTTGAAATTGCACAAAAAGCTATCATTAAAATTATCCTTAAAAACCAATATTATATCCTTCAGAGGACTTACTTAAACATTTTCCTGTCTTTTACTTATCCTAATTATTTAAAAAATTATTACTTGCAATAGTAACCTACTACAGAGACATGCCAGTATGGTGTAACACTTATTCAATCTCTTACCAGATCACATAAGAAATATTGATGATCTAAAATACTGAATAAGTTCAAATCTGAAATTAAGATCTGGCTGACTATCTCTTAAATTTTATTTTTATGTATGCAATAATTGTTTTCTTTTAGTAATGTATTCTTTTATATTACTTTACGTATTACTGTTATTATTAGTATTTTTATTATTATTCATATTTTCTTTTATTAATTTTTATATAATTTAACTACATAAATAAATAATATGAGAATCAAATTAGAAAAAATTGTATAATAAAAGAGACTCCTGTTTGAAGAGTTACTTTTTTGAGGCTCTGAAGTTGATAATCAAAAATTGTTTAGTGCCTAAATTTTGTAAAACTTTATGACTTATTTTGAAAAAATGGTATACTACATCTAGGTTCTATCAACTTTTTCATTAGTTGACATTCCCCATGTTTACATCTTTTTCGTTTCGTCAGACCCACAAGAGTGCAGACAAAGGCTAAACTCACTCTACTCTTTACTTACAACAACCCCAAAGAATATTCCAATTTACAAAGAATATAAAGTGATGTTTACCATCTCGTACATTAATATTGTGTCATCGAGTTATGTTTTACAAAACTCGGTAGTGTCAAAATGATATAACTCCTAAACGTTTCACTTAACAATCACACTCCTAGTGCGGATCAAGTTATAGGGTCTTTTTCATCTTAATTTTCAAGAAAACATGAAACCTGCGAGGTTTCTTACAGAAAGAAAAATTATTTTTGGTGGATAAGTTCACTTCAGGTAGTCTTCCTAATAACAGATAGCAACAACGATCATCGCGAAAGGCTTTAGGAGTCTATGGGTAAGAATATAAGATAAAAGTTCTAGCCGACCATAAAACATGAGATTAAATCTATCGATTATTTCTTTGACCTCATTACCGGAGATAAAATATTTTTAGGGACTCAAAACGATTCAGAATAATTAAGATCTGTCAAAAAAATAATACCCCTGATTATTTATAATATAAAATTAAAATCAAATAAAAACTTGATTAAGTTTTTAACCCCCCTTTATTTTCATATGAAACTCATATTAAAATTGAAATGTATTAGTTATTCATACAGCATACCAGTTTATTTTTCATAAACTTTATTCATAATTTTGATAGGAATAATAAAGGTTTTTCTTATCTACCCTTTTATTTACTGCTATAGTACGGCATTTTCCCATGTAATACAGCGAAACATGCAACAGATATTTATCTTCTTGATTCAAGGGCAGCAAATACCATAAATCTAAACTTTATTTTTGGCTCTAATTTTGACTGTTTACTAAATGTAAAGTGCCATTTCTTTTCATAGAGTCTAGAACTATAAGACTGGTTATCGGCCTGTAGCCGCTACGTCACCACATTGTTGTAGTTTCGTATTGTTTGTTGTTATATGCCATTTTGCCATCTTTTATCGAATTCTTATCTGTGAGGCTTTGCAATAGCCCTTTCGAGGCCAGATTGTCTCATGGCATCAGTTAATGCTGTCAGCTCAGCGTCGCAGTTTGATAATGCTACAGTATTTTGACCTTTTGATGCCCACGATGTTATACCGTCGTTTAGCTTTTATAAATATCCAGTAGTAGATCATGATTTTTCATTAAATTTGCCGTCTACGAAACCTACAAGCTCTATCCCTTCCTTTCTTTTGTAGTGAAGGCTCATATCTTTCGTGCCCTTTATGTACCTAATCACTCTTTTAATAGCTGTTAAGTGAATAGCCTTTGGGTCTTGGCTGTACTTTGATAGAGCACTTATCGGGTAAGCTAAATCTGGACGCGTCATGGTCGAGTGGTACATGAGTGAACCTAACATTTCTTGAAATTTAATTTTATCTATTGTAGGTGAGTTTTGAAATACATCAAGATCTTGGGTTTTTTCGAGAGGTGTTGTCACTGAACTACAGTTCTCTAAATTAAATGTTTTAAGAATTTTTTCTACAATATCTTTCTTTCATAAATATTGTATGTTTAAAATGACTGTTCCTCGAACTAAATTAACAACAAAATATCAAGGGGGGCCAAACCAATCCAGAGGGAGCTCTGGATTTATATACATATATATATATATATATATATATATATATATATAATATATATATATATCGCACAATTATATTGTGTCAACTATTCATGTTTGCAAAACTCGGTAGTATCAAATGATATTATATATAATATATATATATATATATATATATATATATATATATATATATATATATATATATATATAATATATATATATATAATAATCAATCGCCATCCCCATAAAAAACTGATTTTGGTGCAACTACTAAAAAATGATAACATTAATTGTTTACCTTGCATTTTAAAGTCAATTCTCTTGAATTCATAGGCCGGCATCTCACCACTACTTTTACACTTTCAGCCATTATGAACTGTCAGCTATTTTAAATTAAATTTAACCAAAACAAATGAACTTAAGTATTTAATATTTATAAATTATTGTCTGTTTCACTTTCTATTAAATAAAAAAGTCACATGGCAAACATTTTTATTTTCTTTCTATTATACATTAATAATATAAATAATAAATAATAATCCGACGTGTAAAGCATTACTTATTATTTGTTCTCATTAAGATATGATTTACTTCTAATTAAACATTAATTGTTTATCAGTTATCATAAAATTTCTGTAGATGTTTAATGCAGCAAAAAAGTAATAGATGTAAATAAAAAATTAATAAATTGAATTTTACTATGTTTTAATTGGAATGAAATATTTAATTAATACATAATCATTAAGAAAATATAATAATAAATATATAGGTTTTATCTATAAATGTTTTGTTAATTCCTTAAAAAATTTTATTTATTTTTTTCGTTTAATTAATTCAATTTATAAGTTAATTAAATTGTAAAGGTTTAGATGTTACACCAATTTCAACCAGAGGTCAACTGAAGTTTAGTTTAATTCCTTCTAACCCCCCACCCCCCAATACAAAGGGCATTATTTCCAGGTAGGGATGAATCAATTTGAAAAAAACTTGTGTTGCTCCACACTTAGTATCTATTGGTTACTAGTTAGGTCAAAACAAAAACTTGACCTTCTCACTGCCAAAACTTGGGTATGGGGAGGCGAAAAACCTTCTAGCCCTTTCTGCCCTTCATATATTATGCATAAAGAATCTTTCCCTTTCCCCTAACATTATCTATTATCTTTATTTAAAGTGTAAATGACTAATGTACCTTCTTATTTTGTTTATGAATGAATAATGATAACTTATCACTATTTTCTTCAAGGTTATTTCTGTCTTGTAATAAGCAATAATAAAATAAACAATATCGAAATTTTGTTTATGTTATTTATTTTGTTCTGTTCCTTACATTCTTAATTTGTCAAGAAAAAATTGCGAATGATAAAATCATTAATTAAGCTTTATTATTTCGAAAACATAATTTATCGCAAAATAATAATTAGATATTTAATAAGACACAAGTGTCTAAATATTCATTGGCATAATATTAATTTATATGGAAATAATTTTCTTGCCCGATGAAATAATTTAATATTATAATACAGAAAGCCTTATCAATGATATTCCAGGTTGATGTAAAGATTAAATCGGTTCATATTAGGACGCGAGATTATAAAACTTTTAAATCGCATCATAATTAGGATTTTTTCGACCTTATACTTTTCAATTGTTATTATTATTTAATACACATTCATTAAGAAAATCTTAAGACAGATTTTAAAAAAAGAGTCATTATGGTTATCAGCAAACACTGTCTTACCTTATACAATCTATGCAGAGTATTTAACTTTATTAGATATGCTAGATTACTACGACTACTGAGATTACTAACAAGACAAGAGACTCTAAGAGATCTAAGATAACAAAATCTACAAGAGATCTCTTACATCTTGTAGGTCTATGAGATCTACAAGATCTAAGAGATTACTTTATTATCTAGTTAAGATTATTTATGGATATTTAGCCCATTTGATATAAAAACAGTTAGTGGAAATCAGACTTTAAAATTTTCATTTTGTTCAAACTATGATGTTGTTCATCAATCTATATCTTAAAGTAATAGTCGGGTCATTCCATATCATATTAACAAAGATAAAAGCCCAATTTAAAACCAAAAAGCAATTGAATAAAATTTAGCTGTGTCGTTTTCAATATTTTTGGGGTGCAAAATTAAACATACTCGGTCCGAAGTTGATAAGACTAATCAAAGTGAGCAAACGGCTGAAAAAACTAAGGTAAATAACCGAAAATTTAAAAATACGGTAGGTGAACATAAAATGTCGAGTAGGGTGACATTTTCTATATTTTGGAGGGCTCTAAGTAGAATTAAACTAGTCAGGAGTCAATCTGACTAAAACTAAGTCCGGGTTCGAATGTTGGTTCCGGAGGAATTTTTTATCGATATAGTTTTACTTCATAAGTTACGTTAAAGCCGGGCGATTTTCCTTTGGAATGCTTGCGCACCAATCCAGTTCTTGCTCGGGTTTTCGGTGTGTGCTTCATAGTCGGAAAACTTTTACTTGTCGGTCAATTTGCATGGATTTTTCCATTAGAGAATGCGCTAAAACATTTTCTAGGTTAACATAAAATGAACCTATGACTGCCCTAGTGTAGTGCAATATCATTATGCAAGAGCATAGTTTATACAACCTGTGGTATAAAAATGCGCAATTCCCGTGAAAAATCCATGCAAATTGATAGACAAGTAAATGTAGTACAGTTCTGACTATAGAGAACACACCAGAACCCTTAACTAGAAATGGATTTGTGCGGAAGATTTTTTTTATTCTTGTTGAGGTCACTTTGACTATTTGGAAAATGGACTCAATGCGTCATCCTACCGCTCCACATACCCTCATAACAACATAATCAAGCATAACCTTCTGCTGACATTACCTAAAATCCTTCAAGATAATACAGCAACTTTAGATCAGTTATGGGACATGATTCTAAATTGGTTAAATTAATTTAATTTCTTTAAGTGTGGCGCTCCTTAACTCGGTATCAACTTTGTAACGGGTAAAGGTTTAACCACCTTTGGTGTGTGAATAGTCTCAACAACTGAACCTGAAACATGTTGAATTTTGACATGGTTTGGTTGACAGTTATTTCCCTAGTAAATGGAAATATGAAATAATTTAAGAAGTAAAGTTTTTTCGACCCGAAGGATCCAAATTAGGTTGGCAATACTACAGCACCCTTGAAAAATTAATAGAGGTTAATTCTCTGAATGGAGAATTGAATTATAACCTCATTACTTCTCTGTTCCCAGAATTATGTATATTGTTTTCGTGTGGCAATTTAATTTATGAGGATCCATTATTCAACTTATTGATTATCATAAATCACTACTTTTCATTTCTAATACTTTTAAGCATTGTGAAAGGGACTCCCTATGATTTATTTCGCTAGACATACCTATTGAGTTTGAGCAGTAGCCTAACCGAATGGGATGTGATATACACATTGATCGATTTATTCCCTGTATAAAATCCACCGTGGGTGCCAATTTATTACCTGTACTTACATCACCACGATGTTTAATAAAAAAACACAGTAAATTAAACAATTATTATATTGTCAACCTCAATAGCATAAAAAAATCTAACAGATCCGTTTTGACTTTACGTCATCATCAGAGCTGTTTACAGACTCTTTTCTCTTTCTCTCAGTCTGTAAACAGCTCTGATGATGACGTAAAGTCGAAAGAGGTCAGTTAAAATATTTTTTTATACTATTGTGGTTGACAATACATTGTTTTTAATTTACTGTTTTTTTATTAAACATCATGGCGAGTCTATACCACAAAACAACTAACGATCTGTACATACATCCTGCATACTTCCTATATAACTATCCTTATACTTATATAGTAGAAACGAAGACGCTAAAACCCTTACTCAGAGTGTGAATTATCTTTGTTTAATAAATTTAAATTTCGGTTCCATAATAACTTATCGAGGATGATAAATACTTAACCTCTGCACTTATTGCCTTCAATAAGTGAAGAGTTTAAAGAAAAAGAGTTTCAATAAACACTGGTTTAAAACCTTCTGATTAGTGTAAAACCACCTGGATCTGAAGCTATGATATTAATTGTCAAGAAATAGAAATTCAGATTAATAAAGAAACGTCTATAGCATAGATTTAAGAAAATTAATTAAAAATTGTTAATTTATTATATAAATTTAGTAAACCTTAATAGCTAAGTGTAAATTGCCTGACTTGTTGCAGAAACGCTATTCAGAGGAGCCCAGAGGGAGGGGCAGGTCGGCGCAAAGAGTCTTATGAGAGCATTGGATTCAT
>JACMZG010001908.1:34461793-34484293 GCA_018340805.1 Microvelia longipes
GTGTAATTAAAATATAGCTGATATTCACGCTTTTTGAACACTCTACCCTGGATGCCACAGGGGGTTTTCACACTAATATATATGTTACAAGATAACTTCTAATATGTTACCAAATAATGTTTATACAAATTTTAACAACCAGTTTTTAGGCATTTATGTCATCTATTAATAATTAAAATATGCTTTGAATAAATAAAAAAAAAAAACAAAAAAAAAAAAAGTCACCATATTTTAAGGTAGATATCACGTTTAATAGATTGAGACCAATTTCAGCTTAATCAGAAAATCCTAATAAGCACAAATAGCATACATATATATGTATACATCAAGGTTAGTGACAGCTATGACATACCCTGGGTTCAATGGTACTAAAGGGATGGAAGGTAGCTGGGAACAACACCTCCTACCTCTACCCTAGTTAGCCTATTATCAAGGTCAGGCAGTATGGCCACGGCAAAAGCTGACCATGCCCATGATATGGACCCACAAGGTGAGGCAGCCCCGAAGCCACCCAAGTAATGAAAAATTAATAAATACATGGCAAAATCTCATGTATGGCCACAAAGCAGCCAGGGGCTGGAAGGCCCTAAATCATTATACGATAAAGATTATTTAAAAACATATAATGCTTACACAGCATTGTATTTAATTAGCATATTGTAATGAGTCTGCAGTCCAACTTCAGCTCTATCAATAGAATACATGGCATTACATTCGTTAATTAGCATCACGTTATTCTTTTTTTTTTATTTATATACATTAATTCTACATATAATTAAGATACATATGCTATATTAAAATTTTATTACCATTAAATACATACAAACTGCATGCAATATGTATGAACAAATATATAAGAATTTTATATTCTTAGTTTATATAATTATTATTGAATTTTAATTAACTAACAGTTTGCCTAGTTCTAAAAATGTAACCCGTAAAAGATATTATCTAAAGTGAAGTCAAAAGATTTGAATTATATCTAAAACTAGGTTCTAACTAGAAGTATTTCTATGATTTGCCCTATATTTTCAGTGTTTAATAAAGGCAAGAAGGTGTTTAATTTAAAAAGCAATATTTTTATAAATTAACTATGTTAGTTGTTGAAATTTTTTTAATTTACAAATTTGATCAAAATAGTAAGGGGTCAAGAGGGGAGGGGAAAGAGATGGCTTGGAGAGCTCAATTAACAATTTTTAGGTGGAAAATGTTTTTTTTTTAAATTAAGGTATTTTTTACTAAATTTGGGTGACTGCATGAATGATTAAGTGTAAATTAGTGCTATGCATCATGGGAATGAGTTTCAGCAAAGTATAACCTTAGCCTTCGTGGTTATTCGTGCATGTATGTTATTTCCAATGAATCCAACTAGAGTACTGCTTACAACAAAACTAAATTCTTTTATAACTATTGAACAATACCTTTGTGTTTACTGACTAATTCACCAGGTGTCTCTTAAGTCATTTTTATATTATAACTTATTTTCAAGAACTATTAAAGTTGTCATACTGAGATTATAAGACTATAGACAAAATAGTCTATTATTTCAAGATACCAATTATTAAAAGACATTATTTCACAAATCTGTTTCAAATAATTTATTACATTTGTTCATACATCAACATAAATAATCTTTTCTTTACATGATTTCATTAAAAAAAATAAGTTAAATTAAGCGCATGATCCACTTTAATGGATAACTAAACTTAAATATAAAGTGATACAAAAAGAGTTTAATACAAAGAAAAGTTCTTTAGAACATTAAATCAAATGTTTAGTAATAATTCAAGTTAATTTAGTTCTTGTTATAAAATGACTATTATAATTTGGAAAACACACAATTGTTTTTTTTTTTCACTTAATGAGTTATATAACCTTTGGAAGCAACTAAAATCCTGTGACTAGAATGGTTAAACAAATTTTAAAAAATTAATTAATTTTAAAAGTTTCCTTACACTTTAATGATATAATATTACAATAAATGAGTCAACGATTGTCTTCATGGTATTGTCCCCAATAATTCAATCAAAACTCTAGAAAGCCGTAATACAACATTTTGTCCATCTTTACCAACCACCCTATAAAATTTGTTACATACTTCAAGTTCCATGTTAGTTCTTGTTCAGTTCAATAATTAAAAAAATAAAATAAATCAGTCTTATGCAAATTTTAAATGTACTATATGTTGGTAACAATTGAAATATGTTTTGGAGGTTGGGGTTTCATTCCATCAATTGACTCTAAAAACTTGACTATATTAACATAATAATTTGGACACGTCCATGTGTCATTGTGCGTTCCCTGGCGAAGTTGTACTAATTGTTTTTCTGTGCTGCCACAATTCCTGTAAAGCTCCACCATCATGGCAGGTGGGACAAGACCATCATTTAAGCCTGATATGAAAAGGGTAGGAACACTGATGCCATTTACTTTAGTTTTAGAAAGAAACTGAAAAAATAAAGTACATCAGATAAGTTAACATTGAGAGTTATTACAGCTTACAGCTATATAAAACTGAAAAATGGTGGAATAGAATAACAAGTGAACTAACTCCCCTAAAAATAGTATGTGTTTTCGAATTAAAAAGAATTTTTTTTTATATTTTACAAATGGCTGCCAATCTGTAATTGACAGAATAATATCAAATTAAATTAATTTTTTTAACAAACACTCAGTGTTCTTTTATCTGCACTTGAAAAATAAAAATTGTATGTTTTGTTATCGTTTTGTACAACTTTTGTCACAAAAAGTAACTATACACAATTTATTGAAGGCTGCAATCTTTAAAAAAACTTTTATTTAAAACATTTACAACAATTTTTTTAAGGATTACAGTCTTCAATAAATTGTGTATAGTTACCATTAAAAGTCCATTAACCTATTCATTAAATAGACAAAGCAATCATCATCAAAGACAGGCAACATAGCATTAGGCATAAACTCCTCTACAACTACAATAGTCACTGAAAGTAGCCCTAGCGACCAAAATTTTCTATATAGCAAAAGCCCAAAATACGTGAGTAAAGTCACTTGTTAATTATCATCCACTATAAAATTAAATAAATAGTTTTCTTTCATTTTTCATTAACAGATGTAGCTTAAATGATGGTATGACACTTGATACACATTAAAAAAACATGTTTTTTTTTAAAGAAATCTTAATAAAACAAATCTAGAAGTTGTGGGTCCAACTAAATTGCTTTCACACTTTTGCTAAGCTCAGTTCTTACAATGAGTAAAATAGAAACTTGATTTGCAGCATTTGCGTTAAGGATAAATTTAATAAATACATTTTATGGCTTATTTTTTTCTTTTTTAAACACATAGTCAACTAATCCACCCCAGAGTTTGTACACACTTAATCATCTAGGAAGTACACCCTCCGTACATGGCGGCACATATAACTAGTTCAAAGTGGGCCTAGTTCATCTAGACCAGCTGCACTCTGGCTAGGCTCCCCGCTCTGGCTAGCGCCAACTATACCAGCCCCTCTGATCACACTAGTATCACTTAGCCCATCCTTGTTCAAGTAGTCTTATCAATCTTATCAGCTCCTCTAGCTAAGCTGGACTAGCTAGAGTACAACTAAGCAGGCAAGTGCTCTACCACTGAGCTACAAGACTCGTAGTCCAAGAGCCAGGCCTAAAAAATGTGACTCATTTTGTGCTACTTCAAACCAAATTTTTCTGAAACTAAACCTTAAATTTAAAGGAAAAGCATAGTTTGCCTATCCTGAGTGGAGCCCTTCATATGAATGCGCTCACTCAAAATATTAGAAAATCACTCTAATTCCAGTTTTCTTGCCATAGGTGGCTCCCTGTGAGGCAAAATACGAAGTGAACATTTTTTAAAGCTGATAAAATTTCCTATAAAATGAGTGTTTTTGCATCAAAACCAGATAACTAGAACTAATGTTATGACATTAGTTAAATGGCCAAAAAATGCACAGCCAATATTTTTTAAATAAATTAGCTGAATTTGCATAAATTATCAATTTGTTGGTGTTTTTGAAAGAGCCATAATTTTGATTGTAGTCATCCGATTTTGATGATTAAACACTTGTTTTATAGGAAATTTTATCAGCTTTAACAAATGTTCTCTTCGTGTTTTGCACTCAACCGTCATTGAAACACTTATTCCAAGTAAACTTAAAATTTTGAGCTTGTGCAATCATATGAAGGCCTGCACTTGTATAGACAGACTATGTTTTCTCTTTTCTAGCAGTACAAAATGAGTTACATTTTTCATGTCCGGCTCCTGCTGAGACATGCTTAGTAACGTTAAAATAGTCTTGTCCATAACCCGATATAATATAGTTCAGGTAAAAATAGTTTTCATGACAATTAACTTAAGTTAAAGAAAATATTATTTTCCTGATTTAATGAATATTTGGTTAAATACCTACTGTATTTAATATTAAACTTATTAAAAAAAGAAAATAGTTACCTTGTTTTTATAGAAGATAGTAGGTAAATAATTTAGAATTCTCCAATTAAATAATGTTCTAGCCATATCAGGTATACTTGTAAAAGTATTTTCTAATATCAAGCACCATATTCTACTAGCATATTCTGCTCTAGCAGCTAAATCAATGGCTACAGCTCCTCCTGATAAACAATTAAGTATACTTCAGAAAAACAACCAAAGTGTTGAGCTAATAAAATCATTAAAATTCTTTTATTTTAATATGAAGTATCTAATTTTATGGTTCCTAGGGTTGTGTTCTAATGGGAAACAGCTTCTGATGAGCCAGATTTGATTTATTTATTTCCTGTTAAGCTTAATTAGACTATGAACCGAATTTTAATTAAACCCTATGAAAATTTGCTAAACAAAAAACTATACTTTTTATTATGTTGTTTTAAAATTATTATGCAGTGGAATAGAATTCCACACAAGTGATTCTTTTCTCTCAAAAACTTATTTTTATCAAACTAGATTTTAAAAAATGGCTGTCAGCTTAGAATAATACTAATATAGAAGGAACATAGGACCATAAAGCCAGGTCACTGGTTTTCTCAAGTAGGGGTACCACCTAAAAAAACACATTTTTTTTAGTTAGTGCGTAATTGAGCACTTTATTGGACCGTTTTTAGGATGAGAAGCCAATCATTATTGTTATAGGAGGTTATTTAGTACTTTTCACCTCCGAGGACAATAATGAGTGTAAAAAAAACTCCTAGGACGTAAAAGTAATTCATATATTGCCGCCATTACTGTAATGTAGCGTGTTCAAAAAAAAAATCTGTGTAAAAGCTTTATGAGGTGTCTTTAAAAACATTCATTTTGTTTCTGTTTTTGTTCGTAGACTAATTTTTTTTTTCGTTTTTAAAAGTTGTTCTAATTGTCAATTTTTGTGTGTTTATTTGTAAAGCTCTTACATTTTTGAGTAAAAGTGTGAAGCTATGGATGAATTCAATGACGACGATAATAGCGCAGTTTATTTAATAAGTGGTACCTCAAAAAAATAGTATATGCCATCCGGCTGAGAATGTCTTTATGTCTTGGCAATTTTTCCCAACTCGCTTCGCTCGTCGGTGAATCTAATTGCCGTGACATAAAGACACACTTCTCAGCCTTATGGCATAAATAACTATTATTTTGTTGGAATAGCAACCTTAGTTCAGACCACTAGTGAATCGGTTTCTAAAATTCGGTGAATAAATTTAGAATGGACTTATTCTAATTCTTCAGCATATCTAGGATAGCCAAAATTTCAGCAGTGTATAGCAGGGTAGAGGAAACAATAGAATTGAATTAAGTTAAAATGGTTTCATAGGAATCAGATTTTGACTTCATCAGGATAGTTTTTGTTTTGCCAAGTGCCATTTTTCCCTTGGAAATGATTTTTTTTGGATGCTGAAGAGAATTTTGCTGAACTTGAAAACATCACTCCTAATAAGAAAATTGTTTCACACATTTGAGAGGATTGACAGGGTAAAAAAGAGTTTTGAGCTTCTTCTTTTTTGGCTTTTTGAAAATTAAACAACTCTAGTTTTGTCAACATAGACTTTTAGACTATTTAGAGTGTAGTATTCAAATAATAAATCAAGTATTTCCAGCCCAGACTTGAGCCAATAACACAACATCATCAGGGTGAAGCATGAGAAGTAACCTGCAAGCAAAAGCAAGCTTGACTCCTTTAACCCTTTTTGAGTGAAAAATTGAATAATATCTGAAATGAAGAATTGCAGAAACAGGCTCATATTTTAAAACTCTTGTAGAAACATTTGCTTTCATGGAAGGAACATTATTTACGTTCACAAAAACATTTGCTATATGGTACAGATTGTTTAATATATTAACTAACTTCGGGCTCATCCAACTTCGGGTAATGAAAATTATAGAGTGAGAGGGACAAAAAACTATGTGTTATTTTAACAATTTTAAAGCTGTTTATTTCAATAACTTACCCATTTTAAACTGAACAAAAAAAAGAATAGTATAATAAACAAAATAGTTGATTTACCTAATGATCTACCAAACACAATAATCTGACAGGGGTCAACATCTTGACGAGATAACAAGAAATCTATAGCTGCCTGTGCATCCATATATAAACCTGACTCTGAAGGGGAACCACTTGATAAACCATATCCCCTGTATTCTACTAGAAGTACATTGCAACTTAGACTAGCATACAGACCTGCAGCATTATGAAGTCTGAAATGAAAGGAAGCAAATTATTAATCTACTAAAACTGGTTATATTATTTGATGAGTTAAATAATTGATTAACAGCTATAAAAAGCAATGTAACAAACCAGATGCTACATCTGAAAATTGCCCCATCATTTGACTCAGCCTAATCAACTCAATCTTTTTACTATTCCATATTTATATAAGAAAATGAATGTATGCAAAAAAATCTGAAACTGGGATTTTGCCTGAACAATACATTTTAAGTGTTTTTAAGACTTCCTGAGTGGTTTTTACAAAGTTATCTGTCTTATGTGTGTGTGTTTGTGTCTGTTATCATCTTAACTCCCACCGTATTTATGCTGGAGAGTTGAAACTTCGTACAAAATTAATCTTTAGATCTATCTATAAAATAATTTTTTATAACGTCATTAACCTCAGCAAAAATTTAGAAACCCACAAATTTTGATGATTTATTTGAGATTTGACATGCATGTGGTCATATTTAACACCAACATAAGTGGAAGACTTTTTAAATAATAAATGTAAGAAGTTAAATTTGGTGTGCAAGCTTATGAGGAAAAATACATAATTATAAGTTGCGGAAATGTTTTTACAAAAATTTTAATAATTATGAACAAGATTACAAGTTAAGAAAAAATAAAACCATCCCACAAGCCATAGCTGTGTAAAGGGGACAAAAAGTTTCAACGTTTCGGGAAGTAAAATGAAGAAAAATATGAAAAAGAAAAATAAATTATTAAAAATACAAAACAAAAATTAAAAATACAAGAAAACTATAAAATACAATAAACTTTAAAAACTCAAGGTAACATACTACATTAAAAGATAGTATTCAATATTATAAGATTAAAAAGTCAAAGTAAAAATCTTGAATATTATTAAGTATATTACATTTTGATAGAGAGAGTGAAAAAAACAAAATTAAAAAGAAAAAATTGATTCTTATTAGACTTTAATAGGATCTGCAAGCCAGAATGTAATGGTCTCAAAATCTAGTTTATTAACAAGGTTTAAAATATACTTTTTAAATTCAGAAATCTAATTTGGAGATTTATAAAATTTAGACAGTTTGGTAAATACAGCAATGCTAGTGTAAAAGACAGATATACTCTTGACTGCCTTGGTACAGGCATACATTTTTGTGATTTAAGTCTGGTGCCATACTTATGTTCAATGGCAGGGAAAGATGACATATTTTTAAATAAATATAAACAGCTTTGTTTTAGTAGAAGCTTTCTTTAGGGTAAAATGGGAGTGTTTTCAAATAGAATATTTGTACTAAAATCTTTTGATTAAACATAAATGTTCTAAATAACATTATGTTTCATCTCATCAGCATTAGTTCAATTAGTTATTGAATGACTTGTATACATTTTTTAAAATATTGTTGAAAATCAAAAAATAATCCAATGAAGTTGAAATTTGCAACAAGTATTATCTTTATATGTTATAAATAAGTATACTAAGTTTTGTTTCAATACAGCAAGTATATCTATAGTTTTAAGCAGCATCGAGCGAGGTCAGTGCCAGCTGACTGTTCCCTTTGATTGGTAACCGCTAGGTATAAAACTAATTTATTTACTGCCTAAGGACGAACGAAGTGTGTTTTATATTCTGAGGAAGAGTGAAGCAAGTCTGAAGTAGAAAGGATGAGTTTTGAGAATCTGATATGATAAGGAAAGGTACGTATCCCTTCTGAGGTACCCTGAACCTGATTTTCAATTTTAAATTAAACTATTTTGATAAATGTTTCGATTAAAAATTGATCATGAGCAAATCATTAAAATATTCAGTTCTAAAGTGGGAAATAAAAATGAAGTACCTGTGACCCATATTGCCCGCATTTCCATGAAAAAAGACAACAGTGGGAGAAGTATTAACTTTATCTTCTGGTTGTTTTATAAAATAAAGATGAAGTGATGTTGAGTCTAAACTCTTTATGAATATGTTTTCAAACGGAAGATCAAAGACAGATGGAGCTTGAACAAACGCCCTTGATTGAAGGTTTTCTGGATCTGGGTGAAACAATAATTTGTCTTGAGCTCCATAGAGAACAACTAAAACATATACAACATACAATTGTTCTTAGTTCCACATGTATAGACCACTTCTTATACATCTATAATCATATAAATAGAAGTTATTGATAATGTATACTTAAATTGAAAGAGGAAACATTTTATTATTATAGGGGCACAAAAGCCACAAAACAATTGAAAGTTATTTTATTATTTCAAATCACAACTCTACCATTATAGAAAGGCATTCATGAAGAGCCAAGGTAATACAGAGACATATGATACATTATAATAATAATAGATTATTTTACGGCTTCAAACTGTTCTACTTTTTCTCATACTTTGTTTTGGGTATATAATGGAGCTATGAATCCCCCAAGTCATATGTAAGCTCTCAGAGCCTTTTTCATGCCAAAAGGACATTTTAATATACGGGGAATACAAGTATAAATAATATTTATGATTAATGAAGACTGCTGTCATAAAATAAATATTAATTATTTATATTATATTATTAAAGGATACTAATATTATTATATACTCTTTAAACAAAAATTAAGGCTGAGTCAAAATTGTTTTAGTAATTTTTAAATCAGAGATACAAGAGAATAAAGATGAGAAGAGGGTAATGGGTAAGAGAATAAAAAAACCAGAATTGAGTATTAAAGGGTGTTGAAAGGAGGTAAATTGTAAAAAGTCTATGGCTAATACAAGGCTCAGGTATGTAATCCAGCTATGAATTCCTTAAGTCATAGGCATGCTCTCGGAGCCTTTTTCCGGCCAAAAGGACATTTTAATGCGTGGGACTTAAGTGTAAGGAGCTTTAATAACCAGTGTTGATAATCCGCAATTCAAAGAACGTAGCAGCGCCACCGTCACTGATGAGAAATTGATAACCAAAGGGTGATCAACGTTATGATATGTATATGGGTTTCTTAATTTTTTCTTATTTTTGAAGTTTTACCTTTAAATTTTTCCTTGAAGTGATTTAGTTTAATTAATTTTAGGACGTTTAAATTCACTATAGTCACTCTCTTCTTGAAAAAAACCTTTTAAATGGGTTGTCACAAAAAAAACTTTGTTTGTTTTTTAAAATAAACTGATAAGAAGGGGAAAATCACAATATAGTGTTTTATTTTATTTATTGTTAATTAATTTTACTTTTGAATAATTTTAGTTTACACAAAATTACTTTTTTTTGCATTTAATTGTTTAAATTAGTTGTAAGAAGTATTTAAATTAACAGATAAGGATAAGATTATAGTTTCCAACCTTGGTGATCTATTTCATTTGTGTTATCTAATTTTTATTGGTTATTATCTAATTGTGTATTCTATTTGTGTGAATCTAAATGGATCCCCCGAAGCCCTGTATGTAACTTCAGAGGCAATCGTATTTAACGGACAAGCTTCTCGTCAAACTTTTATTTCACTTAAATATTACCAATTTTTTTATCAATAACTTTTGAAATATTAATCTTTTTAATTTAACTTTATTAAATTAAAGAAATCACTATGCAAAGAAATCACAATTTAATTGATTTTTTTTAAACTTCCCTATAACCAAAAGTAAACCTTCACCATAAAAGACACAATGTTTTGGCGGGATCAGTTATCACATAATCTTACTCGATCAATTAAACAAATACGATGCAAGAACCGTATCCTATTAAATGCATATAGAATACGATCACCTGTTAAATACGCTGTGTGTACATAGTAATTTAGTACGTTCACAAACACTTTAGATCCGCGTATCGTATTGAGTACGATCTCTCAATACGGTAATTTAAGCTGTATGAACCATGCGGAGTGGATCCGATCGCATACGCTAGAACTAGGGAGATGGAATCTAAATGGATCCCTCGATACGCTGTCTTTTTGTGTGTGTACCTTAAGAGATGATCGTATTTAACGGATAACCTTCTCGTCGAACTTTTATTTCACTTCTATATAACCGTTTTTGATCAAATAACTTTTGGAATATTATTTTTTTTAGTGTAACTTTATTATTACGCAAAGAAATCACAGTTTAATTAAATATATTTTTTGTTTTAAACTTCCTTATAACCAAAAGTGAAGGTTCACTATACAAGACGCTATGTTTTGGCGGGATCAGTTATCACTCGATCGGCTAAACAAATACGCTGCAAGAACCGTGAAGTTAGTTGACCGTATTGTATACGTATTCTATACGATCCGCGGATCTAGAGTGTGTGTGAACGTACTAATTGTCTCTACCGCCGACTCCTCATTTTGACATCACTTTACTTTAATCAAAATAGACGTTTTATATAATTCTAATCTCATAAAGTAAAACATTTACAAAATTATCACGCAAACATCCTGTAATACAACATCTTGTGATACCAAAAAAGGTCAAATTTAGTAATATTATATTTACCTAGAATGAAGGAAAGAAATAACAATATAGTAAATAGGTAGCCAAATATTAAATAAGATAATACAAGTAGTAGAGTATAAATGCACCATAAAAGCCAACATTTCACAAAAATAAAAGTTACAAATGGCCACAACTTAAAACTAAATTTGGCTGCCACGTTCATTTTAATTGAACTTAAACTCTCAAAAGTATGCATCAAAATTTAAAAATCATAAATCACTGAGCTACATTTCAATTTCACACAAGAAACTCCAAAAAATATCCCATGAAAATATCCTAAACAAAAATAACTACTAGCATTTCTTCTTGTTCTTACATCTTTATTTATGTCATAAAACTAATAAGTCTGACATTACAGACTATGATAGACTTTTATTTTCTGTCCTTGAGAACAGTGGTCGTCAAGTTATGCACTATTTCTTATATATCATTTGATACTACCGAGTTTTGCAAAACATGAATTGTCTCTCGCACAATTATATTGTGTCAACTATTTCTTATATTTGCAGATTAACTATTTAGGAGTGCCGAGCTAATGAAAAATTTGCTCAAAAAACATTGATAAAAAACCTCAATAATACAAATGGGTGTTGTTAAGGGGGAGCCCCACCTTTCTTATGCTACGATTATTTATTCTAAATATCGTTTCTAGCAAACCAACCGTGTACCGTTTATTTAACGTTCTATTAATTAATTGCTAAAGTTTATGGTTGGATAGCTCGGACTTAGAGGTGTCGGTTACACTGCAAAAATGGAAAAGTTTTAGAAATATGACATCCTGCCAAATGTATTGTTTGTCCTTGTTTTGCCGTATGCTAAATTGAGGACATAAATTGTCCTTGATGCACGTGCAGCCAGCAAAACAAAAAAATACTTTTTGTCAAATGGGGATGCTGTTGTTTATAGGGATAGGTGTAAAATGCTGATCTATCAGTTAATCAATCAATGAGCCTTTTAGCCTCTAGCAGACTAGAACACTGATCATAAGCCTTTTTTAAAAATAGGCTAAACACTGATAAGTGTTTTATTTTAAAGACTAATCCCGTGTTTTCATTAAACGCTAATCCGCATTTTATTAATATACTTATTATTAATACTTATTGATTTACCATATAACAAAGTAACCCCATTGAGATCCAAAAAGTAGAGAAGAATCCATCACAAAAAATGTGCCAAAAACATACATGCTTGGTACGAACTGCACATGCTTACAATCATTACATTAACTGCACAGGTCCTAAAATTAGAGACAAACTTACCTCCAGATGGTTTCCTATTGTTTTGCCTGTTGAGAAGGTAATAAACAAATGGTAAAAATTAATATATCGTCCTAACTGTTTTATTTTAATTGACTTAACAACACCAAAGGTAACTAAATTAATGACTGAACTGAACACCGAATGACAAGCAGGCAGAGAAGAAAGTTGAAGTGCAAACTCTACTTATCATTGTTACATATAACCTGTACTGGAAATGCTACGAAGGAACGGTATTAAAACAAATATATCCCTCTTTGTGAAAGTGACTATGTAAATAAATTTTAAGTCTGTTAATTAGATTACACTGTAACACAAGCAGTAGTGCAAAAAAATTAGGAAAAAGAAACAAATAAAACAATGAAGAATATTTTAGAATACAATATATTTAACATAATATAAATATTATTTTACAATAATAAATAGATAAAATTTGAACACAACAGGACCAGAATTATGTATTGAAATGTGCAGCTTATTTAATATGTCTTAAAACATTAAACATGTGTTAAGCTGTTTTCTCAACCTCTAAGTTATGTTGGTAGGATGCCAGAGGCAAGAAGCTTGAAAAAGGGTGTTTCCTTAAATACCCCTGAATATTCCCATTCTTTTGACTTCTTAGATCTGATGGAACCATTAAAAATGAATTGCCAAGGTATCCTGCCAATTCCTTGTATGTTATCAGAGAATATCATGTCATAATATATAGTTTATTCCAATCTTTTCATTAGTCTTTGCAGTAAAGTTCTATTAATTAAAAAAAAAATAAACGTCTTTCAAAATGTTGGATTATTTTTCATCTTGAATTGACTTTTACTTAACTTTGAGGTTGAACATATAGCTTCAAACAGACCTAGTGTAACTTGATTTAAGTATTTATTAAAAGGATAAACCAAGATGAATCAAATATAATATTTTATTCAATAATAATAAATTATTTCAGGTCAATCAAAGGTTAATAAGAAAAGAAAAAAGTGATGAGATGGAAACATCAGCTACCAATGAGATTCACTGTTACATATGAATAACCCTGTTATCTAATATCAAGTATTAACAGTAGCTGATACTTCCTCAACTAGCAGGAGATAGAACTTTAAAAGAAACTTTTACATTTAATATAATGATCAGTCATAAGCCTAAGAAATTAAACACTACAAATAAATTATATTAATACAAACATTAATAAATTAAAATTAACATTTAACAAAACAAAATCTTAACAATAAATAAAAATCAATTTAATTTTTTGCTTAGGATGAATATAATAATAGATGTAAGTGTAGGTGGGTTATAATAATTCAACATGTCTAACATGAGGATTTTTAAAATATTGTTTTCAGTAGGAATGGAAAGTTTGATCAAAATGAGCAATAAAATAAAAAGAGTTATATGTGTTTCAACTATGAGGAGGCAAATGTTAACAATGTAATGATAAACAATGTAAAAATTACCTTGATAAATATTTATTATCATACTTATTTTATTTAATAATTTTGAATTTGGCACATCCATACAATAAATTAAGACAAATGTTTAGCAAGGAAAACATTAAAATAGTTATACACTCATCAATACAGAACAGATACACATTTTTATTAACACATTTAAATATAAGTTTATAGAAACAATTACTATGCACACACAACATGCTAAATTTGTGGATCACAAATACAGTAGTTAAATACGCTGTAAGAACCATGCGGAGGGAATCTAGTCGGATACGCTAGAGCTAGGGAGATGCAATCTTGATCGATACACTGATACGCTGTATGTACCTTCAGAGGCGATCTTATTTAAAATATGACCTTCACGACAAACTATCATTTCACTTAAATAATACCGTTTTTCACCAAATAACTTTTTAAAAATTTTTTTAGTGGTACTTTATTATTATGCAAAGAAACCACAATTTAATTAAATATATTATTTGTTCAAAACTTCCTTATAACCTAAGTAAACCTTCACAATAATAGACGTAATGATTTAGTGAGATCAGTTATGACATCATCTGACTCAATCAAATAAACAAAACCTGTGCAAGAACCGGATTGTATTAAATGCGTATAGAATACGATCACCTGTTAAATACGCTGTGTGTACAAAGTAAATAATACACTAAAAATTAGTAGACAGATACATTTTTACAGATTAACACTGATAAGGAAGTGGGTTGTATAAACAATATAAATATGATATCATACATTTATAGAACTTTGAAAGTTTCAGTTATTGGAATTAATTACTGAACCTTGTAACATGATCTGTAGTGGATAACAATTTTAAATGTTTATTTATGTAAATAGTAGATTATGCACTAGGATGTAAAGTGGGTTCACAAAAAATCACACTAGTTTCATACACCATTTTTGAGGGTTAAGTAAATAAATAAATAAATCTTACAATCGTTAACAAAACGTTGAACATATATGCATAGTATATAGTAGACATTTTTTTATACTTAAAACCTCAAAATGCATAATTTTATATAAAAAAGCACATTAAGTGCCTAGAAATAATTTTTGCATAATTTGAATGAATAATTCAAACAGACTAAACTGATAGTTCTTTAATTGCTAAAAATTTTATCAGAAATATAAAATCTATTCTAAAAAAAAAATTATGAATTTATTCCTTCCTGCCTGCTAGGGATAAAATTGACTTAGTGAGGATTTATAAGTCAGGGCACACAAGTCTAGTCTGAAATGAAATGTGTTTATTGTTAACCAAAAAATATAATGAATGTTAAAGTAAAATACACAACAACCCACTTCACACATTAATATTAACAAGTAAGAGATTCAAATCAAAAGTTACAAGTTAAACAAACCACAGAATAAAACAATTCATAGGTCACAGACTTCAAGTCAGAAAAAACAACTAAAAACTTTTACTTGAAATTAAGTAAAACATTCTGATATTAAAATTTAATTAAACAATATTGAGGGAAATCTTAGACTAAATTGAAATATATGAAACAACTAAATAAAATGAACATCACGAGAATTAACACAGATCCTTTTCACACATTAACTTATTGGCATTACAATGTTGTAGTCTGAAAACTTGTAAGGTTAAGGACAAGTAGCGGTAGAGCATTTGGATTTTTCAACTTTTTCCAGTTAAAATGATGAAATATGTCTAAAAAATAATAATAGGGTGCTTTTATATTGTTTTAATGGTTTTTAAATTGCAGGAACATTTACAACCAAAAAGGGGGACACATAAAGAAAGTGTGACAGTTGGGAGGAAACAGTTAAAGTAAGAAAAGTACTCAATAAGGCTAGGTACATAATCCTGCCTTATATACACACCCCGTCAAAACATAAACACATTTTTAAAATGTTACATTTTGTTTTTTCGGTGTTATTTAATATTAATTATTTAATTATTCACTGTAAATATTTTACAGTGATAAGCAATTAACATAATGTGCAAATACTTTATAAAAAATCTTTATCTACAATTGAAGCATAATATTAACATTACTTATCTGTCAACATGTACTAAAAAATACGTCTTTAGATTGTTGTAGAAGAGATCTTCTTACTTTAGCACTTATGTTAAAAGTAAGAATTTTCTCTGTTGCCCATAATCAGTGAGATGTTTAGTTCATATCAGACTATGTTGATAGTTTGAGTTCTTGTGGTTTATCAAATTCGCTTACTTAATTACATTTTTGAGTACCTATTAAAGTAGATAACTACTTAAAAAATGAGTGATAGAGACAGTTCTTATGAAGAAAACACTCTGCCTAAATTACAAACAAATGCCACAATCGATATCTAGAGGCAATTTATAATGTGTTTAATTATTGTTATTAATCTTTTTTAAAACCTAACAATCGTAGATAAAGTATGGTACTCAACATGCAATTAAAACACCATTGCATTGCTGGTTTGGTGTTATAATCCTTGCTTTGCACGGCCTGCAAATCTACTCTTGCAAGATAATAGCAACTAGTTGTGTAATTTACTATTTTTGTTTATCATAAAAAAATAAATAAAGCCAACCTTCAAATAAATTATTCAAATGTTAGTTATTTTTCCAACAAAATGATATTAAATTAGCATCGTGAATAAATTATAAATTAATTAAAAATGCCTCATGGAAGGAATTTAATGTCAGTGAAAAATCAATAAATTTCCAGGATGTTCATTTTATAAATATATGTTACATATTTTTTTTCTTTGAAAATAATATTTTCTACTTTAAAATAGTAGGTACATTATAATTAATATGGCTATCAAGCATATTAAATAAGTATAGCATGGTGCTAGTTTGCTCGAATAGAGCAGTGGTTTAGCAGGTTAATACTGTTGGCGTCTGCGGGCTGCCCTCTGTTTGTCAAACCGCATTTCCATTTCTTCAAGCACTTTTGGAGTATATCTGACAACTAGTTTTACAGATCCTTGAGCTTGCTTTAATAGCTCAACAGCTCTCTCGTGATTTTCGCCTTCAACTGACTGTCAAAACAAATAATTTTACTATAAACATTTAATTAAACACAACATAATTTTAAATAAACACAACAAATTAAGGTATTATTTTCATTTCATAATTTAATAAATTTATTATACATTGTTTTTCCTAGAAGATTTTCAATAAGATAAAGCAGTTGAAATGGGACTTATAATTAATCTTTCCTTAAAAGTTATAATTAATTATAGAAGGAGCAAGAAATAATAGAAATTAGTAAAGGAAGCTATGATTTAGCCATGGAGATTACAATAAGCAGGTTAATACTGTTGGCGTCTGCGGGCTGCCCTCTGTTTGTCAAACCGCATTTCCATTTCTTCAAGCAATTTTGGAGTATATCTGACAACTAGTTTATAGAAAAAGCAAAGAAAAGGAAAGTTTAATTTGGGAAGTTGGAGTTTCCCTTCTTTCTTTGCCTTCTTATCTTATTAATTTTCTTTTGTTTTTAGAACAAAAAAGATTATAGAAAAGAAAAAATCAAATTTATTATAAACAAATAAAATAAATAAATCAAAACAAAACAGTTTTTTGGTCAACTTCTAATAATAAATAAATAAATAATTTGTGGAGTGGAGTCACTCCTTAATAAATAATAAGAAGTGGAAACAGGACATCAAGCAACTTCATGCCATCTCCAGCAATTATCGTGATTGTTAAGGGACTACTTCCCTTCCTCTAAACTTTCATTTCCTTACATTCGCTATACATTTTTAAGATGAGAGGCATTCTTTCAACTAATAACATTCCTTCTCTTTTATATATATTTTTTTATTTTAACTGCTTAATATTTAATTTACTGCTTAATAGGGAAGCATTCATTCTTATCTTATTAAAAATAAATGAATAATAATACATACCACACCATTTACTGAAAGTAATTGATCTCCACGTTTTAATCCACCATGTCTATCTGCAACTCCACCAGGTATGATTCTTGATATGTAGATAGGAGAGTTTTGTTCTTTGCCTCCCATCACATTAAACCTTGAAAAAATATAGTGAGCGTGAACAGCGTAAACAATAATAGTTGGTTTAACAGTGAGCTTTGGGTGAACTACTAACTGGTAGACAGGCCAGGACTTCAGGCTTAAGGAATCTTTCTAAATTAATATAGTGCAAGAACCAGAGTGTATAAAATGTGTATGCGATACATAATACATTATGTGTACTTAGTAACAGAATAGATCAATCAGGTCCAACACTTAAGGAAACCCTCATAAAGAAATTAACTATTGTAATACAATAATTGCTCACAGTTTGTAGCTAATTGTAAAAACAATGACAGCATTCATTGACAAACTTGAGCCAGGGACTCTCAACTCAAGAAGAATAAAAACTACAAAAGTCAACTCTACTAAACTCAGCCTCTTTCAGGCATACCCTCATATTTTATTTAAGGATTACTACCTTTTCCCTCTAAATTTGTAACCTCATTAGCACCTGGGGTCTGCCATTGAAGGATTTTATACCATACCTTTTGCCCCCAGAGGATGGTGTACGTGTCAAATCCTTTACCTAAGTTAATAATTAAAAATAAATAAATAAATGAGATTGTGCTTATTTAAATTAGCACAATCTTCACTTGTGCTTAAGTAGAATACTCATTCTAGTTATTGAAAAAAAGCCTCTCCACAACAACAAAAAAATATTGTATTGGCGAAGTTAATAACAGTAAATCATAATTGCCTGTAAACTATTTTTTGTGGACAGGCTCTATCCTTCGTTTCCTAATTTAGAAAGACATTTCTCAATATTTTTTCTTTTAAAAAGTGATATTTTTGAGCTTCAAATTAAATATATAATAAAGAGCTACAAATAGTTTTGTTTTTTACCCGAGCCCTTCTTCAGTTTTTGGTAACTCTACAACTCTAGGATGAGCATGGCCTTCACTAGCAGCAAATGCAGCTACTGTAGCCTTGGCAGTAGCAGAAGCTCTAACATCTTGAGAACCTGATCAAATATTATAAATAATGTTAAGGAAACAAAGCAAATAAATGTCATTAGGGATTATTAATAAATATACTTAAACATCATATAATAATCATGGTAATTTGTATTTTTTTAACTGTGATACAAAAACAATGCAGTCAAAATAGTAAGGTTAATTCTTGACCTTACTGTTAAGCATTACATCTAGAGCCTCTGAATTATGGTAGCTCCATAGTAGTTCTTGCAATGTTTATATTAATACTTGGCAAGACATAAGTTATTCAGGAGTACTAGAACTTTTAAATATGGAATGCGTAATATGTACTTATTTTAACACCTTGAATAACTTTTTTAAGGAAAATTTGAATGAATATTCAAGTTATTCATTGTTATTTGTCTTTACAGATTGAAAATTTGATCAGCAAAACTCTCTAGTTCAGTGGTTCTCAAAGAAGGTGATATTGCCCCCCCCCCTTGGGATCCCACAAGGGTGTAGAGGATTCTAAGGAGGGGTGATAAGGGATTCCAAGTCATTGTAGAGGAGCAATGAATGGGTTCATGAGTCATGAAGAAGTGATCTAGCAGGTTAGAATCAAAATTAAAAATATAGTTTTTAATTTAATGTAAAGAAGCAGATTACATAATTTCACATCTAGAAAATAGATCTGTAAAATAGCATCCTTATTTAGCAAAAAGTCAAACTTCCTTTTTTTCTTGCTGTGCTTGCATAAAGAACTGTGCCTTCCATTATTTCAACAGTGGAGCCTCAAAAGATCTTTATGGGATTCAAATGTGAGAATAAGTGAGAAGAACAAAAAAAATTGAAAGGGACGTCATTTATTATAAGACTTATTCATTTCGAGAGTATAACCAAGTATCCTTAAGTATGGGTATTTGATTAGTGGAATGATAAGTTGTTTTGCCTGTTGTTTAGCAATAAGTTACATTCTTAAAAATAAAGAAATACATTGTAATAGGAAAGGGGGAAAAGCAGGCCTCCATAACAGCAACCATGACCATGGTATTAATAAACTTTTAAGCGGGAACCCATTATGAAAAAACAATTGCTTCAATACTGTCCATAGAGAAAAGAGATTTATTAAATAGTAATAATAATCTATATTCTAATAATCTAAATTCAATTTAGATTAATAAGGAGTTGCAAAAACACACTCTTAATTGACATTATAGGAAAATAGTGACTTTGTTCTCTGTAATACAAAATTTCCAGGGCCTCAACATCCCTTAATAGTTAATCAGCATTTATAGTAAATAATTCATAACAACTTTGATTCATAACACACATGATCCTTTTTATAAATATATACTTTGCCTCATTTAATAACATCTATAATTTATTTTTAATTTCCATTTCAAGCAAAAAGTATCCTTCATTGACATTGTAGGTGTCACTTTAGAATTAATTAATTAATTATATAATTAACACTATAGAAATAGTCACTTTTGTGGAAAGTTTATTTACTTTGTTCTCTATAATACAAAATTTCCATTTGCTTAACATTTCTAAGTAGTTCATCTGCATTTAAAGGATTCACTTTGAAAATGTACAACTTGCCTCCTCCCCAGTTAATAAGGGGAGAGATGGAAAATTTAAAATCTAAAATAGAGACTAAAGAAAAAACATTGAGAACCACAACTATAGAGATGAACAAACAATTAAAATCATACCCTGAACATCCACTGTTTCATAGACATGTTCATAAACTTCTCGAACAGCATTCATGAAATCGCTTTGCAGAACTTTTTGTAAAGCTGCGATTTTAGTTACAGGAACTTCACCACCTATAGGTTATTAAAATAATATAATAAAGATTATTAGAAAAATGTATACAACTTTATAATTACAAGTTATAATTAAGTTCTAGATACAATACTTTTAAGAGGAATAATAATGTCATTATTGATTGCTCAAATAAAATGATTCATCATTGATTCTAAAATATGGATAATATACTCCATGGTAAACTAGGGATTTATATGAAAAACAATTTATCTACTGACACCAGCAACATGAGTAACATCCCAAAACAGCACTGAGTACAATAATTTCTGTTTTATTTTCCATTAATACAAAATGTACCAAAGGAAAAATGGTACTCTACAGAGTTAAGAAACTCTGCTATCAGCTGTATTTACAAATTTACTGTATGAATTTATGTAACAGTAATAGTAAGAGCATGTACTTATGGCACATTGAATTTATTAAGAAAAATTAAATGGAATATAAATTAAATTATCAAAAGGAAAAACTAAAAGATAAATTTCAATCTAACATATAAGCAAAGTTAAAAAAATAACAAATGTCATAACAATGAAATAAAAATTGTATACTCGAGGTTCCTGAGACCATAGATAAACAATATTAACATAGATGGTTCTCTCCTGAGTGTAGTAGGAACACTCAATTGACAAGTTTGTGTTTATGATTTAAGTTGGGGGCCCCATCACTAGAGTCTTGACGAGCGCTAGTAGTAAATATATTTGCTCTATTCTCTACTAGATTGTGCTGTAGTATTTTTTAAATACAAACAGTTGCCAATCGTTTAGTAAAATAAAATAAAAGTAAACAAAGATCTATGGTATGCTGTAGTATTCGCGATGTATTTTTGATTTTCAAAACTTGGGGGCCTCATCACGCGAAGCAGCACCATTGTTTTCTTAAAAAATATCAATAATTAACTTTTAGTGTTTTAGACTTAACATTTAAATTCGCTATCTGAATATAACATCTCGGGTTGGCTCAAACGGATAAGTAAAGGAAATAAACAAAAATTGAAACTCTGACATTAGAGGTTCAAATCCAAGGGGGGACTGGGTGAAGTGAGAAATTAAGTTTTTCACTTTTTACCAATTTATACGAAATTCTTATAGAGCTTTCTTGGGATCACTCATCCATCGACTCCTCATCATTTTAGTGCTGAAAAGCGGATGGAAAGACTTGATTACCCTCAACAGCTCGTTGTTTGGTTGAATAAAAATAAATAAATAAAAATGACAGAAATAAAAATTTCTGACAGTTTCACGCTTCCACCACTAGACTGTACTACTTGAGCCTCCTGCATCCCATCAACTATTTTTTAAAAAAAAAATCTTTGAGTGAGCCATCTATGTTAATATTGTTTATCTATGCCTGAGACCCTGGAAATAAACAAGTCTTACGGATTATAACCAATAAGCTTACTATTTTCTCCGCTACCTTGGGGGACGGGCACTACAACGGAACAAACAAATCGCTGAAGCTGGACCCTCCCTCTGGTCTTCACCACCACACACACGCATGACATTGTTTTGACATTTATTTAGTTTTTTCTAGCTTACATTGTGAAGTCACATTTTTCACAAACTTTAGTTAATAATTTGAGCACAGCAATAGCTCCCAGCCAAAGTTGTTCCCGCAGGGGTATCTCTGATTAGGCAATGGGAATTTTTTTATTTTTTTGTAAACATATTATTAAAATATAACCACAAAATTAGACTGCATAGTTGGCCTCTTGGGTCCACACAACCTCAGTTTGGACTGTGCAGTCCGGTATGCAAGTTCCAGCAAGACTGTTCTAACTTGGGTTTGCTCTTGTGCAGGCTGGCAGTAGTAGTAAAGGGGCCTTTACTTACAGTTTTTAGTATTTGCACATTATATATTTTTTTTATTCGTATTTTGCACAATATTTTTTATTATTTTTTCAATTGACTCTCATGACATATTCTTGATTACTAGTTGAAAATATAATAGTAAGA
>JACMZG010001908.1:34489293-34515869 GCA_018340805.1 Microvelia longipes
AATCGTTCAATATAAGAAAAAGATTAGTCGACATGTCAAGTCAAGGGTTTTTTATTTAAAAGGCGTGGGTTAGAGTGTCGTAAATTAATATTTGTGAAAAAATATTTAAGGTAGTGCAAGAATCAACACACGGTAATAACAGAAATTTAAATGCCGTCTAGATTTATTATCTACATGTGACATTAAGATGGACCAAAAAAGACAGAAAATAGGCTCTTCCAAAATCCACACATCTTAGGTTCAGCAGCAAAGTTAATCAAAATTACTTACAAAAAGAAGTGAGATCCCAACAAAAACACACACAGCCAAGTCTTGCGTAAAAAGATATGATATCATAGTTTACGCCAAGTCTATTCATACGCTGTTTTCATAAATCTTAAGAGATAAAGATAATTATTTAATATCCGCAACGTATGCGCTCAAAAGCATTACAAAATTTAACAGTAAAGAAATTTCTGACTTGGCGAGAGCGCTAAATATCGACATTAAAAATAGAATAAAATAGGTAATACCTAGTTTTTAAAAAAAAAACCTTCAATATATTGAAGGTATATATACCTTCAAAAAACCTTATGGGTTTTTTATTTAAAAACCTTAAATAACCTTATTATTTGAGGAAGAAATTCATGATTAAATAATTTTACCTCTGCGTTCTTGTCTAGTCAGAAATTTCTTTACTGTTAAATTTTGTAAGGCTTTTGAGCGCATATGTTGCGGATATTAAATAATCATCTATATCTCTTAAGATTTATGAAAACAGTGTATGAATAGACTTGGCGTAAACTATGATATCATATCTTTTACTTATGATATCATATCTACCCACCTAATCAGTGGGTTACAGCATCAAAACAAAAAGAATTGTCTTCTCTTAAAAATATTGAAGACTTGTTATTTGGTAATAATATGCCTAAGTAACATGTTAAGCTTTTAAAGTTCTAATTGTATGATTATTTTCATTTCCAGGTTGACAGTTTCTGTAAATCTAGAGACAATAAAAAGTACAGCATTGAAATGGATTCTGCAAAACTTAATGCTGTTCTTCAAGAATTTAATATTATAAAAAGTAAATATGTTGAGACCCATAAGAAAGAATAATATTTTCTAAGGATGGTAATGTCTTTTAAAAATTGGGCATGTGATATAAGATAAATGTTAAAATAAATGCTTGGTACAACAAAAATACAAATTTGATATTACTAAAAATATCAAATGTCTTCTTTGCGTTGTGCAAAAATAATGAAGTCCTAAAATGTACTTGCTTCTCACTTAGCTCTGAAATTTACATAAAGAGTGTTGTTATTGATTTTATTGCTGTTGCTTATAAAAGAAGATCATTAATTAAATTATTTTATGGAGAGTTCAGTTTGCTAGAAATCTAAAATTTCTATATGCAACATGGATGTAAAATTATATATTTTGCTTTAGAACTTTAATGTTACTTAACCTCGCTCATCTATAAATGTCTACAGCACTGGTCTACAGCTGTAATATCTGCCAATCTATCTATAGCCCGTATTTTTAGTAAATAATATGACTCCCCTCCACGATTTATTGATTTGTTCCACTCGACCTCTTCTGAAACCTGGCATCTCTAATTTTCAATGATGTACCACTGCTGGCTCTTGGCATTATCTTCATTAACCCACTATGTGGCTTCATTGTGGATTAATGAAGTCACGCATATTTCTCAATCTATGCTAGGAAGTTAAGAATTGTTTGTACTTAAAAAATGTCATTAGAAGCACTCTTTCAATTTTTATGTTTAAAGAGACACGCACCATTTTGACATTTAATGAAAGTTAGTGTGCTGTTTTTTCTTATACAATGCTGGCTCCTCCATTTAGAAGGTAGGAAAGCAAAATACACTATAGTACGACACACGGTTAAAATCATTTGACGGCATGGGAAAATAGTGTTAAGGAACCAAAAAGTTTGGCCTGATCTGAAATTGAGGGTGTGGTTTAACATCCAGGAAAAACCTCACCAGACTCCTTCATCTCTCCCTAATAATAATTATTGCAGTAAAGCTGATTTTTTATATGAATAAATGTTAATAAATAAATAAAACCTAGTTATAATAGAGATTAACAATATTCCTTAGATTTATTTTTTGTAAACCCTGATAAAAATAAAGATATTATTATTACTTTAAATAATTTTATTTCCAATTTTATAGTTGTTTTAGAAAAAAAACCATGCCAATGGGAGTGTGATCTATCATTAGATTGAATTATGATACATCCTGGTTAATGTTTGAGTTTCATAATAACTCTTAATTTAGCACAGGATCCAATGCAGTTTCGTACCACAAAGAACTAGATAAAGCATAAGATAGAATACATAATATATTTAAATACACAATATTAAAAGAAATGTTAAAGATTTATAAAAAGAGACACATTATATAATACATAAAATATATTAAAACACAAAGTAAGGTAGAAGTAAAAAATATGAAGTACCTAGAACCAGTTTGTTTGTATTGAGGAAAAATCTTCCCTTTTTTAGGAAGATTTTAGGCAGGCCAGAATATTTTACACCAAGAGAATTGATTAGCTAAAATTATAGTGATTTTCAAAGGACTAAACTTTCTGTAAAATTTATCGAGAGATAAGAGTTGTCAAGGTTTTTATTATAGAGATTTGACTGAATAACTTTACTGTAAGTAAAAGGTTCATTATGTCAATAAGTTGAAATTAAGTTTTTACAACTATTGGTCAAAAACCTCCTGTTTACTAATAATATTTCTCTCTGATTTTGTTCTTTGATTCTTTTGTTGACTGTGAATTCAAAATAGGACATGGAACTATCATTCTGTGAGAAAAATTTTCATTTAAATTTGATGTTGCTAAGAACTGCTAGTACAGCGGTATCCAAATACCACTGCATATGTTTGTATAACATTTTTAGGTGATTTAATCATCACCATACAATATTTTATCCATAACTCATTTCTCAAAGACAAGTCTATTTCTTTGAACCAGAACACCTTAACATTTCTGTTTAATCTTTAACTATCAAATCTTTTCTTTATCTAACAAAAATATAAACCAATTTTCTCTTTTTACAATTATTGTATAAGATTTTGGAGAAACTTTCTTTCCCTCAATGCCAACTTATAGGGTCAAATATACATTATAAAATTATGTTCACAAAATTGTTATGGAAATCATTGAGGAATATGTTCAAGTATATACTTGAACATATTCCTCAAATATTGAAAAAACTCACTCAAATATTTGAGTGAGTTTTTTCATTTCAAAGTTTGGGACTTTTATGGGATAACTGTCATAAAAATGAACCAATTTTAATGAAACTTGGTATACATGTAGTAATAGATAGTCTTCACAGTTGTATAGTTTTTGGTTATAGTTGTGCCGATATTTTCAAAATGGCAGACCATTTAAAAAATTGTTTGAGTGAAAAAACCGTGTTGCATATCAGTTTAAAGGTCTTGAAGAGTACAAAAAGATAGTATACATTGCATGCTAAACAAATTCAAAATGGCGGCAAAAATTGAAAACAAAAAATTAAATTAAAAGGGATAAATCAAGTAATATATCATTGAAAAGCTTGATTAGTAGAACAAAAAATGTTATTTACCATATTTTAAAAAATCAACGTGGTGGCCATAATTTTATAAAATAATTATTTTTACTAATTTTCATAGAAATTCTGAAGTAAAGATAAATTGTAATGTATTGTAGGTACTTTTTTTTAACTGCCTATCAACAATAACCGCAACCTTGCAAGCGAAGCGAGCCCTTTTTAAATATGTAAAATTATATAATCACATAATCAAGCGAGCGAAGTGAGCCATTTTTTAGTATGTTATATTATTATAAATATATGCTATTTAGCAAATGAAACGAGCTTTTTACCATGATTTATCTTAACTACATGCAATATAGTGAGCGAAGCGAGCCCTTTTTAAAATACCATTATAAATAATACTAGGAATACTAACATAAGAATGTTTCCTAATTTACTCCATCTAGCGAACGAAGTGAGTCTATTAATAAATATTTTTATTTGATGTATTCTTCTGATGTGAGTTCTTGATGCAACACATTACTAGTTTAATTTAATCAACAGTAGCTATTTAGCAAGGAGGGGGGATCCAGTTGGTCCCTAGCAGACTTCAAATAAAGTGGTTCATGAGCTTCCATGGGTTGGAAATCCATGTACTTGAGATGGGATCCAAGTACCATGATGGAATTTCTACCTCCCCTTCCCTTAATTCATACATTTTTTTAACTGTTGTTTTACCTTCAGTATACTTTAAAAGTGAGTACATATTCCCTCTTGTTCCATAAGGCTGTACTGCCACTAAGAAAAAAAACACCTCAGCATAAAAATTTAATTTTCAATAGTAATTGGAGATTATTTTTTAAATTGACCTTGGATCACCAAGCTCTATGTTTGCCATGCAAATTATCTATTTTACCCCCCAGATTATGAACACAGTTTTAATCGAAATCCTGTGTTACCCACACAGAATGTGTCAAGCATCTGAGTGGAATTGAGCTCGAGTGGAGTTATCCATACTAGGAAACGAACACGTATCTCCTGATCTCGTTCTTCATTTCCTATTTAACACTAGGAAACGAAGAAAAAAGTCTCTCCACAATAATAATTGTTTATTGGCGCGAAGCCGTCATCAGTGCCATAAAAATAAAGATGAAAGAAATACATAAAACTATTTTCTTTAGCTAACAAAATAGTTTATGTAAAAAAAAAGAAAATAGTTTTATGTATTTCTAACTTTCATCTTTATTTTATGGCACTTATGATGGCCTCAAGTTAGGTTAATAGCGCTTTGCCAATAAACAATTATTTTTGTGGAGAGACTCTTTTCTTCATTTCTTATTGTCAAGCATCGTTCAAATATTTTTAATTAAGAGTAATACTGTGTTTTTGCACATGATATTAAACATCAGAAGACTAGACTAGACTGATCAGCATTAAAGTGATGTAATAATTAGGGATCGGTGGTAGGGGAGACATTGTTCCCACTCCCTTCCTTCACATGGTCCCGAGCAAATTCTGTAACTTTAAGTTCATCCAATATCCACTTTACAGCTGCAGATATTGAATTGCCAACTATACCCATTCATCAGCCATTACAACCGGTTTAAGTAGCTTTTCTTTTTTTTATAGCACTTAGTACAAAAGTTTAAATGTTGTTTTCAAAAACATAATTTTTGTTTTCCATATTTTTAAAGAAAAACATAAATAATCGAGGTAAAAAATATGTATTACAGTGTATCGACAACTTTAAAAATCTTGACAGCTCAGTTTAGGCACCACCAATTCTAAAAAAAAAATCCCTACAAAAAGGCAGCGGGGAAAAAACTTTGTAAACAAATCAGGTTATGTTACCCGTGTTTTCTTGGTGATGTTTCTGCATTTCTTTTGTGTAGTTTTATTATTTAGGAAGTATGCAAATGTGGAAAAAAATGAATTGTGAAGGGAAATAATACACACAAGAAGAACCACAAACGAAGTGAATGAATGCCGGGAAGGAGGTTATTTCCCTACAGGGGTTATGTGAGTAGGGAATTTTTTTTTCTCTTTCAAGAGAGGGGTTGGCAGCGGCTTCTCTGATTGGTCGATCCCCAAAATGCTTATGACCTTGGGGATTTTTAAACTTAATGATACACTGTAGTCTAGAAGACTGGAGTTCAAGTACTATGCCCCTAGGCAGCGTCACTAGTACCTGTTGGCCATTGCTTGGCAAGGGCTAAAAATCATCAAAGCTGTTTGTAAGAACTGGTGGCACTGACTGGCAGCGTAATAGTTGAACCAGACTTTAAAAGCCCCAATTGATCAGCCCTTTATTGCCCCTATGGATTACGGGTGGGAGTTAGTACACTGTCTCTACTACCAACCCTAATTTTTAGATCACTTTCATCAGCATGTGTACTAAAGACTCTCAACAATGAACAGTAAAGCATAGCCTCAATTAGATAAATTGATAGGAGTATAAATTAAATAAATAAGTATCTACTATAAACTAGAATAGAAATTTTATTGTAACACTAAGAATAGTAAAAATTAGGGTATTAACAAAGATCATAAAAGAAATTTACAAATATTCTCTGTCTGGAGGAGTATTTTTCGCATATTTATCCCTGGATCTTGGAAACCATCTATGCTTTGTTGTGAAAGTTAGTTTGGCCATTTCTTCGGCTGTTGTGTTGGGATGTTTTGGCTTTTCATATATTTTCTTAGCATCACCCATATTTTTCAAAACATACCTATCTTGTTCTTTTTCAGCTGGAAGGGGCTTAGTACATTCGTATGGATACGGTTTTTCTGGATGCCAACAAATATAATAGGATTTATCATCTGATAACACTATTGGGTCCACAATTTCATTTAATGCCGTACTTTTATAACGAGATGGAACTGAAGATAAATTACAGCAATGGTAGGATACTTTTCTTGAAACAACTCTTAAATGATTCATGATGCAAAATGTTTATTTGACTTCAAAAATACATTAAAGATTCTTATATAAATGAACTTCTCAACAAACTTATCTAAATGTATATTCTTCTTAATTTTCTTTTGTATAATAGATATTTTATCATTCTTCTTGACCAACTTTATTCATACAAACTAAAGATGGTAAAAAATATAGTAGCATTGATTCTGTTTTCTCTAGGACTTAATATGCCGGGCTCCTTCCTAACTTTTCTCCTATGAAAATGGCAGAAACTTAAAATCTTCAGTAATAATTTCACTCACATCAGTTAAGATGGATCTGAGGGGACTGCCATATTGTGAAACCTCTTTTACCATGCTAAAGTCATCCTAATCTCTTCTCTATAAGCCATTTCTTTTCTCCATGGCTAAAGCCCTCCCCCCCAGCAGAACCAAGGATCTAGAATAAAGATTTTTCAAGTTCCTTGAGCAGAGCTTGTCTTTTTTCCTCCTTCCCTTTTACAAGCCACAGACCTGCCATGCTAAGTCCAACCAACCGGTGTATTTTCAGTTGAACGAAAAGGGTAAATCCGTCTATAGATCTGTTTCTATACGAGATTTTAGTCACGTGACCCTTCGTCGGAAAAAATTTAAATAGAGCAAAACTAAGCGAAGTATTCATGTTAAAAGTAAACAAAGATACGTTTCGTGACGTCACACTCTCGCTCTATAAGTTAAGAGACGTGTTTTATTTTTGATTATTGTTTTTTTACGATCTTTATATAAATTAATTATAATAAAACGTTCGCCCGTTATAAATGTAGATTTTAAAAGTTCTTATTAATAAATAAAATAAAATCTTAGTTATTACGTCGCCGTATTGTTTTTTTACAAAACTCATAAATTAAATTAGGATACCATCAAACATTAAAAATTAATTTTCATAATTTAAGCAGCAATTAATTATTAAATATCAATTAATTAATGTTATGTTATTATGTAAATTATTTCTAACATTCTATTATATTCAAGATGGATAGTCGAGGTTAAGAAATGGATCAATTTCGATATAAAATTATTAAATTCATTAATAATAAAAAAAAATCAAAATTACATTTTTTTTAAATTACATTTTAGAAAAAATCATTGGTTTAAAATGTTAATTTAGAGTATTTATTATAGAAACTTCAAGAGGTGGAGGGGAGAGTATATAACGAAGGCTGCCGGTTCTAGAGTCAGTCAGCCTTCAGCCATCTTGAAGTTCCAATAATCCGATGTTGTAAAGTAAGTTAAACACTTTTTTGATATTTTTTTCATAACTTTAAAAGAATTTATTTAATTTTTAACTATTATAAATGGTAAAATGTAAAAATATTATGTGGTAAAATATTATAAGATGAAGGAACGTAATAATGATGCGAGAATTTTGTCGGCCATTTTGAAAAGTTTATTTGATATTACTATTTTATCATTTTTTATATTATCTACTATTATATTATTTTACTAATAATTTCATTAATACCACTCCTATTATTGTAATACTAATAAAACTACTCATATATAGACCTCCTAAGAGGTGTTTTTAGGTTTAAGTCTGGATAATTAGTCGAAGATAATCTTCGAAACCCTTATACTTTCTGTCGAGCGTCTGTCTGTCCGATTTCACATCTCCGGAACTACAATAGCTAGGAAGTTAAAATTTAATAAACATGTGTAACTATTTTATCCAACAACAGGAAAAATATAGCCAGCTATCTCACATGCGCATCTGTCGATTTATGAGCGAATGCGCACATTCACAAAAAATAATTTTTTTTTTAAATAATCATGTGGGATATCAAATTGAAGGTATCAATGGGTAGAATACAAATATGCATAGTTTTTTAAAATGGTGACTATTACACCCGCCAAAAATATCAAAAACCACCAAAAAAATTGTTGCCCCCCCTCCGTTTTAACCCATTAGGAGAAGCCCTAAAAATATGAAAAAATTGTCAATAAAAGTTCTATATGGGCAAAATTCTTCGGATAAAAAGTTTCAAAAATTAATTTTAGCAATTTCAAAATTGCACATACGCGCACGCGCAAAAAAATTTTTTTTTTTGAAAAAACCATGTGGGGTATCAAATTGTAGGTATCGATGAGTAGAACACAAATATACACCGCGTTTTCAAAATAGCGACCATTACACCTGCCCATTACAATAATAGCGCCACATTTTTTTAATGTATAGTCATAAGAATTTACGAGTAAGCTAGCACATTAAGGCGAGCGAAGCGACCCCTAAAATATTAGGTGAAAATTTGTTTTTATACTTGAAATTGGCTAAAAACGAACAACCACATAAATGTTATGTAAAAGTTTGATTCTATAGTTTAAAATTGGCTAGTACCAAACAAGCGCACTCAAAGGCGAGCCCTAGAATATTATGTTATGTTTTTACTCTATGCTATAAAATTAGGTACTGATAAACATATACAGAAAGGCGAGCGAAGCGAGCCCAAGAATTTCATGCCTTGTTTTAAATTTTTAGGGAACTGGGGTTTAGGGGGCTGTTGAAACTGATGTAATATTAGGCCTTTAATCTTCGAAAATTAGGAAACAGGAGTTTAGGGGGCTGTTGAAACTGATGTAATATTAGGGCTTAAATCTTCGAAAATTAGGAACCAGAGTTTAGGGGCTGTTGAAACTGATGTAATATTAGGGCTTAAAATCTTTCAAAATTAGGAACAGGAGTTTAGGGGGCTGTTGAAACTGATGTAATATTAGGGCTTAATCTTCGGAAAATTAGGGAACAGGAGTTTAGGAGGCTGTTGAAACTGATGTAATATTAGGGCTTAAATCTTTCAAAATTAGGGAACTGGGTTTAGGGGGCTGTTGAAACTGATGTAATATTAGGCTTAATTTTAAACTGATGTCATATTAGGGCTTAAATCTTCGAAAATTAGGGACAGGAGTTTAGGGGCTGTTGAACTGATGTAATTAGAGCTTAAATCTCCACAATTTAGGGAATAAGGTTTAGGGGCTGTTGAAACTGATGTAATATTAGGGCTTAAATCTTCGAAAATTAGGAAAAGAGTTTAGGGGGCTGTTGAAACTGATGTAATATTAGGGCTTAAATCTTCGAAAATTAGGAAACAGGAGTTTAGAAGGCTGTTCAAACTGATGTAATATTAGGGCCTAAATCTCCGAAATTTAGGGAATAAGAGTTTAGGGGGCTGTTGAAACTGATGTAATATTAGGGCTTAAATCTTCGAAAATTAGGGAACAGGAGTTTAGGGGGCTGTTGAAACTGATGTAATATTAGGGCTTAAATCTTCGCAAATTAGGGAACAGGAGTTTAGAGGGCTGTTGAAACTAATGTAATATTAGGGCTTAAATCTTCGAAAATTAGGGAACAGGAGTTTAGGGGGCTGTTGAAACTGATGTAATATAAGGGCTTAAATCTTCGAAAATTAGGGACAGGAGTTTAGGGGGCTGTTGAAACTGATGTAATATTAGGGTTTAAATCTTGGAAAATTAGGGAACAGGAGTTTTAGGGGGCTGTTGAAACTGATATAATATTAGGGCTTAAATCATTTAAATTAGAAACAGGAGTTTAGGGGCTGTGAAACTGATGTAATATTAGGCTTAAATCTTTCAAAATTAGGGAACAGGAATTTAGGGGGCTGTTGAAACTGATGTAATATTAGGGCTTGAATCTTCGAAAATTAGGGAACAGGAGTTTAGGAGGCTGTTGAAACTGATGTAATATTAGGGCTTAAATCTTTCAAAATTAGGGAACTGGAGTTTAGGGGCTGTTGAAACTGATGTAATATTAGGCTTAAATCTTCGAAAATTAGGGAACAGGAGTTTAGAGGGCTGTTGAAACTGATGTCATATTAGGGCTTAAATCTTCGAAAATTAGGGAACAGGAGTTTAGGGGGCTGTTGAAACTGATGTAATATTAGGGCTTAACTTCGAAAATTAGGGATAGAGTTTAGGGGGCTGTTGAATGATGTAATATTAGGCCTTTAATCTTCGAAATTAGGAAACAGGAGTTTAGGGGCTGTTGAAACTGATGTAATATTAGGGCTTAAATCTTTTAAAATTAGGGAACAGGAGTTTAGGGGGCTGTTGAAACTAATGTAATATTAGGGCTTAAATCTTCGAAAATTAGGGAACAGGAGTTTAGGGGGCTGTTGAAACTGATGTAATATTAGGGCTTAAATCTTCGCAAATTAGGGAACAGGAGTTTAGAGGGCTGTTGAAACTAATGTAATATTAGGGCTTAAATCTTCGAAAATTAGGGAACAGGAGTTTAGGGGGCTGTTGAAACTGATGTAATATAAGGGCTTAAATCTTCGAAAATTAGGGAACAGGAGTTTAGGGGGCTGTTGAAACTGATGTAATATTAGGGTTTAAATCTTGGAAAATTAGGGAACAGGAGTTTTAGGGGGCTGTTGAAACTGATATAATATTAGGGCTTAAATCATTTAAAATTAGAAAACAGGAGTTTAGGGGGCTGTTGAAACTGATGTAATATTAGGGCTTAAATCTTTTAAAATTAGGGAACAGGAGTTTAGGGGGCTGTTGAAACTAATGTAATATTAGGGCTTAAATCTTCGAAATTAGGGATCAGGAGTTTAGGGGGCTGTTGAAACTGATGTAATATTAGGCTTAAATCTTCGAAAATGAGGAACAGGAGTTTAGAGGGCTGTTGAAACTGATGTAATATTAGGGCCTAAATCTCCGAAATTTAGGGAATAAGAGTTTAGGGGGCTGTTGAAACTAATGTAATATTAGGGTTAAATCTTCGAAAATTAGGGAACAGGAGTTTAGGGGGCTGTTGAAACTGATATAATATTAGGGCTTGAATCTTTTAAAATTAGAAAACAGGAGTTTAGGGGGCTGTTGAAACTGATGTAATATTAGGGCTTAAATCTTTTAAAATTAGGGAACAGGAGTTTAGGGGGCTGTTGAAACTAATGTAATATTAGGGCTTAAATCTTCGAAAATTAGGGATCAGGAGTTTAGGGGGCTGTTGAAACTGATGTAATATTAGGGCTTAAATCTTCGAAAATGAGGAAACAGGAGTTTAGAGGGCTGTTGAAACTGATGTAATATTAGGGCTTAAATCTTTTAAAATTAGGGAACAGGAGTTTAGGGGGCTGTTGAAACTAATGTAATATTAGGGCTTAAATCTTCGAAAATTAGGGAACAGGAGTTTAAGGGGCTGTTGAAACTGATGTAATATTAGGGCTTAAATCTCCGAAAATATGGGAACAGGAGTTTAGAGGGCTGTTGAAACTGATGTAATATTAGGGCCTAAATCTTCGAAAATTAGGGAACAGGAGTTTAGGGGGCTGTTGAAACTGATGTAATATTAGGGCCTAAAATCTTCGAAATGAGGAAACAGGAGTTTAGAGGGCTGTTGAAACTGATGTAATATTAGGGCTTAAATCTTCGAAAATTAGGGAATAAGAGTTTAGGGGGCTGTTGAAACTGATGTAATATTAGGCCTTTAATCTTCGAAAATTAGGAAACAGGAGTTTAGGGGGCTGTTGAAACTGATGTAATATTAGGGCTTAAATCTTTTAAAATTAGGGAACAGGAGTTTAGGGGGCTGTTGAAACTAATGTAATATTAGGGCTTAAATCTTCGAAAATTAGGGAACAGGAGTTTAGGGGGCTGTTGAAACTGATGTAATATTAGGGCTTAAATCTCCGAAAATAAGGGAACAGGAGTTAAGAGGGCTGTTGAAACTGATGTAATATTAGGGCTTAAATCTTCGAAAATTAGGGAACAGGAGTTTAGGGGGCTGTTGAAACTGATGTAATATTAGGGCTTAAATCTCCGAAAATAAGGGAACAGGAGTTTAGAGGGCTGTTGAAACTGATGTAATATTAGGGCTTAAATCTTCGAAAATTAGGGAACAGGAGTTTAGGAGGCTGTTGAAACTGATGTAATATTAGGGCTTAAATCTTCGAAAATTAGGGAACAGGAGGTTAGGGGGCTGTTGAAACTGATATAATATTAGGGCTTAAATTGCCAAAAATTATAGAATGGGTTTATATGTACAGATTGCTTTCCCTTAGTTAGCAGCATTGGATAATATTGCTTAGCAACCAATGAGGTTTGGCTGTTTTAAATCGTAGGCATATTTTATGATCTAGGATTGACCTCATTAGCTTTATTGTATTTTTTAAATGGAAATTAAAAATGATTAGCATATTTAATATATTCATAACACAAGAGTCACAGGGGCCCAATACTCTAAGGTAGGGTCTAAAAAGCTCATAGAGGCAAATGTTTTTAAAAATATTCTATTCCCTAAATTTAGATCCTTCAAGGCCCCCTTTATACTTATTCTTCATACTTGGGCCTATAAAAGTCCCAAACAGAAAACTAAGGCCTTAAAGGGTCCTTGACATACTTGATCAGGGCTCTAGAGCAGTTGAAGGGACCTTAAGATTATGAAAAAATAGTTTACTTAAAAATTTAATTTAAATGAATAAACTTAAGTTTTACTTAAGTTTATTTTATTTTTACTTATTTATTTTATTTACTTAAGTTTATCTTTATTTATTTAAATAAAATAATACTTTTGATTTAATTTGATTAAATATGAAATTAAAGGTAAATAAATATAATTAAGTATAAATTATAAATAAATTGATAAATACAATTAAGTATAAATTATAAATAAATTGTATAAATACAATTAATAATTGCTATAATCATTAATACTACTCTAATTAAAAGTAGACCCCTCTGAAAAGCAAAATAGGAACCCCCCCCCCCATTGGCCCCTTGAGATGTAGGTTTGGGCACTTTTAGGCTCCTGGGGCCAATTGGCTCAGTCCGCCACTGGTAAAAGTAATAATAGTGCCAGCATTTATAATATTAATGGTAGTATTAGTAGTTGGAGCAATTGTATTATTAGTCATATGAGTAATGTTTTTATTACTTTATTGTTGAATTGATAATATTAAACAAAGAGGAGATGTCACTACTATTTCTAAATCTACAAAATTTTAACATTAACCATTATATAATATTAACACAATTATTGATAATGCTTCTAATACTACTCCTTTTATTAAAATAACACAAACTATTGTAATAATAATAATAGTATTATTATTACAGGATTCATTGCAGTGTAAACTCCTACTACTAATACTACCAATAATACTAATAATACAATAGTGATAATAAGAGTAGTAAATTCATAAATTTAATATGACTGATTTTGAAAGATTGAAAGTCATGCTTATTGATTGACAGCTGAGTTAAGTCAACTCAATCATCAATCATGAGTCAGAAGTTAATCAGTTGTATGTAAGAGTGAAGGTACTCTTCACTCTTATATATTATGTGTATATTTATAAATTTCAACTGTATTAGTCTATCAAATATTTAAGAGCCTAGTATTTAAGCTATCATAAGTAATATCTAATATTTAAGCTATTATGTCTTTTTTAATTATTAAATAACAACATTTACATTTAAAACAATCTATAACCTCCGTTCCAAGAAGTTATTTTTTAATGATTTAATGTTTTGCGCTACGAGATAACCAAGGCACACATTAATCTTGTCAAAGCAAGAAGCAGAATAGAATTTACACCTGCCGTTCAAATTCCAAACATTGATGAACATTTAATAAAAATGTATCTTTGGATGCGGTCCGATTGTTTTTTTTTTGGACTCCTGCTACAAAAATTGACATTTTATTTTATAAATTTTACAGTCTGAGACCATAGAGAAAATATTACATTTATAAAAGGAAAGTTACAAAATATTTTAACAATAAAAATGAATATTTAAATAAAATAATAAACAGAATTATAAAAAATAGTATCACAACCTCCTGGGCATGAGGTAAAACTGCATCCACTGGTACCTGAATTATGCAGAGTACCGGGTCTGGTCAGAGCAGGTTCTACCGGGCCTGACGGTTAAAGAAGCATTTCCGGCTCTCAGAAAAAAGTATTACAAAACAACAAGAAGTACAAAAACAATTATCATCATTTGAAATAAAACTTGTCTTAACTTAAAAATACTATTTATATCAAACAATTATTATAATTAGAAATATAACTTTTCATAACTAAAATTAAAAATACTTTTCATATCATACAGCAAAAGAGATAAACAAATTTAGAATAAACAAACAAAAATAAATTATCACAATCATTAAAACCACAAATAATATAAATCAACTAATTATAAATACTACAAATCAACTTATGGTGTTATTTTAATAAAAAATAAAATATATTAAAAGAATAATTTTACGTTAAAAGCCACTGTTAGTACCATTATTTGGTAATTTACTTTTTTCTAATAAATAAACAAGTGTTCATAAGAATAATTTAAAATGTGTCTCTGTATCTTGACTTTGAAAATAATAATAATAATATAATCACTGTCCGTGGAGTGGACTTGGAGTTCAGAAGAGTGGCATTACTAGGGGTATAACTTATTAACTTTTAAAATATCAAAAATATTTGCTTGATAAAAAGTTTTCTAATGATTTTTGTGTTTCCAATGATATTGTTTGAGTGTTAAGATTTTTTTATTACTATGAGACATCTGTGGCTAGCACAGTTCTCTAAATATTTATATGAATGTATGTGAACTTTTCTTGTAAGCATGCTAGCTTAAATAGCAATATTTTTAGCTCCTATTATTTTTAAGCCTATTGGTAGGGAAGCCTCGTTCCATGATTGGCATCTTGTTATTGCTATGATTAGCAATTAATTAACTAGATTATTTGTTATATTAATTAACCATTAATTAATGCAACCAGATTATCGGTGAATACCAGTTTCACACTCAACTAATTAAAGACTGTAGTAATAAGAGCCTGATTCTTTATTTAAAATCCTAGAATATTCAAAATATTAATACATGAAATATTGAAAACTTTTATTCCACCAATAATTAATAATAATAATTAATACACAGTAATAAATAATATAATATAAATAAATAAATAAATATATATATATATTATATATATATATATATATATATATATATATATATATATATATATATATATATTATATTTATTTATTATATATATATATATATATATATTATATATATATATATATATATATATATATATTAATAAATAAAAGCAGAATTCTGATTGTCTCCAAACTAATCCTATGATTAAATAAACTTGCCACCACTAGTATTGCCAACTAATTAGGACATTAATTGCTTCCACGGTTGTTTAGAAATATGGATATTAAGTATTAGTAGTCAATTATAAAATATAAGTATATAGGTAAAAAATAGGAGCTAGTAGAGAAACCGCTCATGTTTTTTTCTTTTTTGTAAATACTGTATGATTATATTCTACATTTATTTTGTATTACCATGATAACTTAAGAACATAAATGAAACCTTTATTTATTTAAGTAAATCAAAGTTAAATTTATTTAACTTCATAGATCTTTCATTGAACTGAACAATTTAAGAAATTCTTCCAAATAGTCCAGGTAACTAAGTAACCTAGAGGTCAAGAGTTCAAATCCAGCCTAGGGGGAATCTTAATATGAAGTTATCCCAAGTTATCACTTGGGACGTCTCTGGTGGATGGTGCTGGACTAGCCAGAGTGGTGAGCCTTAAGCTAGAATCTGGTGATGCTTGATGAGACTGATTGAACATGGGCAGGCTAAGTGTGACTAATTATGTGATCAGAGGAGCCAGTAAGACTGAATGAACTTCGCAGGCACCAGCCAGAGCACTGAGTTTGGATAAAGTCTGGTTGGGCTAGTCCTGAACTGAGCATACTGTGGACTAGTCATTTGTGCCGCCATGTACAGAGAGTGGGCTTCCTAGATAATTGAGTGTGTACAAACTATGGGGTCAATTAGTTGAGTAGGGGAAAACGGTTATATGACCATATGAGTTTTAAGAGTTAAAAAATACTATTACAATAGAAAATAAATTTCCAGAGAACAAGTGACATGAGAGAATTTGTTTACAAAGATTATTGTGGGAGAGAAATGAACATTCCTATTGGTTAGTTAAGCATTTTAGTTATCAGGGGGTTAACTTTTGTTTTAACAGGATCACTGCTTTTCAACACTTGATTATTAAAGCCCTAATTCAATTGATAACTTAAAATAAATTGAAAATATAGATAATTAAGTATTCAGAAATTTAAAACCGGGATTTATTTTAAAATACCCTAAAAACTTTTTTAGTTTTCTTTCGTTAAGACTATATGCTAAAAAAATAAGTTTTTTTTGGATTTAATATTTGTCAATATTAAAAATATTGTTTTTATATTTGTAATATTGTATATTTGTAATATTTGTATTTTTAAAAACATCCTGTTTTTTTATCCTTAAACCCATAGGGTCATATTAGCATTCTCTCTCCCTCAACTAATCGACCCCAGAGTTTGTACGTACTTAACCATCTAGGAACCACACTCTCCGAACATGTTCATCTAGTCCATCTAGACTAGCTAGGCTCCCCGCTCTGGCTAGCGCTGACTATTAGTTCACAGTGTTCTCAGTTAATCCAGTCTTACTAGCTCCTCTGATTACATAATTAGTCTCACTTAACCCTCCCTCGTTTAACCAGTCTCACTAATCTCATCAGTTCCTCTAACATCACCAGACTCTAGCTAGGCTCACCACTCTGGCTAGTCCAGCGCTACCCAACAGAGAACTCTAGCAACACCCCAACGTCAGCATCCACAAACTCATTCTACACCCCTGACATGAAAGTCAAAGTTCCGCAGTGCTACAAGGAGAAGTCTGTCTTCAAGAACTGAGCACTTCGTTCCTAGTCACTGATGTTATTCGTGCCCTTGGGTCACTTTCACAGACTAAGTTTTTGGACATACGAAGGCACATCTCCATCAGCCGCAGAACCTTCACTTTGTGAGCTGGGGACAATAAAATTGTGGATCCAGACAGGTGAAACAGAAACCAACCCTGCATTTGTGTATTAGCAGCCAAGGAAACCATGTAAAACCTTGGCTGGCTTGGCCGTCCTTGAATTCAAGAACTCCTGAATGTACAGTACAAGGGATAACCTCATATTAAGGTCCTCCCCCTCCTGGTCGAGGATCTACTGGACTTAGTTAACATCCTGTAATACTCGTTACCTTGTTTTAGGTTGCCGAAGAAGCTCAAGGATTATGAGGTGGGCGTCTATTGTTGAGGATGACCTTATAGAGACATGATCCGGAAAATCCTTGTTTCCTTATCAGCCTGTTTTTGGAGGGGTTTACGGAACAATGCTTTGTTTTAGAAACTTTGATAAAGGTGATTATTTGTTTGTAGTAGTAATATTATTATTAAGGGAAGGAGTTTAGACCTAATGCACTACCACTTAATGTCTGCTTACTTGAAGTAACTCTTATTTTTAATAAAAGGGTAATTGCACTATTCACCTGACATAATCCACCCTCTCATATGGTCCTCATTATCCTTTATTTGGATTTGAAAATCTTATAATTCTTTTAAAATCTCTTGTATTTATTTTAAATGCATAATATATTTATTATTAAATTATTTATCATGAATTTCAAATAAATACAAGAGATTCAATTACACTCTAAAATAAACTACTTTTAATATTTATAATATGCACAATGCATTATACATACATTAAATAATTTGTTTGCTGTTTAAATTCTGTACTCCATGGTCACAACCAAATTTTTTATGTATCAGCATTCCTAAATTTGTCTTAACCAACAACACATAAACCTTAAAACCTTGGCTGGCTTGGCCGTCCTTGAATTCAAGAACTCCTGAATGTACAGTACAAGGGATAACCTCATATTAAGGTCCTCCCCCTCCTGGTCGAGTTTAAAAAGATAATTAATTTTCAAAATTCATTGTACTTTGTTAGATTTTCTTAATTATCATAATGTCTCAGATTTTCCGTGAGTCATCATAATTTCAGCACTGCCACATGTTATTAAAAGAGTAAGCTTACAAAATAATTTTCTTTGAGAAACACTGATAAATAATTTTCCCTGTACACGGTGGAATTGAATGATATAAAATTTTCTAAAATGCTTTAAACTACATGGTTCCCTCGTTTATTAAACCCCATTAGTTATTCCTCTTAGTTAAACATCATAGCTCCTTTGGCTAATGTGTTTCCTCTCAAATATTTATATTAGAATCTTTCTATTATAATCGTTCTTTATTTGCTTTCAGGTGTCTTAATGCAAATGAGTAAATTTAGATATTCTGTAAATCACTGGACTGAAGCCATCCTGATATTACAGTCTATCGTTTAGTTTAAAAATCCCCAAGGTCATAAGTATTTTGGGGATTGACCAATCAGAGAAGCCGCTGCCAACCTCTTACTTAAAAAGAGAAAAAAATCCCTACCACAATAACCACTGTAGGGAAAAAACCTTCTTCCTGGCAATCATTCACTTTGTTTGTGGTTCTTCTTTTAATTACATCGTTTTGAAATCTACTTTCAAATTAATCTTAAAATGATATTTAAAAATAAAACTACACAAAAAAATATCGCCAAGAAAATACGGGTAAAATAACCTGATTTGTTTACATAGTTTTTCCTGCTCCCATCTTGTAGGGATTTTTTTCTCTTAAGAATCAGTGGTGTCTAAACTGACCTGTCAAGATTTTTAAACTAAACGATTGACTGTACATAATGTTTAAGTTTACTTATCATTAGATTAGCTTGTTTGAAACAATATTTGTTAGAGTAAGGTAGTATCTAATTTCATTTAAAAAAAATGAATGGGTGAAATGAAGAAATAAATTTTATCTCCAGACAGTGATTAATGTTAGGGAGTAAAGAAGCACTTTTCAATCCCAAGGGAGAAATAGTGTTTCCTATTATTGGATTATTAGAGCCTATTATATCAATTTTTTTAGGGGAGTGGTATTCTCTAAATTTATACAGGTTACCCATAGAGGAAGGTATACTTCCTGTGTGGTGACCGATCAATAGAAGTTGTTTGGAGCAATAAAAAAAAATTGATTTTTTGGGGGGCAGCACCCCCAAAATTTATAAGGAGTTACGACCCAAAAAAATAGAATGAAGTACAATAAAACGTGTTAAAATAAAATCAAAGTCTGGAGATAAAATCTTTTATGCACTTTGGGAGTAAAATGCTATTTTCCCTGTTGCAATTACCCTCCTCGGCTTTGCCTCGGGATTTAATAATCATAATTCCCTCGGCTTCACCTCGGGAGTTAAATATTTTTGTTCCCTTGGCTGACGCCTCAGGAACCAACTAACTGCTCAGGGAAATAATAGTTTTCTTTACTCCCTTGGTGCATAAATAACTATTAAAAATGTTTATGTCATTCCTATTTAAAAGAAACTATTGTTTAAATTACATTTATACAGTTGCCTTAATAGAATGAGGCCTCAGTTAATTTATTTCTGAGTAAGTCTTTCATTTTATTCATAATTTTCATTTTATTTCAGTCTTATTTATTGACTGCTTATATCTTGCATAAGATTTAGCTCTTAAATATCCAGTTAAATCCTGATTTAGTCACATTTTATTTAATCGGCGTTAATCCATTTATTTTTCAACTTGATGATCATTGCTACTACGTATAGTCTCTTTTTAATTATTACCTTTGTTAATTGTATAAGTTGGTATTTAGTTGTTTTTAGATATGTTGTATGGTTAAGGATCCCATCCTCTGTTTTTTAACAACACACATATTAATGATTTGTAGATAAGCAACTTTTCTTTGTCATATTTCATGTATTGTTATTAACATCTTATCTTATGTCATTATTATGCATTGTAAAATAAGTATTTGTGTTAAAGCCAGGAAGACTAGACATAATAATATAATTCCTTCGATTATAGCAGTATGACATAGTAAAAATCTAGGACACAAGAGGTTTTTACTATGCCACACTGCTTCAATCGAAAAAATTATGTTATTATCATTCGTCAAATATCCTCTTACTTAGTCTCATTGGATTTTAAAAAAACACAAATATTTGTTATTCTAAAATTTTGTAGAGGTTTTGTAGGAGCCAAACCATTATTATACATTGTAAAATAAGTATTTGTGTTTAAGCCTGGAGGACTATCAAAGAAATTATATTATAATCATTTTGTCTAATAATATTAATATAATTTCTTTGATTAAAGTAGTGTCGCATTGTAAAAACTCTTGTATCCTCTTACAGTTTCATTGGGCTTCAAAAACACCAATATTTATTATTTTATAATTTTGTAGATAAAGATCCTTTTTATTTGTGTTTTTTTATCCTAGCCCCTACTGAATTTTTTCCAATGTCAAGAAAAAGGTAAGGTAGGTAGGTTAAACATATTCTGTACAAAATATCTGGTAAAATTATTTTATTTACATAATCAAAACACAATAATACAGCATGAAAAGACACTATACTAATTACAGTATATAAACAGTACATTAAAACACAATACTAAAAAGATGATATACAAATAACAGTATTAAACCACAATACTAGCAGAATAAACACAACATTAATATGGAATCATACATGATCATAATCATTACATAATAATCAAAACATAATCACAATTAAAACACAATAATGCAGAATGAAAAAATAATATACAAATTACAGTATTAAAACACAATAATAAAGTATTAAAAGACACAGTACATTAAAACAAAATACTAAAAAGAGTATTAAAACACAATAATAAAGTATTAAAAGACACAGTACATTAAAACAAAATACTAATAAGATTATACATTACATAATAATCAAAACATAATCACAATTAAAACACAATAATTCAGAATGAAAAGATAATATACTAATTACAGTATTAAAACACAATAATAAAGTATTAATAGACACAGTACATTAAAAAAAATACTAAAAAGATTATATACAATAACAGTATTAAAACACAATACTAGCAGAATAAACACAACATTAATATGGAATAATACATGATCATAATCAAAATACAGTATAAAAGGACAATACTAATCACAGTATTAAAACACAATACTAAAAAAAAGATATACAAACAACAGAATTAAAACACAATATCAACAGAATAAACATAACAATAATATGAAAAATAATATGAAATAATCAAAACATAATAGGCATAATCAAAACACAATAATACAGTATAAAATGACAATATACTAATTACAGTATTAAAACACAATATACACAGTACATTAAAACACAATACTAAAAAGATGATAGCAAGTAACAACATTAAAGCAGTATTAAAACACAATACTAGCGACATAATATTATCACAATCAAAACATAATGAAAAGACAATATACTAATTACAGTACATTAAAACACAATACTAAAAAGATTATATACCAATAACAGTATTAAAACACAATACTAGTAGAATAAAGACAACATTAATATGAAATAATCAAAACATAATTATAATAGGCATAATTAAAACACAATAATACAGTATAAAAGGACAATATACTAATTACAGTATTAAAACACAATACTAGTAGAATAAAGACAACATTAATATGAAATAATCAAAACATAATTATAATAGGCATAATTAAAACACAATAATACAGTATAAAAGGACAATATACTAATTACAGTATTAAAACACAATACTAAAAAGAAGATATGTAAATAACTGCATTAAAACACAATACTAGCTACAAATTATTATCACAATAAAAACACAATATACTAATTACAGTACATTAAAACACAATACTAAAAAGATTATATACAAATAACAGTATTAAATCACAACACTAACAGAATAAAAGGACAATATACTAATGACAGTATTAAAACACAATATACACAGTACATTAAAACACAATACTAAAAAGATGATATGCAAATCAAAACACAATAAATAATACAGTAAAAGAATGCACTAACAATATTGTAAATAGAAACTTATATAAAAACAATATAATGTAATATAATAATTGAAACAATACTGTAAATATAATAAAGTTGATATAATAATAATGTATAATATTATATAATAATAATGTAGAAACAATATTATATATATTATAATAATGTAAAAACAATATTGTAAATGTATATTATAAACTTATGTAAAATCAATATTGTAATATAATAATGAAATAAAGATGCTAATGAAACAACCTTGTTATCCCATATACCTCGTATAGGCATTCCCCGTGTGTGGTCAAAAATCGATCCGGGCAAAAAAAGCCCAGATCAATTCCCGATCCACACAAGAGGATGTGAGGAAGCAGTGAACAATGTGCCAAGCGACAAGTCGCCCAGCAATTCTTCAAAGCCTCCACAAAGTGGCGAAAAAGCCCTACTGCATGAATGGATGATGAGCCTCAACCAAACAGACAGTAGTGCCAAGAAAAGGGCGAGTTTATGCTTAAATACTATCTAAGCATAAACTACTACATTATTTTCTTTTTTTATATTCAGAAGCGTAATCAGGAAGATGCCATTGTAGCAGGAGCGGATGTAAAGGGAATTAGCACAAAGTAGCATATGTCCAACCTCTCAGGAACTTTTATGCTAGTCATTCGTATTCTCATTAGAAGTGACCTGATATATTGGTTATCAGACAGTGATGCTTAAACTAATCCCTAGACATTCCACTCCCGATGAGAAGATTCACAAATCTTCCCCAAAATTTATAAAGAGAATGACATCCCAATGCTTTACTGGAGTATGACCAGCCCTGATACGCTACTGATCACATTCAAATATTCAGACTTTGCAATGTGTGGGTGCAGAGTCACCCAAACATTACATTACAATATCTGTAGGTCCATATTATGTATTTTACAATATTTCACAAGTAAGGTAAGTCATACTGAGATTTTACTTATAAAACAATAATAAAAATAAGTGTAAAATAATAAGTGCTCTTGAAGCCATTTCAACACGAAGTTGAGAGTCACAATAAAACAGAAAATTTACCTGAAACCCTGTCTCAGGTAAAGTTTTTTGAAATTATTGCTTCTCGTTACTAAAGACAAATTCTAGGGCAATACGTAAGTCCAAATGAGACATATACCCGTGTCAAAAACACAAAGTCTTACTCAAACTTAAGTAATACTCTATAATACATCTTTAAGTTATAGCCAACAAAATAATGCAAAGGGCAGCATGAGAAAGTAGCCAGGAAAGAGTGATGACTCAACTCAAAATTAATCATCACCTATGATTCATTCCGAGTTGCCCACCAATCAAAACCCTACCCTCATGCTACTTTTTAACTCTGCCTAATGTCGTTTTTTAGTTGACTATGGAGAAAGTGTGTGTTTCTTTCTCTTTAAAATTTCTAACATTTTAATACAAATAGCTTTATTTAAAGCTCTACTGTTAGAAGGTGTCTGATGAAGTGAAGGAGGCTCAAAATAGAGATATAGAAAGTAAAGGAATTTGATTTATGTGGCAGTTATCCCACCTCTCAGTCTTACGTATTCTAACTATATAGAACCTGATAATATATTGGTTAAGACATTGATGCAACACCAACCCCTAAATCTTTTACTTAAGTTAAGCGGATTGGCCTATCACTAGATAGAAGCATATTTCTCACCTCTCAGGGGTTAAAAATAGAATTTTTCTCACCAAAGAAAAGAAATCATAAAACCCTGATATATTGGTGTTTAGAAAGTGATGCTGTAACCAACCGCTAAACAAAAGTAAAATGAAAAAGGGAGTTGATCTGGCTTTGCAGCGAGCAGCATTTATCGTAACCTCTCAGGCATTGTTATCCTGATGTATAGGTGTTAAGACATTGATGCACTACCAAATCCTAACTCATCAGTGATGACTACAAACAGTCATCGACTGAAACCCCTACATTCTACAAGCCATTTCACTTCTCTAGTCCCTTATACCAGAAGAAAATTATATTTATTTAAATATATGACCTACCAGACTGAACTTAAAACTAAATAACAAATATTTAATTAACAAACATTTGTATTCATACAATACAAATGTTTATTTCACAATAAAGACAATTAAACATTAGAATAAAAAATACAACTTTATGAGGAGAAAAGGGGAAGAAAACAAACCAGAATAAAATATTTTATTTACAAAATAACGTGGGTTTTTTTACAATAGTTAAATACATTTTTAAAAATAAATAAGTAATACTAGAATAGTCATGCCCATACAGTAAAGTGTTATTAGAGAAAAATTGTAAACATCAAATAAATAACATAAAACTATAATTAGCATGTATACTTTTGGATAAAGAACAGAATAGTGTGGACACCGAGAACAGAATTAATTTATATAATTTGAATAAAATTTAAAAATAAAACATTTTATTTTTTCGGGAATTAACCCTAAAATCATCAGTGATCATCCGTCACTGAATAAGGAATGAAACATTTTTTTTAAACTATTTCTCTCTAATAATTATTATAAATTAATAACAATTTAGAAAATGTGAAGTATTTTAGCGATAACTCATAAAAACTGCAGTGGAATATTTAGTGATAAAAATAAAAAAAAGTCAGTCAGTAACAATTTCCATTCATTTTAACTGATAAGAGAAAATTTTAAAATTTAGTTAATATTCTTAAAATGGAAACTAATATCATATTGAAATTTTATGGATCTATTGACCATATATAGATATATATTTGTGCCAAATTTGTCTGTCAACCTAAAATACTTCAGCAAATCCCTTAAATATAAATTTATTATAGACTGACATAATCATGGGAAACACTTTATTTACTCAAAGTAATTTTAAAAGCTCTGGTTTCTATTTTTTTAAAAAAGAAAGTAAATTTTAATATGATTCCAAAGATATTGAAATTCACAGGAAATACCCATAAGAAACCCTCATGACAATTGTATGACACTCAACGCTATTCAGAATACAAACATAACCACATCAAAATGAGTAATTAAAAAATGTATATATAAAAAAGCAACACTAAACGAAATACATCCATCACCTGGAAATTTGAGTTTTAGCAAATTTGTTTTAAAAATGTTCATAATTTTATGACATGGTTACGTCTAAGAAGTTTAAGTTCCAAAGCATTTTTACTGAAAATAAGTAAAGTGTTTTAACTCATTTGACTATTCTAGTATTTTACAAAACACATAAGTTGTATTTGTGTACATGACTTGATGGTGAGTTCTATTCAGAGTTTCATTCTTCCTCATTGACAACTTCAACAAAACATGACTGTGTTCTGAAATTCTTCAGCAAATTTCTTTCCATATTAGCCCTGAAAGAATTATAGTAAAAATATAATTATTAAAAAACTTGTTTATTGTAAAAAAACAAACAAAATCATACATTCTATACTCATAGATTAAAAACAAAGAGGTAAAGTAAAAAGAGACTGCAGAGAAGAATTAACATATTCTATACTAACAACTTTGGTTCAAAAACTATGCTATACTTTGAAAAAAATAGAGGTGCGGAGATGAATCTTATTGCAATAATATCCTTTATACCACCATTAAATCAACATAAGAAAAAGTGGGGGTAGGAAAATAAATCATATTTCAATTAGTTCCTTTAACATTCTAAAAGGATGTACAAGAAACTGATTTGAGGAACTAATGTTAATTTAAAAAAAAAAAAAAACAACCAAAAAATTGGGGGTAGAAATATGAACCTTATGGCAATATGTTTCTTTAACGCCCTTTAAAATCAACAGGAAGAAAAGTGGGGAAGGGAGATAAATCTTATTTCAATCAGTTACTTTAACACCCCTTTAACTCTTTACTGGGCACGGAAAGCAACAATACTGGGCGCTTCACGTGAATTCCCCACGTATATATGTTACACTTTAACCTCTCATAGAAAAGAAGGGGTTGGGAGATGAATCTTATTGCAAACAGTTCATTCAATACGCCAATACTGGCATATTCATGGGCTAGCGAAGTGAGCCTATGAATTTTATGCCTTGTTTTAAATGTTTCTCTTAAAGTAGATATTGACAAACAAACTAACACATATAGGCGAGCAAAGTGAGCCCTAAAATATTAAATAAAAGTTTGAATTTATAGTTTTAAATTGGCTAGTAACAAGCAAGTTTATGATGGCGAGCGAAGCGATCCTCAATGTTTTATGTTTTTTTTACTATATACTCATAAGAAGGTACTGAAAAGCAAACACATATCTGAAGTGTTTGCCTAACTGAAGCAGGCCCTAAAATTTTAT
>JACMZG010001908.1:34516801-34528398 GCA_018340805.1 Microvelia longipes
TTGGTATTGATTTACTACAGTTACCTCATTTAAGACCTATCCATTGACTTGAGAGCACTGACCAGTGTTGTAGAAAAGAGTAATATATATATCTATCGTAGCGCCGGAGCAAATAAAATAACAATTTGAATAAGCTTCTATATATCTAATTTGTGGCGCAATTGTTGAATATTGTATAATTGTTGTACAATATCAAGTTTTACAGATCTACAATAAAGGTATAGTGTGAAAGTTTCACGTCATACCATTAATGTATATGATTACATTATAATTAAAACACTATACATCTATGTTTTGCAGCATGTGAACAAGTTCGTCTTTGCCTATTACTGATTCTATCCCATGCCAAACTGCTGCGATTTCATATTCTCAATACTGTGTGATTATTGAAATTCCTGGCCATCTAGTCGGTGATTTTATTCGGTTTTGATTTAGAGAATTTTCATAGGAAGTATTCAAATTTGTAGGGATCCAGTTATCACCGACATAGCTTCATTGTTGACCCCATAAAGATTACTTGTGATTTTAGCACACGATCATTTACAAGGGTTGCTGAACTAAAGAGAAAGACGGAACTGAGAACGTGGAAATGAAGTCAATTAAACCGTAGCTAGTTAAGGATGACACTCACCCATTTCTAAATGTCAACCATTGCCTAAAAACCTTTCTTGTTGTTGTGCAATTGGATTGAGATCCCAAAACGGAATGTAGAGGTCAATAAACGACATATATTTGAGATTAAATGGTATGCGAATCAGATAACTCTTTTAAAAGAATATTATGAACAACACGACAGGACTCAACTCCATCTAACATAATCTTGCGTGATAAAGTGCACTGATTGCACAGGCAGCCCAAAAATATATATTCACCACAGTTATAAATTGATCATAGATCACGTGTGAATTCACACTCTAAGACCAGCTTTATTTTTTCTTGTTTCCGCACATATGTATTGTCATAAAAAATAAACTTTGTTTTCCTTATTAAATAGTTTATATATTACTATGTTACTGGTTGTTGATCATGCATTTCCTAGATTATCACACTTAGTTTATATTTAGCTTATACACCAAGGGGCTAACTTATATTCCTTGATAACTCACAAACAGCTTCTAAAAAACATCAAGCGCGATAGTTCAGGTACAGTAAATGTACCACCAAAAAAAAGAAATAGAATTGGCATGGTATCGTTGTTAATCCGCAAGTATATGGTAAATCGCGATATTAAAAGCCCTGACATGCTAGTTGGAACGAAAAGTTGTTTCATACTAAAAAAATAAACAACCATTTACTCTTTTCTAATTGGTATTATTTTAAATAAGCTCGAAGAATAAAATGTCAAATAAACATTCTACGAAATTGCTGGTGAGTTTAGTTGTTTTTATCACATAATGCTTGAAGTTCATGATATATGCTTTCTATCAGATTCACTTGAGAATAAATGCAGAAACAGTCGAGTAGAACTTCAAGATATATATCATTGCAACTACAGTGAGTCAACTTACAGTGCAATACAAAGGAATCCATTAAGATTTTGGCTTGATGATAAATATTGTAAATATATCCATTGGTTGTAGAGAAGCAGTTTATCTTTTTTATAAATTTCCAACTCATATTTGTGAATTTGGAATAGCAAAAGTTTTTTAACATTTTTACTTCTAAAAGCGAAATAAGTTGGATATAGAGGTAAATGGAGACCTTCGAATTAAATCTAAATAATATAAGAGCCTGAATATTGAAAACTTATTTCATCTCATCGCGTATCTTCATTCAATAATCCCTTGTTTCACAATTTTGTAATAAACGCGACGCTGTATTTTTCTGATAAAATAAATTAGAGTATCGTTGATTAGTTTTAATGTTCCAAAATATGGAAAGAAATATGGATCATATAAGGAAAGATATAAATTCTGCGTATTGGGGCCACAGGATTAAAAAAAGTTTAAAAGAGGGGCATTGAGAAAAGTTAGAGTTACTGAACAAAAGACAGTACGAAAATTTAATTATGAATTTCTCTTTGCCTATAATGCATATAATTTACAGTACAGTAATCTTTATAACTGACCAATTTTTCATAGCTCGTCATTTTTTGCTTTAAAATAAATTTTAAAATTTAAATTGAAACGAGTAATAGAAAAGTTCTGTAATTTATTATATATAAGAAAAAATTATCTTTATTTGTAATATTAATTATTACAATTTTTATATTTTTTAAATATACTATCAGTGTAAGGTGAGCGATTGCAAAAGTGCCATTAAACTGGTTGTGGAACGAAAAATTAATGTTTTGAAATTGCGGAAAATGTCATAACAAGAGTCTATCACACTCACTTATTTTTTCGATACACCAAATCCAAATAAACAATGAATAAAAACGATTCACAGATGTCGCAAAGTACAATACATGATAGAACCTCTGGATAGAAAAAAAGTTATTGATGAAACAATTTTAACTAAATTCTCTCTTTTTCTGTCAGCCTCTGAGAGCATAATATCCAAATACGAAGCTCCACTGCAAATACCAACTTTAAACGGTTTGACTTGGTGCACGTAGATAGTTCCTCACTCAATTTAATGTTTAAACGGTCCATTCAATCTCTTAATGGAACGTACTGAGACAGCTATATCTAGACCATGGGAATTTTAATAAGAATTGCCGTTAGTCATTACTCAAGTATTATCTAGGATTACTAAATTATTGTTTTAAAAATTATCGCGGTGCTACGATGGCCAAATAAGAATTTGCCTGGGTATAAAAGACTGGATCAATTGACCTAGTTTATAAAAACGAAAAATCAGAAAAATAATAGATCTTAGAATTTTTCATTGTCCATCTCGATACTTGACATCGTTACGAAATCGTTAAAAACATAAAAATAACAATTACGAGAATTACATCATTGTTTAAATTTTATAAAAGTTAAATAATATGCGTACACTCTCATAGCTGAAAGAAATTAGTGAAAAAAAATCTCTGGAGCTTGAGTTTATTCGTATTAGTGGTACAGATGCCTGCAGAAAAGTGAAAATTCAACGTCGTGGAAGGACCATCCGAATCGTTTGGATCCACAAGAGTTGTGCTGATGTAAATGACTCAGAGTGATCGTATATTTCCTTCGTGAATTTCGATGTTTGAGTCGTCCGGACAATTTGTATGAAATTGGAATTAAGATGAAAATGGGAATTAGGATTGAAAAATATGAAAGGGAAGTTGTGGGGTCGCAACTATACTATGGAACATGTTTTCCGAGTACCTATTTCACTGAAACACTGGTTAAATAATTAAGTCGCTAAAACATTTTTACTACCTTTTTAAATAATTCGTTCAAAAATACAAAAGTGTGGAAACCAACAAATAGAGTTTATACCGAGATGTTTTTTTCAACAAAAATTCATCTGTCGATTAAATTTTATTCACACAGGCTTATTGACTTTGTAAGAAATAATTTTAAAAAAAATAATTTACTGCGATCCTTTTTTTTCAAAAATTAATTTATATTTAACTATCAGTCAAAACAATTTAACATTAATTACAAACGATATATCTGTCACCTTAATTTCATTAATGCTAACATGAACCGAAATTGAAAAATCTTAAATAATTAAATGAATCATAAAACATTTTAAAGCCTAAATAACCTAGAATATAATTACGTTTAAAAAAATCAATCATCATAAATACAGTCTAAACGGACATTTATATGCTTAATTAAAAGTAAAAAGTAAAAAAAATTCAATCAAAATAAATAAGCATCAACTTAGCAAAATAATTACTCTTTTTGTACGTTGAATAGTCAGATAATAGCAAATAGTCATAATAAAAATAATATCTCAAAAAGAAATAAAAAAATTTATTATGAATATAATATTGAAAAAAAATAAGAAATATAATAACAAAATATTTTATTGTCGGTAATAATAAATAGCAATAAACAATATTTCACGAAAAAATTACATTCATAACGCAATTAACATAACAAAAAATATCTGAGATAACAATTTCAATCGATTTACGCATTTTGAATGTTAATTAAGTTATACTTTTGATTATCTTTCATCAGCACTACTATCATTTACAATCAATGCTTGTGAAGAGATCTTCTGTTGCTGTCACATTTCAATCGATCTTTCGTATCAACTGTTATCGTTTCCTGTAACAGATAAGCTCGATATTTTCTCATATCTTTCAATTGCGATTTAATCAACGCCAAAGCGCAGTAACGGAAATTTTTTCCAGTTAAACAATTAAGATAAATTAATAGCAAGATTGACGCAAATAAAATTATCGATAAGGAAAGCCTGCTTCAGGTCCTCGTAAGTAAGATTTATCATTGCTTGCTTGTTTGTACAGTGTGTATACTTACAACAACAAATGATGGAATAGTAAGAAAGAAAAATGCAAACGATATTGCTAGTAATCTTGATCGTAATAATCTCGTTCTTGTTTTTTATTAATCTTTCGTATCACAAGTATACCGAGTTTCAAACGACCTCTCAATGGTATAAATTATACATCCATTGCAAATAATAATAATCAAACAAGGAAATAAACATAAATTGTGAATTCTATCATTCGAATGATCATTAATAAAGTATACCCACACAAACTCCTAACAGGAAAACAAAGGCTTAGAAATCATATTAAACGTAAAAAACCACGGACAGCTAATTATTACGGGCAATATCACCATAACATAAAGAGATTTTTGCTGAGAATAAGGTACACATATATAGAGCTTTCAATGGAAAAACCACCATGAAAATCGTTCTATTGTTACCAAAACATTGTGTAAATGAACAAGTTCTAAGCGGTAAACGTGAAGAAACATTCCGAATTGACAATATTATATTTACCCAAAGACCAATATTCTATCCAAGTAGCTGGATACTGTGGCCTTTTAGTAATAATAACAAATATGCCGTAGACATGATTACTGCCCAAAAGGTAGGAATATACTTGAAAAGAGAAATTATATCAAAGATCGCCATGGCACCATAGATAAAAAAGTGATGAATCGTTTTAGCTGCACGACTCAAAATCACCAAAATGAAATAAGATTGCCTAAAATTTAAATTAAGTAATAATTCACAAAATTTTATGAATAAAATATTATATTTTTATACGTAAAGATATACTAATAACCCTAAAGGTTCTGAGTAACAACAGCTTAAAAACATCAACATTTGTTTAGAAATTTCAATTAGAATACAAAAGATTGCATGATATTTTACGGTAATTTTTACGTTTTTATTTTAGGATCTAAACTTTGCATTTTTTTGGAACATTTACTGGCGGGGTTTATATATTTAATTTTAAATAAAACAATTATTTAGTTCAGGCCTGGCCAACATATGGCTTTTATTTATTCGGCTCCCAACATAATCTGAATAACAAAAGAAAAGATAAAAAGAAAATTTTATAAAAAAAATCGTAATTACATATTTAAATTAAGAAATGGATTTCATTTTACATTACATTAATGATAGACAGATGTCTCTGTTAATGTTATTATAAACTCAAGTGCTGTTCAAAGCTCGTGTTTCCACCAAACCAATGAAAAGGGTTGATAAGTTGTTACTACTTAACCGTAACGCATAAAAACACAAATTAAAGGTCGCTAAACACCCTAATCTTATAAAATTTTAAAGACTTATAAAAATATAGGTTAATAACAATTTCGTCATAGTCATTGTTTTATAAAGAGGAATCGCTCATTCACAGTACATACTTTAAATCTAAGAACTGAAAGTCTTTGGACAATGAAACATTTTGGAAGACTTGTGAAAGCATGTGGTTACTCAGTATGAACACAAATAAACACTTTATTGCCTGCCTTCAGGGTCAAACATTTTCATTAAACGGTTTACTGCCAACAGCATGATTAAATGATATAATGAAAGATATCACTGTGATGTATTATAACATGGTGTTTGTAATAAATTTTCATTTTTTGATATTACTGTTTGCTTAAGTCTACGTTTGTTTCTATCGTGGGGTATCAATTTTTATCAACTAGATTCTGCCAGTAAGGAGAAGTAACAGTCCGAGAATATACGTTTGTTTAGTTTGACCGTGACAGCACTGTTATAACTTACAAAACAAACCTCAAAAAATTAATATGTAATTCTATAAAATTAACAATAATAATATTTAGTATATATCTACAATAAAATATAAATAAAATCACTTAGTTTTTGGTTTACTATTTTTAATTCATGTGGTTCTTGTAAAACAGGAGAATTTCAGATTGCTCCTAAGCAGATTTGTGTTGGACCAGGTCTGATTTAGTTGATAAGTATCAAATTTTAAAAAATGTTACTAACTAACTGAAAGAACACTATCATCCAATCTAAATAATTGTTTAGCATTATTATGGTATAATTCTCTAAATTTTAATTATTTTTAAAAATGATATTCATTTATCATTGGAAATATAATGGATAAGCGAAGAGAAGTTTTTGAATTATGTTATCTGAGAACGTGAACATTTGAATCAAAAAATTAGATTTTATTTCCATTAATAAGATTTAGTTTTCGCATTTATTAATTACTTCAAATATTTCTACATCATTAAAATGTAATGAATCATAAAAACTATTAATATTATTCATTATTTTAATAATCATATTTTAAAAAGACCATTGTTTCACACAGTCTTTATGTATCATAAATATTTTCACGCTGGCAGTTCCCAGAATTATTCAGATTGGTAAAAAGTAAGCTCAAAAACGCTGTTTCCATAACTGGGAAAGGAGAAAATTTCGAGGTTAATGTTGCCTCTACTATCTGAACAATCACAATATCTAGTTACATTACTGAATGTTTAAATTTCGACATCTAAAATTTTAAAAATCACAAGTTAATATAAAATATAATTATATTCATTTTATTTCTACTTATTTTCTTAAGAAAATTATCTTACTATATTATAAACGTGTCTTTATCTTAAATTCATTAAAAAAATTTGAACTTGTGAATAATCACAAATAATCATATTATTTATTTAATGAAATTAATTAAAAAATTACTAAATTTTTAAAATAAGGCCATTATTATATAATTAAAAAATGCATTTAAACAATATAACAATTTATAAATAAGTAGATTAAATAATTTTAAATCTAAGCTGAAACTTGTGAAATGCATGACATTAAAATAATTAAGTACTAAAGTAAAAAACGTAATGAAATTTATCATTTCTAAAAATCCTTTATTTTCTCTAAGTTCTATTTAATTGCGGATGACTAGTAAAGTTTTCATTCGTAGCTTGACTTTTTGAATAATAATCGTACCTTTTTGATCAATTACGTTACTGTTCGCTAACGATTTCATTAAAATAGAAGAAAAGTTAATTAAATTTTATTTCAATTTAAAATTCAACATTAATTAAACTACATTTGATCATTGTAACTCTTACTTCTTCACAACAAATTCCACTTGTTGAAACACTCTATTCTCGTACTTTTCACCATAGAAAATTTGAATTCCTACTCGATCTGCATATGAACTTCACATCTGATATGTCCTTTCGAATTGGAAATCATTTTCTTTCTTTATGTGGTTCAACGGAACTAGAACCCATTAACCTTCTTTGAAAAATTCTTTCTGCACGCATTTTTACTGTTCAAACTGTCTTATTTTATAGCCTCTCATTTAAATTTTGTCTAATTTTCTCTAAATTAACCGTTTTTCCAAAATGGTTTCCGTCTCGCATGCAAAATTTATACGGTCTTCCCATACGATTCAATGGTGAAAACTTGCTGACCTCTTGAACATTAGCGCATAAATAAACCTTAATTCTTGAAAACCAACGCAATCCCAGTTTTTTTCACTACTAATTTCATTAAAGTTTTGGTTGCAATTCTTATGGTCCGAATCATCTTTATTTATTTCATTCGATTACATTGTTGTATGGAATGATGAACTCCTGTTTTAATAAAACTTGCTAACTTTTCTGACTCATGAAATTTATTCCTCAAACACTCTTCCCTGTCGGTAAATATGACTCTGTGTTTTGCCGAAAACGATATATTCATTTTTTTTAAATTATTTCCAAAAATAGTTTTTCGTCCTATTTTGAATACAATCTGTCCATACTTACTAATTGCTAAATCGGTGATAATCCCTACATTTAGTTTTTATCGATTGCGAACTGTTTCCCTTTGCGTAATCTACTCTCAATTTGCTTCAAAAATCTTGACATTGTCTTGGTAACAAACAACTTCTTTTCGTCTTTACTTGATCAATTTTCCTTTTCGCGCAAATCACGCAATTCATTCAAATTAAATTCTAATAGTCTCCATCATCGACAGTCCAAGTAATAGTAAATTTAAAGATGTATATATTTTCTTTATCCTAAATTAACAAAAATTACCATGAATATATGTGTCATATCATCGATTATACCCTTTGGTACTATTGTGGATAGTTCATTAAATAAAATATAATTTAAAAATTCCAAAGCTTCAAGCAAATGATAATATCATAATTAAAACATTAAAATGTAAATAATAATTGGTAAGATATATAAAACTAAATCATAGGAAACTGAAAATCAATAAATAGGAAAAGCAAAATCGATTTACAATGGATGTATCAAAAAAAAGGGGATATCCAAGAAAAGTAATTAGTTTGAAAACAAACATGAAAACTTTAAATAACAAATTGTAAACACCAAACAATAATGAGAAATATTTTTTGAAGATGAGAAGGTGGTTAAAGCACATTATAAAATACTTGAATAGTAATTATGTTAAATAATTAATTGATTAAAATAATTTTACATGATGAAAATATAGATGGTTACTAAACAATTTTGAGAGAAAATTGTGTTAATTTTAAAATTTAAAGGAGTTCGACCCCAAACCCTCGTGAATTAGAGAACATAAAAGTCAGTGTGGACCAATGATCTTGCATGTAGCCAAACCGTTTGATGTGGAAGAATCATTTTTGATTTTTAATTTGATGAAACATTTATTGGTAAATCATGTAAAAGTTGAACTGAAATTATTGGCGAATCTGTTGTAAAGGTTTAAATGAAGTGGTTGTGTGATCTTTTTATGAGTGTAAAATAATTGAAATTTTAAAAAATCCAACATGTATGTGGTAAATTTAAATATAAAAGAAATTGTTTTTAGCATAAGTTGCTTATTTCGAAAGGAAATTTGTTCAATAAAAAAATTATTTGTGAGTTACTTGTGAAAAAATATATTTGGTCGAGAATAATTTAATTCAATTCAAAGCTACAATTATCAACAGAGAAATTAATTGATTATTCCAATTTTAATATTATTTCTGAGACAAAATGTTTGTGAAGCAACCTATACTGAATTGAGTCGGATTTGGAATTTAGTAGTGGAATCTCCACGATGTACATAACATAAATGACTTGAAAATAGTTTTTAAAAAAATGCATGGGGTTGAGGGGCAACAATACTTAATGTTAATTTTGGCGGGCGAGAGAAAGAGAATGATAGGTGTACAGTAAAATTGAAAAATATAAAATTGAGAGGACAATTGAAGGAATTTGATGGCCTGCTAATATTTTCCATAATACGCTACAAACTGCAGCTGACACAACTATCATGTGACATTGATCAAATAAATTTTAAATATTAGTTTATTTCAATATACACGGTCAGAAATGAAAAATTAAAAGATTTCAGTGATTTGTAAATATAGAGTATTAAAATTACTCATCATACAAAACAGATGGTATTACTATTAAACCAAGCAAATAGAACGATACTTTCAAATTATTTGAGGCTGAAGTATAAGTCAAAATATATACCGAATAAAATCTTTTAAATGCAAAGATGTCCGATCAATTTACGAAAATTTCAAAGCAGTTTAATAAGAAAATAAAATAGCAGCCACTAAAACATGCATTGGTTGTAGTTCGTGGAAGATGCGAATGTGTGATTATAGAAGGGTGTGGGTTTGTAAAATGCCGCATAAGTTCGTAAAACAACATCAGGTATGAAAAAAAGATAAGCCACAATGTCATCAAAAACATAATCAATGCTTTGCATTTACCAGTCATTTTAAAGAGCTGAAAATCATTTAGCACATTACTGGATGTGGATAGTAGCGTGTCTATAGTAAGGCATTATATAAAAAAGAGTGCTAGAAAACGAGTTAAAAGTAAAATAAATAATCAGTGCGCTAAATTTTTTGGAAAAGTTGATAACATACTGTTGGTAAAGATAACTCTGAAGTGGACGGTAATAGTTTTATGTTAAGAAAGACTTCCGATGGAATCGACGTCATAATCGGAATGATATACTCAGCATAATTAATAATTTTTAATCATGGGTAGTAAATTGGTAGCAGCGATCCAAGCGAAGTAAAGTTAGAAAATAACATGTGACTAAAACCAAAAATGATCGAAGCTTTTTATCGTGAAAAATTTCATGGTATGGTTTGATGATGTTTGAAAATAGACTATCAATGGGAATTTACTACAAAAAATCCTATCTGTCGAAAATACTGTTGAGATTATAGGTAACTTTCCAATGAATTGCAGTTATTTCAATCGGAGAGATGCAGAACTGGGTTTAAAAGGGGATTTAGTTGACAATGCCAATATTATGACTATGCTTTGGTTTCGGGCTTGAATATTGAACTGAAAGGTTGTCGATAGTCGAAGAGTTATTCGACAAACAAGAAATTTCTGCAATACAAGGTTAATATTAACGACATTTTATTGCGGACAAAGGTATTGTGAATTATTTCCCAGCTCTGTGAAAAAATATTGGCATTTATAATTAAGAAGATGGTGAGCCCGAGTCTTGTCCTAATGAAAATGGTAGTTTTCCACTATCTAAGAAATAAAGGCTTCTCATGATAACAGCGGAGGATTCTATTGGAATTTGGAGAATCGGCATAATTCACGTTATAGCAAGTGAATGGTTAGAGGTTGCATGTGCTTGTATACAACGATTCATCGGCGAACGAAGAAAATAAATTTGGATAAGCGATGTTCTCAACATGTTCTAAAAATTTGATGACACGATAGAAAATGATTCAAAAGTCAAATCTGATCCACAACAATATTTATTAAAGTAAAAAGAGATATCCAACATATAATATATTCAAACAAATTAAAAAATTTTTATGCAAAATTTAACAAATTCAATCATTTGATTAATAAAAATTTCAAATATATTAAGCAAAATTTAATATTATTTCATTTTAAAATTGTAAACAAATATAAACTGATAAAAATATTTTCAAACAATAGTTTTTAATTGTATTGCATTAAATTAAAATTTCAAATATATCAATCAAATTCCAATTTATCTCATTTCAATAATTTAAACAAATAATAAATTTAAAATATCTGAAACAATATTTTAAAATTTTAATTTCCTGCTTTCATTTAAATACTAAACTTAATTATTAAACAAACTAAATTTCATTATTTATATAAATTTAATAAAAAAATCAAATATCATTTTAAAAATAACTACTTCTAACTTTTTAAAAATTAAAATGTTTTTAAATATTTTAAATAACAATTTTACAAATTGGAAGAATCTTATCAAAACATAAAAAAATCAAAAATGCTTTCAAAACAAACCTTATTATTGCT
>JACMZG010001908.1:34528408-34569490 GCA_018340805.1 Microvelia longipes
TTTTACGGACTGACTGAACCTAGGGGTGCTTTAAAGATATTATGTTTTCTACTGCTAGTAGCAGGTCCACTTGGTCCATTTTAGATGATTATCTTTTATATAGGTCGTATTAAACGATTATGTTCTACATTACTGATTATATTTCAGCATAGATATCAATGGACCAGCAAAAACTAAAATCTCATAGATTTCTGTACTAGACCTAGAGGGACTTTAAAATATATTTCGTTTTCTACTGCTGGTAGATGGCCCAGTAAGTAGATTCTAGTAAAGACTTGCGTATTTAAGTCACATAAGGAATTACGACCTATACAATTATTATTATTGGTGATTAGGCTTGGAGTCAAGGATAGACCCCATATTCACTGCGACTGGAAGTCTATTTTACAATCCCCTCTATTGGTTCAGGTCAGAATAATCCTTTTCCCCAGACTAAGTCTAGAATCTTCTTGACCAGTGATTCATTGGTGTAGGCAAACTTAGTTGGAGTGATGCTACCAAAGTTGAATCTTTGAAAGGCTAGGGCTCCACATTTCAGAAGTATGTGAGAGGCAGTTTCGGTTTCCGACTCACAAAGCCTACACACTGGGTTATCTGTAAAGATAACAATGGTATAGAGGTGCTGTCGGAGGTGACAGTGACCAGTCAGTCTAGTTACTGCTTTGAGGTCCTTTCTACTTAGACTGAGGATATCCTCAGTTATTTTAGGATTGGGTCCTTTAACGTGAGCTTGCTGTGCCTTATGCCGGAGGATTTATTCTAATGGTGCAGTTGATTGATTAAGAGCTAGTATTTAACTACACCATTGGCTATAGTTATAAGAATGGCAACTATGGGTTCAGGGCTCACAGGAATGGTCTTGGACTCCTTTCTTGCAAGGATGTCTGCTTGTTCATTGCCTTCAATTCCCTTATGGCTATATCATAATTGAATGACAAGGTTAGAAGGTTTTGTAAGCACTCCCAGACAAGATTAGAGTTGACTTTGTATGAACCAAGAGCTTTAATGACAGCTTGGCTGTCAGTAAAAATATTAATAGAATTAGGATTAGGATTATTTTTAATTTTTTTATCAGACAGGCATTAATAGCAAATATTTTTGCCTAAAACACTGTGGCATACTTTACTAAAGGAAATGAGGTTTTGAGATTAGCATGAGCTTTATAAATTTATATATCTTAGATCCATCTATGTACAATACTGTGTCACCAGAGGATTGAGGTGGTTTCCCTTTGAAACCATCACAACTGAGTGTGAAGGGTTTAATGAAGGAGTAGTGGGTGGTCATTCAGAGTTCACAGATGTATGGGACTCTGTATTTTGAAAGGAATCCGCTGACTTAACAATTAAAAAATTGCAAAAATTACAAAATTTTTGGTAATTTTGCCAATACCATAACTTTGGTTGTAGTTATCCGAAGTTGATGAATAAACACTCGATTTATTGGAAATTTTATCAGATTTAGAAAATGTTCTCTTTAAGTTTTGAGCACCAACAAAAAGGAACCACTTATTTCAAGAAACCTAAAATTTTTGCGATTTTTTTAAATTTTGAACGAGTGCAATCATTCGAAGGCCTCCACTCTGGATAGGCATTTCGTCATCAATGAAGGTATATTTTCAAAAAATTAGATGGAAACAGTACAAATTGAGTCACGCCTTTTCAGTTCCGGCTCCTGAACTATTGCACTAAACCGTCTCTGGGCATACCGACTGACAATATCTTTTATTTTATTAATAAGTTTGTATAAAGAATATTACATTGTAATAAGGCGAAGAGCTCCCTCTTTGCAGCACTAGGGGAAAGCCTTTTAGCAGAGAGGTAACCTTATTTTTTATATTTATGTATAGTATATATGTAATAAATAATTTATTTAATAAAAGTATTTAAAAAAATCTAGCGAGCAAAGCGAGCCTTATTAAAGTATTTCTGAATAAATTATGCAACTTCGTGAGGGATGCGAGCCCCTTTTTCTAATCGTGTAATTTAAATTTTAGAAAACCAGCAAACGAATGTGTCCCAATTACTTTTCACACTCTAATAAATTATTTATCAATTAAATCTAGCGAGTTCGTTATCAAATATATATTCTTCTGACATGAGTTCATGATGCAAAGCATTACTAGTTTTAACTGTGTTGATATCAAAGTCATTCATGTATTATCTCTAAAGTAGAAAAATTTAGATTAATTTTAGCCCATTTCCCGAATCTCATTCTATCTCTGATTAACCTAAAAATAAATTTTATTTATTGCAATAGTTTTATTGACATAAATGATAAAATACTAATGGTAATGTTGCAACGACCCATACATCATTCAGCGTAATATGGAAAATCACAATTATCACCAGAACAATCATGAAGAGGTCAACGGCAACTTGCGTGTTAAATGTATACAGTTAGCGTGTCCTCACGCATCCTATGACACACAATACAGTCAAACAGAATCATTAATAGGGTACACACAGTTTATTAATATTTTTTTCGAACATGAGTAAAGGACGAGTTTATTATTATTATTCCAAAATAAGAACAAAGCAATGCAACTTGTAAAGCACACAACTTAATCCGGATTTTATAAGCATGCAACTCATATATTTAACAATGAAATAAAATGCTAACACGAGGGTATAGTTATTAAACCCTTAAGTCTAATAGCATCATGAAGGTATAGCATGCACAGAAGGTGAATAATTGAATTACATTTAAATTTAAACAGAAATGAGACCCAACGTTTAGACTAAGTGATATAATATAGAGAATGGAGTAGTATGTTTAAAAATATAAAATATTATAGATAAATATATTTTCGATTAAAATTAAAAAAAAAAAACATTTAAACCAAGACCCAATTCTCAAACAAAGACCATTCCTCATTAATAGAACCAAAACCTTAATAAACTTACTACAAGTACTAAGTCCATGATACAACATTACATATTATCTACATGTTAAGCATGTTACTACATATTTATTAATATATAATTTTAGTGCAACCAAAAAAAACTCAAAATAAGAAGCTTTTCTTTCTTCTGATAGCCAAACAAGTTCTTTATAAATAAGGAGATCAATTTAAATGATCTCAATGAAATAAATGAAACAGCCGTTGGGCTCTTGTTTACATTATGAACACATTTTAATTTTGCCCTTCTCATTTATAATTTGTTCCATTTACACAAAATATACATCCATTTAACTTTAAATTATAAGATAATTAACTTTTGAATAAATAACATTTGATTCGATTTTTCAGGTGTAGTTGTAATCCTACTTTAACCTAGACAAAAGATGTTAAAAAATACATAATGAGGAAATTATTTACCGTTAAATAATACACAGAAATTATTTACCAAGTGTATTATTGTTTTGGACATCACATTTGACAAAATTACTTTCAACAACACACTAAATAAATAGCCTATTACTATATAACTCAGTTGCATTCTTTTTCTTGATTATCATTATCAGCTGGAACACATGCAAGTTGAGCTAAAAATTCGATTACAGTCCTAGTTGGCCTTCCTGACATGCCACGGCGAAGGTACGATTTAGTCCTACCATCTGACATCATTACGCCGTATGTGTCTAAATGAATCCAATCACAGTTTGGAACGAATTCTCTTAAAAACGCAGCACAGCTGCATGGTGCGCCGGAATCTCTGTAGGATTCAGCAACATCTACACCCGGGTGACGTGTAACACACTCTGTATAGTGATCCCACAAAGGCATTCTCCAGACCCTATCTCCCGTGTGGATACCTGCTAAACGCATTTGCTCGTACAAAGAATCGTTATTGCTAAAGGCCCCTGTAGCAGCATCACCTAAACCTGCCACCATTTCTCTACATAATGTGCCGATATCTAAAATGAACCTCGGGTTGTAAACCATTGAATATGCCATGGCATCCGCTAAACATAGTCGCCCGTCAAAATCTGTATCTTCAACTAAAATAGATTTACCATTTTTGGCTTTTAGGATATCTCCTGGTTTCATAGAGCAGGTGCCAGGAAGATTTTCAGAAAGAGGTATCAATCCTCTTAAATTGATAGGTAATTGAAGAGCAGAAACTGCTTTGGCAGCAGCGACTACTACAGCTGCTCCGGCCATATCTCCTCTCATATGCTTCATTTCTTCACATTCTTTAAGGCAAAGACCACCACTGTCAAATGTGACTCCTTTGCCAATTAATGTAACTGGAGCCATTTCGGGTTCACAGCCATAGTAGCTTACTTCTAAAAATATTGGGGGTTCACAAGAACCCTTAGCGGCAGCTAAAAATGCTTCCATTTTCATAATTTGAGCCCAGTTGCGGACTTTTACTTCAACGTTGACCCCAGCTTTGCATAATATTTCGACAGCTCTTTGAGCAAACCCTATGGGAGTGAGGAGGTTAGCTGGTGTTTCACAGAGTTGCCTAGCCAAGTTCTGTGCAGCTGCCTTCTGTAAACCTATTTGCCAGCCGGTGAAATCGCAATCGTTGTACAGAGATAGTTTAGGTATAAGTTTCTGATGTTGGGGGTATTTTAAATCTTGAAATACCCAAACACCTAACGCAGCTCCTTCAGCAGCTGATTCCGCATTCCCAAAACTTTCTATATGAGCATTCAGAACTTCTAATTCTTGAAGTTTCTGCGCTCCAACAGCTGCAGCTTCTCGTATGCTTTCTTTATGTTCGTCCATTTGCTCGTTTTCATTGTAACTTACGCATTCGTCTCCTAAACCTACGACCACAACAGCAGAAAACCGCTTGTCTAAACCGTAAAATACTCTAGTTTCCCTTTTACTTGGAACTGGACCAGAAATTTTGAGATACTCGGTAAGTTTGTAGTCGACCGACTTATCGTATTCTTCGGCGATAGGGGTAAATTTTTTATATGTTCTACTTATATCATCTTCAGCGTTGTATACACCTAAAACTAAGCCAGAGCCCTCAGCAGAGTCACCGCCACACATATTTGTTCTTATTTGACAACATCGAGTCCGACCAATGTATTTAAATAAGTGGTTACCTCTAAAAATGCCTCCAGCCATGTTTCCAATTTTGTTATTATTTCTAATTTGGATTTATATGTTCTTGTTCGCTTATCCTTGAAACGGGTATAACAGTCTTTTTACTTAAAATTTATTATTTTTAAAATATATTATCTAATTACATATTACAATTTTGAAGTACAAGTGACATCACAGTAAGAAATGTCGGAAAAAATGACGTGTAAACAAAATTTAAAATAAAAACGTCAAAAGGAGGAATATCATATTGGCTGAAGTCTCAAGAACGGAGTAGCCAGATGAAGTGATAGTAGTGGTCACCAGGGTTAGAGTATGATAAGGGACCCATCCACAAAATCAAAACAAATAAATTTCCCTACATTTTTTGACATTATTTTAAACATAAAATAAATAAATACATCCATTCTCGGGTGTGTAGAAAGGCTTTGGGGCTTTGAGTATGGCATAAGGCAACAAGGTTTTACTTTAAATGAAGGGTGGGTCCGTTATCATACTATCTACGAATAATGGGATAAGAGTATTATAAGGGACCCACCCTAGAAGAATACAATACATCTTTTCTCAGGTTTGTAGAAAGGCTTTGGGGCTTTTAGTAGGGCATATATAAGGGAGATTAGGGCAATAACGTATCTAACAACAAGGTTTTACTTTAAATGAAGGTTGGGTCCCATATCATACTATCTACAATGGGGTAAGAGTATTATAAGGAACCCACCTTTTATTTAAGGTGAAAACAACTTATTTGATACATTTATTGCCTTAATCTCCTTAATATATGCCCTATTCAAAGCCCCAAAGCCTTTCTACAAACCCGAGAATTGATGTTTTTATTTAATTTGTTTAAAATATTTTTTTTATGTAAAAAAATTGTAGGGAAATTTATTTGTTTTGATTTTGCGGGTGGGTCCCTAATCATACTCTAACCGTCACCAGAACCGTAGCTACAGCTTTGAGTGTCCCACGAAATATTTTCCGGAACCCAATGTAGGAGGCTAATGTAGCTGAATAAGAATGAAGCTTTTAATGTCAGATCATAGATTTTCCTAGTCTATGTAATAGCACCCCTATTTATTTTTTTAAATTTTCCTCGCTGCGCTGACTCCACGAACAATGTATCCCTTACTGGATTTGTACTTGTACCTCTCAGTGGACATGGGAGAACAATTGCAAGGAACAACAAATTTTGAAGGGACGTCATATTTTCATATAACTGATCAAATCTTTTAGTGTAACTAAGCTAACTAATCTAAACCCCCAAGTCCGAGTTACACCCAGAAAAAATACACTCTTTCAAAGTAGATGCAGAAAAAATTTCTCCAATAGATTATTGTTAATGGTTATGCTACATAGTAACCAGATAAAATGTACCATCTAAGTATGTTTTAGTAAGTTGTATAGTATTCGTAAAGTTTATTTGCACCACAATCACTAGATTTATTGTGGTGCACAATAAAAACTCCAGGCGGTTTCCATATTAGTATGTGAAAGACCCTGAAGTGGGTCTTATTAAAACGTTTTTATCTCCCATTATATAAGATGTAACATTCTGATAACAGGGGCGCACGGGCCTATTAGGGCGAGGATGGCAACCCTCTTTAGCCTCAGCCAAAAAAAAAAACTCAATGCAAATTTTTTTAAAAATATTAACATATTAAATATTTTTAAATCCATTTAATTTTTTTTATTATATTTTTTTTTTTTTTTTTAATTAACAATCCTTATATTTAATAAATACATTTATAGTACATGCACATTTAAATTTTGTAATACATTTGCCAGAATCAAAGAAGCCCAATACTCTAAGGTAGGGTATAAAGAGCTCCTAGATACAAATGTTTTTAACTAGGAATAGGTCTAAAAAGGGTCTTAGCATTCTTGATCAGGACTGTAAAGCAGCATAGGGCTCTAGATATGTTTTTAAGTAATTAAAAATATATTCTAAATTTTAGATCTTTATATGGCCCAAATTTATTATACCTAGACTCATAAGGACCCCATACGAAGACTACAGCCAATGATGGCCTCTAACTCTTGATCAAGGTTCTAAAGCAACAGAAAATGGCCTTAGAGATTGTTGTTCTTCAAGTACTTAAAATATTCTCAGTTAGTTACCTAAAGCTAGGTCTGCTACTGTTAAGGAATGACGTATTGCGTTATAAATGTGATACAAAAATTATGTACTTTACATGTATAATAAACTTGATAATGTACTTTACATTGATAATTATAAACTTATCCAGAATATTTTTGCAAAGATCAAATTATGGTATGCCCTAAATGTAGTAACACTTATTTTCCAGCAATGAATAAAAAATTACAACAGGAAGTTCAGGTACATTTTAGGTAGTCTCTCGGTAAAAAGAAGTCAAGAGTTAAATTATTGGGAACATTCTAAAAATAAATAACTTTACTACAGTACGACACAGGGCTAGAATCAGTTGACTGCAGTCAGATCATTGCACACTTTTTATTGCGTTATATGTACATTTTACAACAAGCAGATCTTTTTTTAAACTATGATTTTTTTCTGAAAATATTTTTTTTGTTATTTATACTTATAGGTAAGTCCACCCGGGGACACACTGTGTAAAGAGAATACATGAAGTTTATATTTTTGTGATTAGTGACCCCTAAAGCGTATTTCTGCGTCCAGGTCTCTATAGGTTTCACTATGCATGCCGCTTCAATAGCGATTTTTTAAAGCGAATTCATTTTAGTTCATTTTATGTAAAAGAAAACTTGCCTACTTAATTTTAATTATTCTTATATTACAGTAAATAATTGAGTCATAATGTTGAAGGAGGGTGCATATACAATAAGATATTGTTAAATTTAAGAGTCTCTGCACTCTAGAGGCTGTGCAACTCACACATAATTGTGGCAAGTTTTTACTTTAGAAAAATCGCTAATTATTAAAAACATTATAGTTAAAAGTCTGCAATTTACTTTTGAAAAAAGAAATTAGAAAACTGGGATATTCATGTTGTATAGTCTCCCTGACCTATCCCGTCCTGTATTTCAGTAACAAGGCTCTATTATTAAAAGCAGTTAACTCTTTTCCGTTATTATCATACATTATTTGTTTAATAGGATCATCGCACTGATGTCCTGTTATTCCAGGACAACTTGGATATCTCGTGCAGCTCGTGGTGGAGGTGGTAAGTTAAACGGTTTATTAACCACTAAGTTGGCGATAACACGCGATGTATCAGTGGAAACTAAGTATAAATATGATGTGTCAGCAGGGGATGAGACATGTCAACTTTTTGTTTTCATTCGACAAACATCATGAACGCTTTCGCTGTTATCGTAGCTTCTCTTCTCGTTGTCGCTGTTCAGGTTAGTTGATCAAAAAAATGTTCGGTTTAAATCAAAATTTAACATGCATGATTAGTTGTTTTGATAAGTTGAGTAGTGAAAAATTTAGAATAAATAAATAGTTTTTTAAGCAAACACTACTCATTTTATACTGTTCTGTCATGTACTAATATTTCGCTCTAGCTTTTTAATAAAGAAATTAGTTAGTTTGTTGTTCAGAACAATTAAAATAAATAACAAACAATTAACTTTTTCAAGCTTACTTTTACTAATCATTAAGAAAACATTGGCTTATTATATTGGAATAATCATACATATTCACAACTAATTTACTTGGCTAATTTAGTTTAGTAAACTAGCTATATTTATCAAAATTAAATTAATTTGTTATTTAGAACAGATTAAGTTAAACATATGTTTAACAAGAGATGAATCTGATGACATAGTCTAGGAGCCGCACCAAGGTAACTCATATTGTACAGGTTCAAACCATTTTTTTGAAAGTATACCTAATGTATGATGAAAAAACACAGTCTTACTTTCCACTCTTCATATGATTGTGCACGCTAAAAATTTTAAAAAATAGCACAAATTTTATAATTCTAGAAATAAGTGGTTCTCTGTTGGTTGTTTGCAAACTAAAAAGCTGACAAAATTTCCAATAAATGGAGTGTTTATTCATCGACTTTGGGTAACTACAGCCAAAGTAATGGCATAGACAGAACCAACAAAAAATTGTTAATTTTTGCAGTCAGCGAATTTAATTTAAAAAATGTCTGTCTTTTGCATATTTGAGTCATTCTGCAAATGCTGTAACTTAGGTTCAATTTATCTGACTCTAAAAAGGCAGATTATGTTTTTTCTTCACCATTGAAGGTATATTTTAAAAAATGTTTTGAAGCAGGACAAAATAAGTCACGTTTTTCAGGTCTGGCACCTGGACTAACAATAATACGTTCTATTTTGTATTCAATAAGATCCGAGGAAAGTAGGAGTCATATTTAAGTTGACTCGAAAAAAATATGTTTCAACGCATTAGTGATCTCAATTAGGTAGAAGAGTAATTATGATGACTACAATCATTACTATGAATAGGTTTAAATATTATCGTTATATCATATATTCACTCAAAATTGGCCATATTAGTTAACGTTAGGTTAAAGTAATGTCTTATATCTATAATACCTTTTTCTTGATTTTACTTCTCCTCATTTATACCTTGGATATATTAAAAAATAGTCCTTACATGGAAAATCTGAAACCAAAATTTCCCCTGAATTGCCCGGTTCAAGCATTTTTAACACTAACTGATGAGTGATTTTTATCGAGCTGTCTGTATGCATTTGATAATAAGTACACATCAGAGTATTTACACAAATATTTTTACTGTTTTATTGCAAAGAATGATATTAAGTGTAACTCACCGAAAAATAATAAGTGCTACTCGGCGTCTGTGCTAGGGGCCGTTCTTGGTCCCCTTGGTCTGTACCCGCTTCCACAGTAATGCTGTCATATTTCTAGTTTTTGTAAGTAGCATTTTACCACAATATCAGCTAATATCCAATTAAGTTTGCCAAAACCATATTTTGTTTAGATCAAATTTTAGCATAAAAATGCAATCGCTTACGTCAAACACTAGCAAAACATTATAGCTGATATCATTAATTTGACTTCGTTGTTTTGTAAACGGTTTCAGCTTGGTTTGAAATGCTTACGAGTTGCAGTGTCTTTAAATCATTTGTTAAGTCACTATTGCGGGATAATGACGTAATACATAAGGGATTCACTGATCAAGAATCGATACAGCAGTTCACAGACTCAGCCAGGAGTCAATAGATTTGAATTCTTGTAATAAATTGACTTAGTTTTAATAAGTCTTCAATCAAACCGATTTTTTCAGAGATGATTAATTAAAGCAATACCTTTTGTTTAACAGGGACAAGAGCTTAAAACTAGAGAAGACATCCAAAAGAAATTGGACACTCTCTCCAAATCTTGCATCCACGTAACCAACGCTCCCAAAGGTTTGTGCTCTCCTTGTTTTAACCAAGTGCTGGACCTAAAAAATAAACTATTTTAAATAAATACGATAGTTCTCAATGACGGAAAATGATAGTCAGCCAATTCAGAATTGAGGACTTCATATCAATTTTTTTAAACTATCATTTAAGGTTTATTTTAGCATTTTTTTAAGACAGTACAAAATGAGACTACTTTTTATACTGTTTAACTATAAATTTATATATTAATAAATTAAATTATTTGTATTTTTAAAAATATATTACATATGGTTACTATTTAATATTTTTCAGATTCAAACAAATTGATCAATTCAAGAGACATCGTTACCGATGAAACCCAATTGGTATGAAAAATAATAATGTATTACTTTTTCGTTTATTAATAAAATATATAATTAGCAAATATACAGCTAAATAACACAACTATAGTAGTAAAAGGTTATTAACACTATAAAACAATTAACCAACATCTTCACGATGAAAATGTTTATTCGAGAGGTGGCTTTTGACCAATTCTGACAATGGTCAAAGTAGATAATAATCTGTAATGCTTGCACAGATGAACAGAGCTAAGAAGCTAAATGTAGTCCTATAAAAGTCAGTAAAAAACTCACTACAGACATTAAAGGACACTCATTAGAGTGCATAACATAGACCTTTAAAGAATTCCATCTAGCTTTTTAGCATTGATGGCCAGAATTAGTAAAAAAAAAGAGACTGACCATTTGATTAATCCTGCATTCTATTCAAAACTTCAAATCGCAGCAATCTAGATATTGACACAATTATCCCTAAGAAAGACTTATTATGGCTTTTTTCAAGTATTAAATCATTAACTAACAACTATGTGTTTCCAAATTTTAACCAATAAGAATAAGTGGGGAAATAAAGCCAATAAGTTGGTGTCCGAAAGAATTTTCTATCTTAAGTAAACTGATTTTAAAGTTATTTTATATGTTTATTTTTCAGTGCTACCTTGAATGTCTCTACAGAGGAATGGGATTGGTGAGCATATTTATTCTAAATAATTACAAATAGTTAATTAATTTTTCATAATATTAAACCGCAAGTACAGTTGTACTTACCATTGAATTCGGCTTGCTTTTACCCACCAAACTATTTGGACTTTTATACCGATACATTTATAGAACCAATAAGAAGAATTTGGTTTGTTTTCTAAATGTTAGAGAACAAGAGAAAATTTAAAGAAAGCCGACAAACAAGACAAGGCGGTTCTTAAAAAAAATATAATTATTTTTGGTTTCATCATAACATTTTAGTATATAAACTTAACTATTATACCTATACTTTTTGCAAATCGTCTTTTAATCTTAACATTATAGTGTTAAATATATGTAAACAACATCTTATATTCACATTATATAAAAAAATAATATCTTATTGTTTGCCAGATCATTAATGGAGAATTCACAACTGAAGAAGCTAAGGAAATCGCCAAAATCAGGTTCCCCGACCCCAAGGAATACAACTTAGCCATCGAAGCTGTAGAATCTTGCAAAAGCAAAGGTAAATAATTATTTATATATTTTATATTAAAAAATAATTAATTGAAGATAGTAGTTTTTAAAATAGCTGTGTATTTAAAACGTATTCATTTAATTATTTATAAATATTTAAATTTAGCTTTTGAGGGGTATTTTTGAAATAATACTATTTGTACAAATTTGTATCTAAGAGATAAATTTAATTAATTATTGTTTTCTCAACTATTATAATTTAGTATGTAAATTTAAAATGGAAATATACTATATTTATATAAATAATGTATATTAATCTAAAAAAAATAATGTAATGAAATACATTTTTAATCTACAAGTAAATGTATAGATTTAATCATTTTCTTACAAAAATTAAAAGTCTTAATTTATTTAGTGTTAAAATTACTTGTGCAATTTTGATTCTCTATGTAAGTGGTGCGTCTTGACACTTCTTAAGTACAAACGAATGAACAAACAAATGTGTATTTCAAGCATATATATTCTAACTTATGTTGCACCATACGAAAGTCAAAATATTAAGTAAATAAGTATTTTCAGACTCATACAACGTTCACTCAAAGTTGTCTGTTATATCAGTTATAACGACCATCTAGAAAAATCCTATTGACACAATTGGTTATCAACTTTTAGTTTACTAACTCGGTAAAAGCTTCGAAAGTTTTTCAACTACACTATATTAAAACGTAAAACAAAATGAAAGAGTTAACTTGACATTAAAAATAAAGCTTGTTCAAAATGAATTTAGAAACTGATAAATAATGTTGATAGAAACACTAATAAAAGTTCCGCTAATCACTATCCTGGTTTGGGGACCGTACTACAGCGCCAAAGGCATATTCTGGTAGCTAGCATATGATAATTCTAACATAATGAATTATAGAACAAAGATTGCTTTTATTTAGGCAATATATCAACAACGATCTATAATAATGGCGATGACGCGACAAGGGAACTTTCCTGACCATATGGAAATTTTATGAGATAAATTTAAATGACCAACTTTTATTATATTATAATAAAAGTTTTAAAGCACGAGGGTGGTAACGAGCAAAATAAAGTATATTACTTTTCACTATTTGTTTATAACCTACAATAGTTAACCATTTGTCGGAAGGTAAGTTTGCCTCACTGCGCAGTTAATGTAATTACTGCAATCTTGCGAAGTTTGTTTTTGACACATGTTTTGTGATAGATTTTCTCTATTTTTTATCTTTAACGAAGTCATGTTGTAACATTGCCATTGCAAATCGACTTAGAACATCATCCTCTTTATTATTTATCCCTCATATCAATCTTATATAGGGCTGACTACACAATCATTTGCAAAAATTAAAATCGAAGCAATAAGATGTCATCTGCAAACTCCGCATTACCCATAATTATAGCCCTAATTCTATAAACTTGTCTCTCAAATAATTAATTATTAAACTTGTATTAATGTTACAGTAACCAAGGATCCCAACTACAAATGTGGCGTCGCCTACTCAGCCAGAAAATGCCTTATTGAATTCGGACACAAAGTAAATAAAAATCATTCTTTAAAAATTAACAATACTCTTCCTATATACATACAGAAAGAAAGTATTATGGAAGTAAACAAGTTATTTATTTTTAGTATAACATACGGTTACAGTCAGTTGGCAGTGTGGGAAAATAATGTGATGGAGCCAATGAGATTAGTCCTGGATGTTAAACCACGCAAACAATTTCATATATTGCCAACCATTGGTTCTTCAACACTATTTTCCCACTCTGTCATTTGATTATAACCGTGCGCTAGACTTTAGTTGAGGATCGCATAATTTAAAAATCTATTTATTTAAAGTTATGATTTTCACAGTAGCGGATTATTTGCGTCGCGTGTTCATGCTCGAACTAAGTATAGATTTGGACATTAAATGAGAGTGAAAGTAGCGTCTATCTAAACTGGGAAGAAGAAGCAGACGAATTTTACATTAAACACGCAATTTTTGATCGTTCCGATTTAGATGAAAAGGTGTCTTGACCCTGTGCTTAGTAGTAGGAATTATTTTGGATTCAGGATATTTAACAACATCTAAGTTCTTAGAAATGAGTTTAAACCTTATGATTGAAACTTAAGCCTTATCAGCAAGCCACCTAACACTTTAACGCAAGCGACTGAACTATAAGCCGGTTGGCGTGATCCTTAAAACCAAGATACACTGTTTCAGCCCAGTGGCCTTAATGCACTACTACCTTCCTACTGTCCCATCTTCTCAATCTCAGCATCAACTGCCTCTCATAATTATCGATCCCATTTTAAAATTAGCACACTTAAGTTATAAAGATACTAATACGTTCGCTTTCTTTTGTTTTAGCACAACTTCTTCCCAGACGTATACTAAATAAATTTTACAAAGATTTTCTTCCCTCCATCTTTATACCAACTTACGTAAATGCATGCAGGCAGAAAGGGAAGAACATGAGCATGCAGAAGTTCAACAAATACCATCCAAAACTACTTCAAATCGGAACTGATTTTCATACCAAATATTTTCTTGTCTTGTTATTAATAAATAAATACAAAAATATTTATTTATGTAATTAATGAGTTGTTTTTTCTCAATTTGTATAACCTCATGTTCGACGATACACTGATTGTTTCCTTGATATAATATCTGTTCCTCCCATATACAGTCATAAAATATACAAAGTTTTTACGTATTATCATTTTTACTTTTCCTCATTTATACTGTACGTATATAGGAAAAGGGATGTCACCTGAATTATCCGTTTCAGGTGTTTTACGGCCTCCTAAGTGGTTTTCACAAAGTTGTCTGTCTGTCTGTGTGTGTGTGTGTGACTTGAAACTTGGCAAGAAAATCAATATTTAGTTGCAATTGAGGTACCCAGAAAATAATATTTTTATAACATCATCAGCCCGCAATTCACAACACGCAGAATAATGTTGAATAAACGCAAAATATCGGATAAATATTTGGCACGAATGTAGCCATTAATGTATAATACTAACATATGTGCCAAGTTTCATTTTATTATAAGCATTATTTATTTTTTATCGAATGTAAATATTCGGAAAATTAACCATTTAAATTCAAATTGGTACAAGTGTATTCCTTAACGTAATAAATAGGGCGAATCTGAAGACGTTTTGCACCATTAATTTGGTGATTTTTATATTTTGAGGATGAGCGAAGCGAGTCCGAAGTAGGGTAATGAGCGTAGCGAATCCGATGTTATGAGGAAAAGTTCCAAAGTACCTCGTACCTAATTTTTTCGTATGATACAGTAATACATTACTAATGCAGCAAACATACTAACACATACAACAAAGCATAGTGATATTATTACTAGAGGGGCCCTATAGGCTGAATTTTAAAACATAAAAAAGTAACCAGAACGCTTTCAACTATTAATATAATAAAATAAACAGTACGAAATGACCAGTAACTTATATAGTAGAACTCATATATAATAAAAAAAAAACGAAATGCAAACAATACGTGAAAAGCACACGTCAATGAGATTACATAGACACAGAATTTGATTTTAAATATTTAATATAAATTAATATTAATTTATCTCTTTTCTTATAACAATTATTTGACTAATTAATAGTTTAAGTAATGTAAAAAGGTCACTTTAAATCAATTTTATAGAAGTAAAAACAGTTCATTAGTAGATCCCCGTGTAAAAAGATACTTGAGATTTTTGAACATATAGACACATTAAAGAAACATAAAACATAAAACCTTCCATCCATAAAAGATCTGAAAGGTCACCCATTTTGAATCGTGAAATGTTGATAAATATTATTTATTGTTACATGGCATGATAAAAAAACTAGAGCACGGATTAATAAAATTTATTTTAATTCAAAATTACAAGATAGGCAACACATACAGTAGTATGTGTTGCACCTCCTCTGCTTTATATCATGAATTTTTGCCAGTAATTCACGCTTAATTTAAACTCGTCACACTCATTTCATACATAGTCACTTTCATTAAAATATATAAGTATTCTGCGTCATAAAAACCTAAGTAGCATCAGACCTAAAAAACTGGCCACAGGCACCAACAATTTCTTTAGAAAACTACATCTTTCAATCGTACTAGAACACAATACGTCGCACAAATTCTACATAAAAGTTGCGTAACTTAATGAACAAAAAGTTAACCTTGGGGTTTTTAATCAATTCAATAATATTTGAGAAAGAGGCAAAGAATTGAAAGGAGAGGCAGGTTGGTGTTCGGAGGGAAAACTCATATCCAATTCAATAAATATTTTATTAAATTTAAATCTATTTTTTGCCATAAATCTATCATGTTTCCTCTACATCTACGATTCCGCAGTTTCTAATAACAACAGTAATTGTAAATAGTTTTACTTTATTTCTTTTGAATTCAAGTAATGGAATAATTGATGTCGCCTATTGGCCAGCAAATCAAGTTTAAGGTCGCTTAGTTTAATACCGATATTCGCTATTTTATTGCATTTACTTTTTAATCAACTGACGCAAAATAGGTACATTTATTCATAATATTTTTATAAATTTATATTTCTCATATTCATAACGTAATAATTAAATAATAAATAATTGTATTACACTTTTTTTTCCAAACACAAAATGTTTTATTTCCTTGATAGTCATTAAATATGTTATAACAATTACAATAATAGTAATTATTATAATAATAAATTTCTTTATTTCTATTAACATACAATGATTTTTACAATGTAATAAATTAAAATTAAATGTATATTTTTAGAATCAATTTTTTAATATAGTTTTGTGATGAGAGCTCTCAGTAGCTCTTATACAGAGCTAGAGCTCCGACTTTTACAAGTTAGATAAAAGATAAAGATTAGCTATATAGATACAGGCCCGTAATTAGAGGGGAGCCAAGAGAAAACAAATTCGTCCTCTGATAAAATAGTTTTTAGTGGTTTTTAACCCTTAAAGGTGTTGAAACATTGCTATTTTTTGAACCAATCCTCTGGGATTAGTTCACCTATCCTCTACACGTTTTGGCAGGCTACGGGCCTGTATAGGTGAGAATTAACAAATTATTTTTTTTTTATAAGCACAAAAGTCCTTAGAAACAGCCCCTTCACACTTAAATATAAGAAACACTAATAAAATTTTATATACAAAGGAGAGATGAAATTAACAAGGAACAAGAAGCAATAAAAACAAAGACGCACTCAGTGATATTATTTAATATATATATATAATATATTATATATATATATACTAAATATAAATTATATAATAATATATATTAATACTTCTATGTCAATGACTCCTGCAATATCTATTTGGTCCTAATAACACTAGAGGATAGAAAGGAATTATGGAAGAGGGGCCTCGCTCTGGTTAGCTACTGTCCTAGACAGACAGGACAAAAAAGATTCCACGGAACCAAGGCGAGCTAAGTAAAAACTTAAAGCTGGATAGCATAATAGCTACTTCTTTTAATTCTTCACTCTAGTAAGACTTTACAACTGCTAAATAGTCGTGTCTCACATAATATCTTGATGATTCTCTTATATATTTACAGTCTTTTTTTGCAAAGAATATCAATGTCGATCAGGCTATATTTGATTATAGGTAGTAGAAGATCAGATAATCGAAAAGTTTCAATTAGAAACAAAGTCCTTATAATTATATCCATCATGTACAAAAGAATTTTAGGCAGAGGTAATAGCAGTTGAACTCCTACCTACTTTTATTAATAATATCTGTCTCAAAACCTTTTTTCAACATTTCAAAATCATATGAGAATAATGTCTAATATTAAGTTGTTTAATGATACGTTGAAAATAATCAAACATTAATAGAATCTCTAAGCAGCAGAGTTACTAATATCCCAATTAGTCTAACTACCACCAACACAGCTATTTATTTACATCCAGTTATATTACATAACACTTCGATCATAATTTATCCATCCTTGAACCCTGAAAAAGAAGGGCGTTGAAATGATTTTTTTTCAAGTAAACTTAAATAGTTAAAAAATAAAACAAAAAAGAAATCAAGGTCTTTCAAATTTTTTGTACATTAATACAAACTTTTATAATTAAAAGTTGCACCCAAACACAAAAAATTTATAAAATAGAATAACTTGAGAATATAGGGAAGTCTTCAGGAGTCCTTTTCATAGAGTGGGGGAAATGTAGTTACACGCTTGAGTCGACTGTATAATAAAGTGTATTAAGCACATTAGTAACTATCTTAACACTGTCATGGCGCGTACCTTAGTTCTTATATTAATAGTTTTACCTTTCGTAGCACCTAAGGTAATAATTAAAATTTTATTAATGTAATTTAGGTTTAGAGTTAATTTGGTATAAGTTTGTTCAATTAAAGGCTTGTTAAAAAGTTTAAAAGTTACTGTTGAGTTTAATTGAATCATTAGTGTATACGTTTGATAAATAAATTATTTACCAAAATAAATGTGTAACTATTTCACATCAGTTGTTCCTGAGTATAATTAAAAGAATCGCAGTATAATAAAAAGCAGCGATATATTTATTAAAATTCAACTTATTTAACGACTTATATAAACTTGACAAAAATATAGACTTGATTAAGCGACCTTAAACTTGACTTGTTTGCTATACTAGGGGACGAAAAGACATTAAATCTCTTATAAACTGAATCCAAATAATTAAAGCCAAAGTAAATTAAAATTAGAATGATATTTCACACATAATAGGATTCATCAAACGATTTGTAACTTGTATCTTTATAATAATAAAATCAATTATAATATAATATAATAAATTAATATACTTGTTAACAACTATAATAATATACGTGTTTGATAATGGTGAGCGGAGTGAAGGTTAATGTCTTAATATTGACCAAAATAGTCCATTATTCGCATGAAATTAGAAAAAACTAGAGTAGCAAAGAATTAAAAAAACTAAAAGGAGTCTAACAAACATACTTTAAATGGTTAAGAACGAACTTCTGTTAAGTGTTAACAAAAATTAACCGCAATAAGTTTAAATGTTACATTGTGATTTAACATAAATACATCATAATTGAGGGAGCATACTCTATTTTACACTGGGAGTGGGAGGCATAAAACATTTTTATGGCTCAGGTTTGTGTGTAACCTCATTGTAACCTCCTACAAGAGTGTGTTAAGATTATAATAATAATTTATTCGTATTAATTATGAAATCAGTTAAATAAAAAATAATTAATATTAATCGTCGTATTATCGTTGTGGACTTTTTGTTCATTGTTTGTGTCTTGTTTTCTAATACAAACAAAACATATAAAATGTACCGTTTCTTAACGTTATATTATACATATATGTAACTGTAATTTTGTACCTATATTGGTTTTTTAAGTTATCAAAGTACTTAGTATTCAGATTACTCTCAGTTACAGTAGTAATAATATCACTATAAAATTTAAGTCTAAACCTTGGCTCATGAAGGTTTAAACAAGGTTCAATTTATTTTGTGAGCTGATGTTTATACAGACCATCGACCCAACTTGCATTAGGCCTATTGTAGGATTAAATTTGAATTATACACCGAACTACTTCAATATAAAGTATTAAGAACCACCTACAATATACAAATAAATAAATAAATATTTTTAACTCGTAGTAATAATTTATTAAAGTTTGATCTCGTGTTTTTTATGATTGTACAGCTCTGTGTAGTACAGTAGAACGACTTATGCTCAGTCAAGTTTAAGTCGTTCACCGGCACTTAATAAGGGACGTAAGAGTTCCTGGTGAGCAAGTGATGGTATGCGTTAACAATACCGTAGAGTAGATCTCTACTCTTTAAGATAGTTAAGCCGGTGGTTCAAATACTCGTTCAAATATCCCTAACCCTAAATGAACCCTTGTTAAGCAAAATTTAGGACCCTAAATAGTAGCTTATATAAAATATAAATATATTTCTGCTCTATGGTTTTGAGAGCAAGAAAGCTAAGTCTGGCAGTAAGGCACTTGTTGCTTTTAGTTAAAGCTATAGAAATTTATATAGTAACGCCACGGCTCTTCTGTAGATTAAACGCAAACACTTTCTTCTATCTAAGGGTGTTAGAAAAAAGGGCCTAACATCAAGGCCTATTTGCTGGGTGGTTTCATCTTTCCCTAATTACTATCATTAGACTAAGATATATATTATTCCATTAGTCTTAATTTAATAAATAAGTAAGAGATAAATAAATATCGCCTTAGTCTTAATTTAATTGTTTTTTTTTCAATGGTTTGTGAGGCTATTCACAACTAAGGTGCTTAACCGTCTCAGTTTTGATACCGTGTTTTTATATCATGTAACGAGTTTTTTTGTCAAGTTGTTAACAATAATAAATCATTTCTAAACAATTCTTCTTAAATAACATATTATAATAAAAAAGTACTAAATAATTATAATTTTTTTTTTATTTATCTTAAGAGATACCTTATCAAGAAAGTTGAGGGATCTGTGCAGTACAGTGGATAGTGTATCACTCGTATACTTACTTATATTCCTCTATCTTACTTATACTTTTTTCGTATACGTATATACTTAAGCATAATTCTCATACTTACTTTATGAGCACAGAGATTATGGTATCACGATATATAAGAGTGAAAAGATATAAACAGTATGATTATTGTGATTATTATTAATTCAATAAATATTTACAGTAAAATACCTGCTTGTGTATATGGCAATTATTTATAACGTGAGACCTTGGACAGTCTATATAATAAATAATTTAGCACAAGAAAAGATTTTTTTAAGCGAATATACATTGATTTAAACCAGAATTGAATGAAACTGATTATGGCACTAAGTTTATTACGAAAAAATATACGTACAACCCCATATTCGTTATTTTCTCCTAAACATTCACGCAAAGAAAAATATTGAATGAATGAGCGTAAGTATTATTGGAAGCATCATAGTAGAGTGTTCCTTAAAATTATCAAGCGAAAACTTAAAAGCCTATAGCATGCATTTTCCTAAATCATAGTATATTAAACTGTAACCCTTAACATGGTTACGCAATAAAAGATGTGACAGTTTTAGGTATTTTTACAAGAGGATTTCAAAAAGATTGACTCTGAAGTCAGGGGGCTTGATTAGAACTTTATAAACTTGTTAACCGCATTTTAAAAGCTATTTTATGATAAAAGATAAAGAAGTCTCTCCACAAAAATATATTTTCTATAGCAAAGCGCTAGAAAATATATTTTCTATTTTATGATATTTTTGCACATAAAAGCTTAAGGTATGAGAAAAAAGGATATAATGAAATAAAGAATTTGATACGTCGCTATCATAAATTGCTCGCCAGAGATGTGAAATACATGTTAATCACAATACTGGTTCTACAAAGGGAATTCCAAATATTAATCATACACTATGACGATAAATGTTCACCTAAATTCATCAGAGGAAATAACAAAAATAAACAAAAGTTGTTTTGTCCTTGTATCACAAAATAATTTTTTACATAGCTATTTTATAAATTAGGATTATTAATTAATCTAACAGTAATTAAAAGCTGAAGATAATCGAAAATGTAGAAGGTAGGTATTATTTAAATATGAGCTGATCGACAGTTTTACCTAAAAATTATATCACATTGGCCTAAAAAATATAGTTTTTAATCTAGAGGTTAAAACTATATTTTTTTAGTTAACACTGCAGTGTAGAGCAGTGTTTTAGTTATTTTTACCCACAGCTGAAGGAGCCATGACTTGGGTCTCGCTGCACTCGACCCCGGAATAATAAAGTTACCTAATTTCTAGGGTGTTACAACTTTAGGTTAGATTACTGCAAATAGCAATTATTCAGCCTTGTAATACAAACACTGTGTATATCTCTCGACAGCAATTGACAATAATACTTGTGGTAGTCATTGGCAGCCTATTTTTTAGCTAATGGGATGGGTGGCATGGTAGAAGTCGAAGTCGAGACAGTGTCAAAAATTATATATTTTAATTATGAGGTATTAATATTTTATTATAAAATATTTATTATATATATTTATTCTAAAGGTTAAAAAACTATAGCCGTCATTCCAAAATCGGAAATGAACAGCATTATTCGTACAAATCAGGGGGAACAAGCCAAACATTGGGCCGCTCAGCCAAAAATAAATTTAAAGAAACAGCAAAGAAAGTTAAACAAATATTAACATATTAAATATTTTTAAACCTGCAATATATACATATATTTAGTCATGACACTAGAGTCAAAGGGCCCAATACTCTAAGGTAGAGCTCCTTGAGACAGTTGTTTTTAAATTAGTTAAAAATATTCAAATTGTTTCCTAAATCCAGGGTTTTTGAGACCCCTATTTATTTCACCTGAACTTTTAAGGATCACAAACAGAAGACTAGGGCTCTAGATATCTTTTTTTTAATAATTAAAAATATTTAATAAATTTTAGATCTTTGTGGCCCCTCTTGATTATAATTAGACGTTTAGAGGCCCCATACGAAGACTAAAGCCAATGTTGGCCCTTAATACTTGGTCAGGGCTTTAAAGTAGCAGAATAGGGGCTTAGAGATTAATGCTTTTTAAGTACTCAAATTATCCTCAATTTGCTACCCAAATCTAAGTCCTCAAGGGGCTCTTAACATACTTGATTACGGGCCTAGAGCAGTACAAAAGAGCCCTAGATAAAATAAATAAAATAGTTTAACTAAATATTATATTCAAATGAATAAACTTAAGTTTGTTTGATACTTACTTATGTATTATATTTACTAGAGTTTATTTTAATTTTTTAAGCATTATAATCATTGATACTACTCTAGTTAAAGAAAACCTCTCCACTGGGGAAGCACTATAACCCCCCCCCCCTAAAGGAACACTTGAGTCCTTTTAGGCCAAACCCTCCACGGGCCTTTTAGCCCAGCCCTAAAAGACCATCAAATTTTCCCGCGTGCTCTTCTATGTCATACGCTTAGAAAACATTAACATATTTTACTACTCAATCAAACCTGAAGTCTGAATTTTGTGCCGTTATATCTTTATCGTGATACAGCGGGAGGTATCACGCTGTATACCTTACAGGCTTGGACAGCATGTAAAAATCCACTTTAAGAACGACATAAAAATGCCTTAAACGAATGATAATGATGGATTCTTAGTTTCTCATTTATAGGGTGAACACTTTTCCTATATTTTTATTTTCTACATATCTATGAGATAGTATAGATATGGAACAGTTATAAGTTTGATTTTATTATACCAACATATTTAACAGAATTTTAACTGTCTTCGACAAAATTGTATGACTAGCCTAAAGCAGTACACCTACATGGAATTGTATCATAGTAAATGCTATAATTCCAATTCATTGACACAAAACTAATTCATTTAAGTAAATCTTTCGCAAGATTTGGAATGAAACAAAATGTCCAATTGGATATACATACAAAATTTATGTCTATAAATCTACATAAATTCATCCCACATCAATATATACATCGAGGATCTTTTTTTAAAAAAAAGAATTTAACTGAAACTTAGGGTGTGTATTTCATTCAATCGCTTGACATTATCTGCTTTAGAAAACATAGATCATTCATATTGTGAATACTTTATAGTCTAAACACAACGGAGAGTAAATATTTGAAAAGGTCAATCTACGGTTAATATACTTCAGAATCTGTCAAAGCCCCAAGTGGGTGTATAGAAATTTGAAATCATGATCTAATGATGTAGATTGAATGCGATTTTCTCCAATCAAAAGCAATGCTATTAAAAAAACAATTTTAACATAGAATACGCATTATAACATTATATTAAGGTGTAAAAAACATTTTACAATAATAATTATACATATAGCTAATAATGCTAGTGTGCGGCACTGAATATACACTTTAGTTGTATATTCAGAGAGTGTAGGTATACTTAATTAATCTAGTCAAGATTTAACCAAAATCTAGTCAAGAGTCAAGATTTTACAATGGCTACTCATAATAACGCTTTTCTATCATTTTTAAGTTCAATCTGACTTATAACATAGTGGAAACTAAGAACGACACGTGCCCCCACCGTGAAACTATACCACCATATTTTTCAAACTAAAAAGCAGACTCTTTTAACTATAAGTGAAATTAAGAAACACGAGTGTTAACGACAATACACTGATTCAAGATGCAGCAAAATTCTTAATCATGCCCTTTAATTAAGTGACGTAAAGGTTATTCAGCACTAATGGGCCCCCATCCATAATTATAAAAGAAGGTATACAATTCTTGCATGTCTTCGCAACTTGATGATGTTGGAAAAGACAATATTGTGCTCTGATAAGCCCACATTAAAAATTTATTTCAATACATAAGTAGTAAACTCAGATAGGGACCAGTAATAGGGTACATTTTTAATTTTCTTCCTTTATACCGTAGGTATTAATAAAAAGTACATTTTTACTGTTCTTTATTTACACCGTAGATAACAAAAGTATGACATTTTTACTTTTCTTCATTTATACCTTGGGTATTAATGAACAGAACATTTTAACTGTTCTATATTTATACCCTGGGTATTAATGAACAGAACATTTTAACTGTTCTTCATTTATACCCTGGGTATTAATGAATAGTATTTTTTTTCTTTTCTTCTTTTATACCCTGGGTATTATTGAACATTACATTTTAACTGTTCTTTATTTATACCCAGGATATTAATGAACAGTAGATTTTAAGTGTTCTATATTTATACTGTAGGTATAATGAATAGTATTTTTTTCTTTTTCTTCTTTTATACCCTGGGTATTAACATTACATTTTAACTGTTCTTTATTTATACCCAGGATATTAATGACAGTAGATTTTAAGTGTTCTATATTTATACTGTAGGTATTAATGAATAGTATTTTTTTCTTTTCTTCTTTTATACCCTGGGTATTAATGAACATTACATTTTAACTGTTCTTTATTTATACCCAGGATATTAATGAACAGTAGATTTTAAGGTTCTATATTATACTGTAGGTATTAATGAATAGTATTATTTTCTTTTCTTCTTTTATACCCCTGTGTATTAATGACATTACATTTTAACTGTTCTTTATTTATAACTAGGATATTAATGAACAATAGATTTTAAGTGTTCTATATTTATACTGTAGGTATTAATGAATAGTATTTTTTTCTTTTCTTCTTTTATACCCTGGGTATTAATGAACATTACATTTTAACTGTTCTTTATTTATAACTAGGATATTAATGAACAATAGATTTTAAGTGTTCTATATTTATACTATAGGTATTAATGAATAGTAATGAGTCAGCACTAAAAATCCGAAACTGGGATATGAACTCCATTATCCGTTTCAGGTGTTTTTAAACACCTTCTAAGTTTTTTACCAAGATGTTTATCTGCATAGGTGTGTGTGAGTGGCTTTTATCTTCTTAACTCCCAGTGTGTTTATACTAGCATATTGAAATTTGGCACAAAAACCAAATTAGGGTCTAGTTTTGAATCCGAAAAATAATTATAATACGACGTCATTAACTGATATAACGACTCCGCGTAGAGTATGTCCAGATAAGTAGAGATGTCCAGATCGGCTTTAAAAATACCAACAAATATGCTAAGTTAATTTTCATTATAGTATCTGCATTAGTTCAATTTTTACCAAAAGGCATGAATGGGATTTTTAAAACACAGTGAATTGTCCAATCGACTTTAATTCGGCATGAATGTATTTTAAACAAGTATAAAAAGTTTCATTACATTACGGCAAGTTCAAAGACGGTTTTTATCAGATGCCAAGTGTTAAGCAGCTTCGAGGGAAGTCATTACGTGGATGGATGACCACTAAGTTTTTTGATAATGTCATATAAATTAAGCAATTAATATTCTGAGGAAGAAAGAAGCGAGTTCGAAGTTGCGAGGATGTGTGGAGCGAATACGAAGGTGAGGAAAAGTTTATCGTTCCCGATTTTCAGCGAAATGTTCATAATGAAAATTACGCTTATGAGGTTGTTCGGATGACGGAAGTTGGAGAGGGGGGAGTAGGAGGATCGATTCCGTTTAGCTTCCAGATATCAAAAATATAATTAAAAAAAAAAAATATATAAACAAATATATTTTTCATTTTTTGCGTGCATTTACTTTTTCTGGCCTAAAGTGACGCCTCTGATTAGGTCATACGGAGATACTAGATACCTACTATTTGAGAAAAGAAATAAAATGAAATAAATCTTTAGGCAAAAATTAAATAAAAGATATAACTAGTAAAATTTATTTTAAAATAATCAAATAATCAATCACAGGTCTTGAAACGTGGGTGGTGAGGTTTACCATCGAAAAATACTTACTCTTTAATTAAGTTTTTGAACGTAAACTTGAATATTTTGTTGATCTACAATATATTTAGTTATGACTTCCTGCTCTGAACTGGAACCTTCATGGCCATTCAAAATAAAAAAGTCACAACAAAAAAATTTAATATGATTATCTCGGTGGTACAAATACAAGATGAAACATCAGTATTATAGCGTAAAATATATCTAAACTTAAAAAAAATATATTTATTTCCAACAGTCTGTAGAGAAAGTACTTTTTAGTTACTATATTTTATTGTAACAATAAAATTATATTTAGTATATATTTACTATCTTTTACAGTAAATCTAAAAGTTATATTTACTATCTATTATACTAACTATAATACAAAATTAATATAAAATTATTGACCAAACTATTTAAACTATAATATTTTGTAATGTTGGCCCCCTTTTGTATTCAAACTAGATCTTTGTTTAGAAGTAGGTGTCGTTCCCGATGGTATACACAGTTAGCTATTGTTACATTAATATAACTAATGTTTTATTTTTATGTGTTATCTGATTCAGTTTGGAATAAAACTACTTCTGATGAAGGCCTAATTTACGGCCGAAAGCTCAAATTTTGTGTTTTCTTTACCTATCTGACCATTTCCTCATAAAATTATATAGTCTAACTATAATAGTTATATTTACTATCTTTTATAGCAACAATAAAGTTATATATACTATCTTTTACAGTAACTATAAAAGTTATATTTACTATCTTTTATAGCAACAATTAAGTTATATATACTATCTTTTACAGTAACTATAAAAGTTATATTTACTATCTTTTATAGTAATTATATACGTTATATTTTCTATCTTTTATAGTAACTATCAAAGTAATATAACTACCCATATTCTAGAGTAACAATAACAGAATTAGTTTGAACCTATAGTGCACCTATACAAGTTATATAGGTCAAACCCCGTTTGTTTTACAAACGTATAAATATATTTAGATTCAGATGACACCCCATATCCCAATGTTAAATGTTAATGTTGTAACAAAACTAAACTTTTGTGTTCTTAAATTCAATGTTTTACAATGTATGTAAAAAATAGTGCATTTATTCATTTGAGGCATGAAAATAATTAATAAAGTTTTTTAAATGATTTATTTATTTTAGTTACATAGCTAAAATTATTGAAATAATTAACAATCAGATTTGTAAAATAATGTCATTTTATAGCGTTAGAATGATTGAAAAAGAAAACGAAATCTTCTCTCAAAATTAGCTCCGGTTAGCTTGTTTAGCTGTCTCACTTAGACGAGTTAAATATCCTAGAAGAAACGAACGTGGTCAGTATGAAGATGGGTGACCGCTGATAATACGACTGTTATTTTCTCTGTCGAATTTATATCGATAATATAGTACAATGTAAATTAAATTTATATATTTTGAAGACGAGCGCACCAAGTCCGATGTGGTAAGGATGCTTGTTTGCTATAAGCATCAATCAATAAAGAAAGAAAAAAATCCTAGATACCCCACGCTACATTTTCAATTCTTTATTTTACTTTTTTAGCAAATTTTTATCATGAAAATGAAGCTTATAATGTTGTTTGCAGATGACGAGAGTTAAGAGAAGAGTGGGGAGAGAGATTAATTACGTTTGGCTTTGTGATACCTAAAAATATGTCCAAAAAAGTAAAATATTTCAATTGGAATAATATTGTTTTTTTAAAATATTTTCATAATATTTTATGAATGAATCACTAAAATTAATAAATATTCATTCAAGACCCTGACAAATAGACGCCGGAAAAGCAATGAAAAATGTCCTTTATCTTGTATATTTTTAAACAAAACTAAACGTATATAATTACTGTGAATAACAATTGCAACCATCCAGTTCTAATATCATTATCGGAGTAAAAAATCTATATTAGTTCTTCTTACATATTAAAAGAGTTTTAGAACAGATCTACACAAAACAGACCTTGATCACGCACGGCATAATAGTACTACAAGATAGTAGTAGCATCATCTGGCGCAGTATCTTTCAGGATGAATCTAAAGAAAAATTAGAATATTTCAACTTCCTTTCAAAAATCTGTTAGCGTCTTTAGCATTCATTTAATTCCCCGGTACCGGTACAATCACTCTATTTGAGTGATTGATAGAGAGCTACTCTACGAGTAGCTCTCTACAAATAATACAAAACCATCAAAAACATGCAGAATCTAGTCCGATACGATTCGGATATAAAAATCGGAAAGATATATAAAATTCAAATTATCTTATTAAACAGTGTGTTAAATTAAATTGTGAGCCGTCTATTATAATAAATAAATACATATTACAAATAGTAGTTTTTTAAAATACATTCCTATCAAATAAATATGAATTTAGTTACAGAAATAAGGTTTAATTTTTGGTATAATTATAATATTTTCAATAATACAAAAAAAAATATACTCTTGTTTTTTAATAAAACTACATATTTAAAGTTAGACTGGTATACAATACATTAGAGTATTGCAGTATAATCTAGTTTAATACCAACAGGCGACATGATTATTAAGCACTACAATTATTTATTAATATCATTAGAAATGATAAGTGATTAAATTTTATTTATTTATTTATTTTAATAAGTCATAAACTATATCTTATTTATAACAATATAAAAGTGTACTAATTTAAACTATTTATAATCTTATACTTCATCATTTTGGATTTTAAGTAAGATCTAAAAATCTGCTTAAAAAATATTCATCAACAATATAATGTTTTTCTCCATAATAATTTAAGCAGTAAAGTCTTTTTTTTAGTAATTTAAAAGTAAATTTTCAGCATTCTTGCCCATATGAATTGTATAATTCTTTAATTTTGATACAATGTTTTCAAAGTAATATACTTTCAACTTCATCAAACTAGTTTGTATTTTCATATGATCTATATTTTACTTATATACTTAGACCATACTTTTCTCGTAATAATATATAATACATTCTTACTATAGTAATAGTAATAAATATATCCTTAGATGTACATGTTATGGAAGAGAGCGAAATAAAGTTTGATGAAGTAGATCGTTTGAAAAACGTTCGCCCCGTTGAGACAAAATTAAGGCATTCTGAATTAATAGTAATTTAAGTAAATTTGCAGTATATAAGTTATGAATGGTTGTTGCAGGCTTGCAGCTATAAAGGAATAAATTACTGGGGACACGGTTTCTACCACTATTTTCCACAGATATATTACAAACCACTGCCAACATATCCTTCATCAACTTATCAACCAACATCAACATACCAACCGGTATATCGACCGACGTTCCAGCCACAACACCCTTATCAACCGCAACCACCTTATCAACCACCGTATAAACCGAAACCACCATTCGTACCAGAGGTTACACCTTCCCAACCCCCAACTGAACCAGAGACTGATGATGAATTCCCTTTAACTCCCACTGAACCAGAGACTGCTGATGAATTTCCCTTAACCCCCACAAATCCTAGTCAGGGAACACAAGTCCTAGCACAGTGTTTACAAATGACAAACGCACCACAAGGTAAATATCGGTTTTTAGCGAACGATTGATTATTGAAAAAGTTACGACAGCCTAATTTGTTGGCTTTTCTTTTTAAATCAAGTATTTTATATTTGAAATTAAGAATTGGTAGATAATTTCTTGTTGTTTCACAAAGAATATACTGTATTTCTAAGGATGCATTAAATTTTGGTTTAAGTAGTGCAAACTAAAATTATTTATAGTTGCCATGTATTAATTTTATATTGTTACTACATAGGAGTAATTAATGTGCTGAGTTTAATAGCATTATCAGCAGTCGTTTTAACATTATCAAAAGCCATGATCACTTATCTTGACTTTATAAAAAAATAAAATAATCACGATGAAATTTGGCAGGAAATAAGCCGTAGCGACACCAAGCAAATTAGCAAGATTCATTTATTACCAGCCGTCAATATCGGACCTTCACCTCATCATCACTTCCATCATCCGCACAATATCACATGCATAATTTTCTGATGAAGTTTTCCTAACATTTTGTTAACATTACCATCCTAAAAGGGAGCATCTTAAGGAATGCCCGTTAAATAAATATTAGCACAAGCACAGACTAAGTATAGCATGGAAAATTAGGTGGATCATTTAATTGATTATACCTATTCCAAAAGCTTAAATAATAAACATGGGACATTTACTTTATGAAGAATTTTTCGAGTTCCTGTCACAAATCCTTTTCTAAACTTCCTATCCTTTACAATGAGAGTTTTCATATAAGCTGACTTTTACCTGTGGATAATTATATTTAAGAGTTAATTTCATTTCAATGAATATAAGAACATATAATTTAACTAAAATGCAATATTAACTATAATACGACACATGGCAAAATCAGTTGACAGCGTGGAAAAATAATGCGAAAAAGCCAATAAGGTTAGTCCTGGATATTAAACCACGCCCTCAAGTTCAAATCCGCCGAACTTATTGGTTCCTAAACACTATTTTCCCGCGCTGTCAACTGATATTAGCCATATGTCGTATTATAAACTATTTAATATTTATCAAACAAACTTAAATGAATTAACTTTCAGTCAAATCCCCAATCTAGTTACGGCATTGTTTAGGAAATGAAGGCCTTAACATAGTCCTCGGCACCACTCAGTGCTGTCAACTTTAAGAATTCACTACAACTTTGCTTGCGTTTGAAAATCCTTCCTTACAAACATAATCCATTATTATTCACTAGTAATTGAAAATATATTCGGTAATTACTCGGCATTATTTTTCAATTGTTTCAGATTCCGTAACTATTTTAGGATCAGAAGAGGAAGTTACAGATGAGACACAGTTGGTTCGTATTTTTTTTTGTTTCACTTGATTTTTTTTTTAAAGAAAACATTAAGAGGCTCATAAACGGACATCAATGTAAGTAAAGATGGGTCCTCTTGGATACACTATACGTATATACAGTGTGTCCCCGGATGGGCTTACCTGTAGGATTTTCTTACCTATTTCTAGCTCGAATCTTTTGTCTTCGATCTTTAGATCGAAGACAGGTCTTTTAGATTGAATCATTTTTCGAGAAGTCACCTAAAAAACTCTTTTTTTAAATAGACACTCTTAGCGCAATAAAACGTATGCGCATTAACTCTTATACCAAAAATACACTGTAATTAAGTGACGTAAAGGTTATAGAAAAATCACAATTAATAACTTAAAACTGATAAAAAACTCTAAAGTGCATTAATTTATAGTGAGATGAAAACAAACAGTAGAAGTAACGCAAGACCTGGCATAAACAACCAAGCGTTAAATTATCATTCACAAAGCCCATATTAATGAGACCTTGCAATAGATCGATCTTTTATCTGCACCCATATCTTATAGCCTTAGTGAACTACGGAAGGTACTGCTTCAGTTACTCAGTTAACTTAATTTTAACTTCAGATTCAAATTAACTTCAAAGCTATTATTAATAAATGTATATTTGTGTTTTTCAGTGTTTCCTTGAATGCTACTATAGAGCTATCGGAATTGTAAGTCAAATTATAATTACTCTTTTATTTTATTTTTTTACATAAAAGCAAATGCACTTATTCAATAGCATGACATTACTTATTCACTTATTCCTTTTTTCCGGTTATTCGATTTACTTGATTACCTATATATATCTGCATGTAAGTTGGAAATGCGAAACGTACTCATATAGATAAAAGGTTTGAGGTCTAATGCAAAATCAGTTCAACGATCTCCAGAAGTCAAATAATGATTTTAAAGAATTTATCCCATAAAAATAAGACTGGATAAAGAAGAAAAAAGTTAATAGAGAATATAAGATGTATGGAGATATAGCTATTCTTTAATTTTATCATCTTATACTCTATTCCTAGAAGCAAATCTGTTGTAGTGGTGATAAAAATCGAAAATTTCCTTAAAACGAATACAACCAAGAATACAAAGATTTTATTTTTAAGAATCGAATCCCGTACAAAACTATAGCTTTTAAAACGCAAATAACTTCTCACTGAGGAACTTAACAATGAATTTTAGGTGTATGAAACTATTGTTTCATACACCTAAAATTTAGTTAGTTCTTATTATTATAAAAACTAACAATAAAACATTCTCCAAGTGCAATGACGCATTATTAATAATCATTTAAAGCCATCATGCTTGGATAAATGTTTGACGCCACCATCCTGGTTTTGTATTATCACAAAATTATTTCATTACGATTTCTTTTATTGAATTTCAGGTATCCGGTAATAAATTTAATATAAAGAATGCTTATACAATTGCAAGAATGAAATACTCGGACCCTGATGATCTCACATTAGTAAGAGAAAACTTAGAGACATGCCAGAAAAGTGGTAAGAATATTTTCTATTTAAACTATCTAAACTGGTTGAAGTATATTATTAAGCCACTAGTTTCGGTTGAAACTAGTGGTGGGCTGGGATCCGTGGTGCAGCGGCAATATAGACAATACACAACTGTATTGCGTAGTTAGTCTACCCAAAAAACCAGCAGGCGCACGCAAAATCATAAAAATATTAAACCATAACACTTATGGTTTAATATTAAGAAATTGCTGGTTTAACTTAACTGTAAAAACTTTTGCCGTTAATTTTAAATAATAATGCTGTCATACGATGGAAAGATTATGAAGGAAGAACATTTGCTGAGATTTTAATAAAATCAAATGCATTTTAGTCCTACTTGTAGAGCTCTCGGCGGTGCAAAAGATTTTACACCTGCGAATGACACAAGTTGAGAAAACGGCACCTAATGCGAATATTGTACATATCAAAGTTATTATAAAAACTTACACACCCCCACACATATACAAGAACAGGTTGCTAATCTTGGCTTCCCTACAAGTGTGCTTAACAATTGTTATACAATAAAAGTTAATTAGATATGCAAGAAACGTGTTCTTCGATTCATATAAATATCTAGAGAATTATGCTAAACTGTGCCACAGATGTAGTTATGTACGTCATTAAAAAAAGCTTTTATTAAAAAGTTTAAATTCAGACTGTTTTTAGATTAGACCCAAAATCTTACCAGTTCTTCCTCTCATCGGACTTAAGCTTTGTGCCAAGTTCTATTGAATATTGATACTGCCAAGTTCTATTAGCCATTTGATATCAATAGTGCACAATAAATGTGCACATCAATTGATGTATCTTGAGTATTAAGCAAGCCATTAATGTGGAAGAGGTTTCTTTCTATTTAGAAAACTTGAAAACAAAATCTTTCCGAATTCAGCCCCAAAATCTAATCAGTTCATAGAATATGATTTATTGTGCCAGTAAAAGTTTTAGTAAAAAAAGATCAGAAAGCTGTAGTGTTTACAAGAAATGTGCACATTTATTCATTTATCTCGAGAATTTTGCTAACATCGGATGTGCTTTGAGTCTCTTACTATTCAGAAAACTTAAATTTTATCAGAAGCAATTTTATCAAAGAAATAATTTTTATTTGTTTACTATTTTTTTAAGTTTAAAGTGACGTCATTTTAATACATCTTCTGAGATAAACTCAAAAATCTAAACAGTTCTTTCTCTCGTAGAACATAATTTTAGTGCCAAGTAAAAAAAGGATCAGCCGTTTAAGATGTAGCATGTTTACAAAAAACAAGGACATCCATACACACATACATACACATAAAGACACCAATCTCGACCTACAAGTCGAGATTTAAGCTCCTACAGGAGCTTAATTGTCGACATTTAATGAGAAAATGGGTGTTAGATTTTTGGCTAATGCAATGCTTTCTTCTTCTTGCAGAGTAGGGAAGCATAAGTTAGAAATACTATATTGTTTCAAATGAATATGGAAAACAGTAAATTTAAAATATACTATACTGCTATTGTATAGTGTCTGTATAACAGATACAGAGTGCCTGTATATCAGAATGAAGACAACCAGGTGCTTAAAAAAGATTGGTCCATTTTCAAGGTCATTTGAACAAAAAATCTATTAGACCCTCATTTCCTAATTTGGAAAGAAGAACGTAGATTAGGATCACTAAAAACGCATTGTAATAAGTGTTTTAATAAGGATCCTTTAATATTTTATACGTCAAACGATAAAATGTGTTTTTTCAAAGCAACAATTTTATTTTATACAGTTTAATCAAAAACTATTAGTCCAAGAGCCAGGCCTAAAAAATGTGACTTATTTTGTACTACTTCAAACAAAATTTTTTGGAATATATACTTTTAATTTTGAAGGAAAAGCATAGTCTGCCTATTCAGAGTAGAGCCCTTCACATGAATGCGCTTGCTAAAAAAATTAGAAAATCGCATAAGGTTTAGTTTTCTTGCAATAGGTGGTTCCCTGTAGGTCGTAGACAAAACATGAAGATTACATTTTTTAAACCTGATAAAATTTCTTATAAAACAAGTGTTTTTTCGTTAAAATTGGATAAATCAAACTTAAGTTATGACATTTGTTAAATGACCAAAAAATGCACAAAAATCCATTATTTTTCTCAAGAAATTCGTTGACTTTGCATAAATTTTAGTGTTTTTGAAAAGGTCATAACTTTGGTTGCAGTCATCGATTTTGATCATTAAACACTCGTGGTGTTATAGAACATTTTATCACCTTTAAAAAATGTTCTCTTCATGTTTTCACACGACCCACAGGGAACCACTTATTTCAAGAAAACTGAAATTTGTGCGATTTTATAAAATTTTGAGCATGCGCAACCATATCAAGGGCTCCACTTTGGGTAGGCAGACTATGTTTTTTCTTCATAATTTAAGGTATACTACAGATATATTTGGTTTGAAGTAGAGCAAAATAAGTCACATTTTTTTCATAAACGGCTCTTGTGCTATAAGGGGCAGAAGGAAAAGTCACAGCCCTTCATGATTTATACGGCAAAAAGAGTACTTAGAGAATCAACAAATCGATTTTTTACATGGCGTCTTATGGGGAAATTTTGTCTCCTGTTAGTTTTTTTTACTAATTACTTTATTAGTAGAAAGTTTCTTTTAGATGCTTATATTTGCGATCTAGAATGTTGTATACGCTCCCTATGAACGATCAAGTATAAGCTATAAGCTACAAGTGTTTTAAGTTGGGTGAAAAAAACTGTTTTTAAGGACTGTTTGTTTACTTTAGTTACCTTCATATATTTAATTCATAATTAAAAATTGGCTCAAGTTATAATTATTTCATTAATCTACACGCTCTTGTGGTTAATTCCAAGGGTCGTACAAATGTTATCAACAATTTATTTTTAATTTAACTTCATACATACATAACTATTGCTAGACGTCAATGTTATTCACTTAATTTGTGTTCAAATTTTGAATGTAAAATTATTAATTTTACATTCATATAAATTCTGTTAAAATAAAAAAAATATTTAAAAAATTGTTATTTTAATTCTAAACAAAAAAGGTAATTGATTTATTATTAAAAAAGGATTTATATCACCTTTTGTGGTGTGGAATATTAGTAACTTTGTAAATAAGTTGCTCAAATCACTTCTGCGCTTTGTTGCAGTACAATACTATACTATACATTATTATTCTAAAATATCAATATCTTCTTTATAATTTATATTTCTTTAAACTATAATATTAATGTCTTCGATTCATTTTTATCATCTGGAAGACTTGTAATTTAGCTTTTTTTAACTGATAAAGGATGCATTGAGACAAAGACACCAGTTTAAATAAACTTCGTGGATTCATAAGTACTGCAGTTAGATGTCAATATCATTTACTTAAATTGTGTTCAAACTCTGCTTACAAGAGGTCTAAACTTCTTGACTGAATCAACAACTCAACTTCGAAGCGATGCCCACCTCAAGAAAATAGTTTCAATGAAAAGTTTCATCGGGGCATCAGTCGTAACCTAACATTCCATTTTCAACTTTATAAAAAATCTCTTATTGTTAAAACTGTATACTTAAAATTACATACTAACGTATCCACACATAACTGTATTGTGGGTTTAGCGTGTCATCATATATTAAGGCGTATTCAACACTTGACCTAATTAAAAAGCCGGATTAAACCAAAAAATCTACTACGGAATACTTTGGAACTTTTCCTTATCACATCAGATTCGCTACGCTCATACTCCCTAATTCAGGCTCGCTTCGCTCGTCCTCAGAATATACAAGTCGTTGTATTTATACTGCAACACGTCTTGGGACTCTCTTCGCTTGTCCATAAATAGTAAATTCGTCCGTTTCATTCCGACCGGTCAACCATCTAGGAACTGACCACGCTCAATGCAGCTTAACTTTTATGATCCAACAAAAATCATGAATATACTTGTGGTACGAAATTTAGTGTACTAATTAATTACATAAAGGTAATACTTTTGTACCAAATTTCAACTCAATTGGATTATTTTCCAATTTTTTAAAAAACTTACACAAGTCATCTGATAAAATTTGAACTAATGCGGATAATGATATGGAATTTGGCAAATATTGTCAAATACGTCATTTTTCATTCATTTTGCAACGTTTAAAAACATATTTTAAAAATGTTTATTTATGAGTAATTATTGTGGGTTAATGACGTTATAAAAATATTTTAGCACAACTACACCTAAGATTGATTTTCGTACTAAGTTTCAACTCTCTAGCATGAATTCACTGGGTGCTACGATAATAACACAACCACATCGACAGACAACTTTACGAAAACTACTCAGGAGGTCTTAAAAACCGGATCGGATAATTCCGGTGACATCCTGATTTCTGTTTTTTTTTGCCAACACAATACTATTCTTATATACCTACGGTATACATGAAGAAAAGTAAAAATTATGAATATAGATAAAGAATTATTAATAATCATTTTATGATATGGTTACTGTTTAATGAATAGTTCTATAATATTATTTTTTTTATAATTTTCATTGTAATTTTTTGAACGTCAGGCGATCAGATTACTATTTTAATAGTACCACATTTTTTATTTTAGAGGTTTAAAATGGTTGTTATTTAACAATTATTTTAACTGTTTATTTTATGAAAGTATGTATGATTGTTTAGAATGTATTTATACATATAAACTTATCTGTTGCAGTACTACTTAATATAACGACAGTAATTTCATCCCTAATAATTTGAAAATATAATTATTCAGGTGCTTAAATTGTAGCTCCTAAGAGAATAATTAAATTAATTTATCCAATATAAAATATATCTCACTAATATATATCATACTAAGATTACTATATTGAGGAAAGGGAATGGGATTTGATTATGTTCAAGAACCTTATTCCATTTCTAACATCAAAACAAAAGTATTCAAATACATACCTAATGAAAAAAGTAAAACTTAAAAACTTATACTTTCAGCATACTAAAGCTAAACATGCATAACTGTATTGTAGGTTTGCGTGACTTTAATATATTAAGGCGCATTCAACAATAATAAGAGTAATACTACTCTTTGTTTATTATTTAAACAAGCGCCGGCTTTTGCCAGATTAGTGTAAATGCGAGCATAAATAAAGAAAAATTAAGAGTACTTTTTATAACAGAATAAGAGTGATGTTTAAATGATCAGTGATTTTAATACGAGTAAACAATACAAGTCTGAATGTAATTGCAATGGATGTAATGAACTCTACAGCTATAATATGAACAGTTATTTTAACAGATCATTATTTGTTCATACTTTATACAACAGTTCGTCTTGATTTAATATTTTCAAGAAAATTCGTACAAATACTTTAGTTAAAGTAATTTGTAATCGATAATCTTTTTAAATACTGTACAAACATTGGATAGTTGAACCAAAAAAGTTATTTTGTTAACTCGATTCAGTACCAGATACAAATTCACACAATTTTCTAAAGTCTCTTTTTTTCGGAAACTTGTTGAAAATTTGTTTGTTACCCTAACAGAGAATAGAACAAAATTCGGATACCTGCAAATACCAACTCCTACTTCTATTTGTTGAATAATTAAAAATTAATTAAGGCGGCTTGTAAGCCCAATATCAAAAGGGTAGATTTTTCGAAATTAGTAGCGACAAATAACACAATACGGGAAAGACCTAAATGGGTAAAAGGGAAAAAGTAAAAACTAGGAAATAAATGACCACACAGATGCCAACCTAAAAGCTGACACTAAGATCTTTCCTCGTAATTGTGATGTATTCAAGAGTTAATTTTTGATGCAATCCTTTACTAGACTTAATAAATATAGTAAATTCTAAAGTTAGTAATAGGAAATCTTCTCTTAACAGAACTATATTAATTTTTTTCAGTATTCAACGATGCCAGGTTTACATGCGGAGTTGGCTACACAGTTAGAAAATGTTTGACTGACTTTGCTAACAAGGTAAGCTATTTAATACAGAATTAAATATTAACTCCTGGTTAGGTAATTTAAGTTAAAGTTAAATATTTAAGTTAATGTGATTAATTTTTGCTATTTCCTAATAAGAAAACAACCCATTATAATTTTTTTTTCAAATTAAATCCGCTAAAGGGTGGAAATAACAAAATTTGAGGATTGTTTTTAATTGCCAACAGGGTATTAATTAGAGTATTGAATTAGACTTTTAATGAGGAAATAAGTTTTGAAAAATGTATAATTGAATTTGGGAACGGGGTACCTCGTACATTTTCTGCACCACATCAGATTCGCTACGCTCCATCTCACTACTACAGACTCGTTTCGCTCGTCCTCATAACGTATAAATCACCAGATAAATACTACAACACGTCTTCAGACTCGCTTCGCTTGTCCTCAAACAGAGAATACATTCGTTTCATTCCAAGCGATCACTCATAAAAGCACTGATTTCGCACGAGTCTACTTAACTTCAATCCAACAAAAGCCGTAGATATACTTTCCATATTGAACTGAAACTTAGTATACTTATTTTTTGCGTAAAGAAGTACACATGTACTTCATTTTAACTTAATTGGATGATTTTTTGATTTTAAAGATTTTTTAAAATTAAACTATACAAGTTATTCTATAAAAATTAAATTAATGCTTATCAGATTAGCTTAAAAATGCATTAGTTCACTTTTTTATTTTATAGACTAACTTGTATAGTTTAATTTTTAAAAATCTTTAAAATCGAAAAATCATCCAATTAAGTTGAAATTTAGTACAAATATACTTCTGATTATGATGACTTCAGATTAGCTTATGACTGCTTCAAGACTTCATGAATGCTAAATTCCTAACAGACCAAAACAACTACCGTGTTTAAAATTTTTCGAAATTTTACCGAATTTTAATGAGAGTTAATGACGTTGTAAAAAAAATCTAGATAGTAAAACTAGACCTTGTTGGTACAAAAGTAAAAAGCCACAATTTAACCTTGTAATTTTTCTACCATGTTTTAACTCTCTAGCATACATACATTATGAGCTACGATGATAAAGAAAACTATTCAGGAGGTATTTAAAGAACCTGAAACGAATGATTCAGGTGAAATCTCGATTTCGGATTTTTATTGCTACAAAATAAAATAAAAATGGTCTTATGCTGAAAGCATAAAACATAGATTTAAAATATAAAATTCAATTGAATAAAAGATTCAATCCTACACTGAGAAAAAATTCCGTGTAGGAGCAATAGGAAAAACATTGGTCGCAAACAGAAAATTCAGTAGATCTAAGGACAACTAGAATATAGCTAATCCAACAGAACAGATTTAGTTAAAGGCATTTTGCGAATTCAACTAAATATTTTAGTTAAAGGAGTTTGTTGGTATCAGCTAAAGGTTTCAGTTAAGTACTTTCAGTTGAGTCAAATAAACATTTATTGGACATAGCTAAAGGATCAAGTTACTTTAACTAAACATTTGTTAAGGTTGTTTAGTAGAAGGAACTAAAACATAGTAACGCCAACTGAACGAATTTAGTAGGTCGAACTAGTGTGTTGTAAGGGGCAGTGTAAGCCGTACAGTTGGAAATACTGAGTGGTGCTTAGGTACAACTAAACCTTTTAGTTAGGTGCAAAGAATTTTTGAGTCAAACCCAAGTAACTTCTTGTTGACTCTACTAGAACTTCTAGTTGGCGCATCCCATATTCTCTTGCATCTACATAACAATTCTGCTGCCAACAACTATATATTCTGTTGCCAGCAACTATTCTAGTATACTAGTAGCCTCTACTAGTAGCCTCTACTAGTAGCCTTTTCTAGTAGCCTCTACTAATTTCTAGCCTCTTCTATAATTTCTAGTAGCCTCTACCATAATTTCTAGTAGCCTCTTCTATAATTTCTAGTCGTCTCTACAGTACAACCAGTAGAACCAACTCTATTTTCTAGTTGCCTCTACTGTACAACCAGTAGAGCCAACTCTATTTTCTAGTTGCCTCTACTGTACGTACAGTAGAGCCAACTGTATTTTCTAGTTGCCTCTACTGTACGTACAGTAGAGCCAACTGTATTTTCTAGTTGTCTCTACTGTATGTACAGTAGGATCTACAACTCTGTTTCAGTAGTATATATATATATATATATATATATATATATATATATATATATATATATATATATATATATATATATATATATATATATATATATTATATATATATATATAAAGTAAGTAATATGGTGTGGGTATTTAATAGAATAAGAAAATTTGAAAAATTTGGATAACTAATTTTTATTTTATACTAAAATATAACAATACAATTCAAACAATCCATGTCAAAACAATATGATTATCTACAATCATAAATAATTGTAGATAATCCTTTTTTATCATAGCTAATATTACAATAAAAATAGAAAAAAAATTTCATGTGCAATTTTAGATAATCCTTTTGTTACAATCATAATTAATATCAAATAAAAATACGAAATCTTTTTTATTATTTAAATATTCAAATTTTTAAAATGTTATGAAGTTATTAAATAAGAAATAAGAAAAAATGAAGTAAGACATATATACATACAATCA